>CM027118.1:72292383-72666056 GCA_015476505.1 Urochloa ruziziensis
TACTCTCATCGTTCGCGGAACGGAAGGGAGAGAGAGGGATGGCGGTGCGCTGGAGGCGACTCGCAAGGGGCACGCTGAGATGCGACCCCGCGGAACAGAGCAGCCAGCCCCCGCCTCACCTCCTCCTCCTACCCGCCGTGGCCGTGACGCTGCTGTGGCGTGGACGAGTTCAAGCACAGAAGCCACAGGCGAAACAAGGAGGTGGCGGAGACAGCCGGAGGCGCTCTCGCGTGCAGGCGGCTGAGGCCGATCCACCTCGTACGCCACCCCTGTTCTTCCCCTCTCCCCCCCTGCTCAGTCAGATTTGTGATTTGTTTGCTGCTCCGCAGCGTTGCTTACTCAGATTTATCTGCTGCTTCGCTGCGTCCGTCTGCGTAGGATCGATTGCTTTTAGTTCCTGTGTCTGTCTCTGTATGCCGGGATTGTGTTCGTGTCGTCGCGTTTGCTTGATTGCCTCTCTGTCTTTTTTTTTTTTCGGGAGTGGCACTGGCATTCGATTGAAGAGCTACTGAATTCATTTCCGTCGAAGCAACCACCGTGGTGATGTACAGGCAAGCAGAAAGTAATTTGGAATGCAATTTTTTTAATGAAATTGATTGCAGCCGAACCGATTTTTCGGTTTGGTTTGTTCCACAGTGTGTTTCGCATTCCTCCCCATTGGCTTGCTAGGAAATCACCTCTAGTTTCCCGCTCTGCTCACCACGCCTGCAGCGTTGTTCACTCATGTTATTGTCTTCCCTGGTCTAGTGTCAACTTATAATCTTCCTCTCTTTTTTCCCCTCTCTTCGCCATTGTTGCACAGGATGTTGGCGAAATCCCCAGTATTGCCTTTGGTGACTACTGACTACTACTGCATTTGGCTTTTGTACTGCTGTAAGATGCTCCTATTAACTTGCTAAGATGTTTGTAAATCGCCACCCTTCAGCAGCAATGACCCTTGACCGTTTCATGTTTCATTTCTCCAGGGTAATATCTTGAAATCACCGGTTGTGAAACTCTCTGACAAGAAGTGCCTCAAAAGATTGAATGTCCTGCGAAACACTGAACTTGGGAGACCTCGAGATGCGAGTCGGAAATGGCGGACACTATCAGCTGATCAAGCTCAAGCTTCTGTTGTAGATGTTGATATTGATGAAGAGTGCAAACAGGTGCTCACTTCACTAAATTTCTCCACTGAAGATGCTGAGAAGATGTTGAAGAAGGCATTTGGATGGATCCACTCGCCGTATTGGAGTGAAGAGAAAAGAAAGAGGTTCCAAGTGCTGAGGTGGTAACTGGAGTGTTGGACTACATCAGGAGTCTCGGGCTTTCTGACGAAGACCTTCACAAGTTACTGAAGAAATTTCCGGAAGTTCTTGGTTGTGACCTTGACAGGGAGGTGAAGCTGAATGTGAGCAAGCTGGACAGCGACTGGGGAATAAATGGGAAAACACTGAGGAGTCTTCTCCTGAGAAATCCAAAAGTTTTGGGCTACAATATTGATTGCAGAGGGGATTGTATGGCCCAGTGCACCCGTTGCTGGGTTAGGTTTTAATGTTTTGTTCTACATGCCCATGTCAATGTCCAGAAACTTCAGAGTACATTCTGTTGGCTGTACGAGAATTCATATGACATTTCACTGGGCTTTTTTCTTTCTGTAAACTAGCACCTGGCAAATACAGCAGCACATCCATTGATTGGATAGACACTAGTTTATAGTGTGCATATTCAAGAGCCAAACCATGCTCTGTAAAACTGTTGCAATAAATATGGTCAATATCTGAATGATCTGTGGTGCTTTTCAGTTTTTTGCTCTTGTTCTGTTCTGGATTGCTGTGGCCATGGTTGTCCTGTTATAAGGCTCTATTGTTGTGTCCTTATTCTTTGATGCATCCATCATTATCTGTAAATTGCTTGCTTCCGATGTGTGCACGTGACTTGAGGCTTCTCCTACTCCCTCCGTTCCTAAATATAATAAGTCATTTCAATTTCCAATCTTCTCTCTTCCACGGACCTCTCAAAATGCTTCAAAAATTGAACAGTGTCAAAATCTGATTTCAAATGCTTTTTTCAATGCAATATAATCAATGGAGAAGCTAACAATCTGGTATTTTATCAATAACCAAGCATCTTCCCCAAACATAGCTTACAGCGATTCGTAGCAGCGGCAGTCCAAGACCGGCGGCGTCGACAACGGCAACCTCCGGCTTCTCTTCTCCCTTGCCGCCGCAGGTCTCGCCGCCTCAGCCGCGCTCCGCCGTCCCCTTGCCTCCCTCGCCTCTGGCTTGCCCTCGGCTGCGCCGCGATGAAGCCTCGGCCCTCCACTTCTCCGCTGCAGCGGCGAGCCTCCGCGCGAGCGAGCAGCTCCGCGGCTGCGCGGGCAGGCGAATCCGCGGCGGCGCAAGGCGAGGCTTCGCGCGGGCAGGCGAATGCCCGGCGGCGCGGGAAGGAGACCCCGCCGCCCGCGCTTCTCTTTTCTTCCCGTGGGCAGTCAGCAGTCTCCGTGAGGTGGCTGTGGAAAGGATAAGGTCTCCCCAGCCGTTAGATGCAGTTTGGACGTCGGATCGAAGCACGCAAGGCTCACGGTGGCAAGGCACCGAATCCGCGTCCCTCCGCCGCCGGGTTCCCGTGCCGGCGCTGCCGATGGAACCTCCGGATGCGCCCAGCGCCATGTCCCGCCGCTCTCGCTCGGGGGCGGCGGCGAGCGGAAGGCTGCCGGAGAGGAGCGGAGCCCGATGCTGTGTTTGTGAGGCTGCGCCCGATACCTGAGAAGGAGAAGGGGACCGGGTCGAGGAGCTCCGTCGAGATCGTCAACAGTACCGAAGTCTACCTCACCTCGGACACCGAGCCTGACCACCACCGGCTGAAGCACATCCCCGGCCGCCATTTCCACTTCGACTCTGCTTTCCCCGACACGGCGGCACAGGAGCAAGTCTACGCCGCCTCGTAAGAGCACCGCCATCCCAATTGTCCCCTTCCTCGATACATGATACTCATGATGTTCGTCATGACATTATCATCTATTCTCCTGCAGAACGGCACACCTGGTGGATGCGTCTTACAGGGCAGGAATGGGACAGTGTTCTGCTATGGAGCAACAGGGACTGGCAAGACGTATACAATGCTTGGCACATTGGAGAATCCGGGCCTAATGATGCTGGCAATCAAGGATCTGTTCTCCAAGATGGGGCAGAGTGGCCACCATGGCAACCACTCGATTCAGTTGTCCTACTTGGAGGTAAACAATGAGGTGGTGAAGGATTTGATGTCTCCTGGTAGACGCCTCCTGCTGAGACGAGACAGACAGGTACATGCCATGTTTGATCTAACTTTGGGTAAATTAGGAGAATATAATTATCAAAGAGCTCGAGTTGAAAATGCCCTCCATGAGTTCTAAAGTTTTGACATCACTAAAACTTGTCTCCCGTTTCCATCTTTGGGTTTGTAAGTCAGTTACAGGAATTGGGTCAGAGACACCACCATCTATTTCTCATTTTCTGTCATTCTTATCTGCTCTAGGTTTGTAATTAGGATCATTGTCTCCATCAGACATGCTCCTCCTTGTCAATATTCCTTAAAATTTAAATCCACTCGGACCTGAGCCTGAGATAGTTGTCTTGGTAGTTGGCTGACCATTGGTAGCTTTCTGGTTAGCTAGAACCTGAGTAGCCTCAGTAAACATACTTTCTATTAAACCTGATGTTCCTTGTCTTACCTCATCTGGTTGAGCTTGTGTTTTAGCACTAACTCAAGTGATTGAGCATTCTGACCCACGGTGTTTCGATCCTGTGCTGGCTTCTCGCTTCTCAAAAAAACACTACCATCCTATGTTCCAAGCTGCCGTGACGACATGCAAGAAGTAGCCCCTGTCCTATTTTGGTCAACATCAAGCACATCAGTATTCAGTTTAACTTCCCTCTTCACAAAGTACGCTTCAAAGTCAGAGCCTCAGGTGACAGCCTCATTCACTCTGGTCATGTGTTGTTCCACGAGTACTGCCTGCTGTCCCACTTGTACTGGCATTCCTCTGTTAGATATTCAACAGGACATAACAATGAGAACTCCTTGTTCACAACTTTCAACGCTGTGTTTGATTTGAAGTACTCACTATGTAAAGCCCATCCTACTCACTATCCCCATGCACCCTGTAAGAGCCCATCCTACTCACTAGTCTGAATTCTGAGTCAGATCCATCCTGCTGCACACAATTGCAAGAGATGGTTAGACGCTACCCATTTACTATGCTCTATGAGTCAAGCTTAGAGGTTCTGCAACCCAGGGGATACCCTCTGGTGAGCACCACCAGCGGAAGAGGGCCAGAGGGGTGGGGTGTAGGGTGTGGGATCTTCTGTTGCGGTGTGCTGCTTTGGTTTCAGGGTAGTGAGATCTGGTCAATCGCTTAAGGATGGTGGTCATCGGTTATATTAGAGGGAAAGAGAGGAATCACCAGTTTTTTTGTTTCAATCTCAGGCGTGGACCTCTTTATGACATATTTTCCACTTGAGCTCATTTGTGATGGTATTTTCTGAATTTGCCCTTTTAACTTTTAACTGTGCAAGCAGTTGTTCACTGAATTCAATATCATTCACTGTATTTCAGGGAACTGTTGCGGTTGGTCTACTCACTGTATAGCACATTCTGCAGAAGAGTCGTGAGTTATTTCTAGGCATGATAACTTTGTATTTATGTTGAAGCAAACTAATTGGAGTGCTTATAATATCTAAGATTGTCTTGTAGGCTATGAATTAATTCAACAGGGTAACAGAATAGAACTGAACCAACTCGAGTAAATGAGCGCTCTCATGCAATATTGCAGGTAAGGTTTTGGTATACACCTCACCTTCTAACAGAACCATTGCATAATATCCATGTAAAATCACTCTTCACCATGGAAAATCTTCAGGTTATTGTGGAACATAAATCCATGTATGATGGCAGCATGATAATTCGAGTTGGAAAGCTGTCTCTCTTTGATCTTGCTGGAGCAGAGAGTGCTCTAGTTGCACTCAAGACCTGTATTGATGGTCCTATGGGGGGGGGGGGGGGGGGGGGGGGGGGAAATCCAGACCATGTCGCAGTACCAAGTTAACGCAGCTCCTGAAGGACTCAATCGAGGGATCCCATAACATCGTCATGATCGCCAGCATTAGCCCCTCAAATATTTCCTTTGCCGAGACACAGAACACGCTTCATTGGGCTGACCGTGCCAAATTGATAAAGACAAAGGTGTGAAACTGTGACCAGTGTATATTCTGTTGGAACTAAATTGAACTCATTATGAAGTGAAAGAATCTTATGATTTTGCAGGCATATTGTGCTGCAAATGAGGATGTGAAGCCAGTATTGGAGTTGCGGGACAAAGACAGTGGGCTACAGATTGAAGTAAGTACAAAGGTCTCAAACTGCCATTTTGTTTTGTGCGTAGAACGCTATACATTTTAATAAATCAAACACGTGATAAAGCATCTTATGGCATTCACTGTTGTGCATGGGGAGACTGTGCAGGTGCCAGATTCTGAAACAGATGTTGCTAAGCTTTCCCTGGAGATGGAAAACATTGTGCTTGCTGCTGAGAACGTGCAGCTTCGATGGAAAGTGAAGGTCTTGGAGGCAGAAGTAGAGAAAATGAAGGATTGCCACCTCATGCATCTCAAGAAGGCTGACGTCGCTGAAGCAAGCATGTGGAAGGAGAGAGTTGCAATGCAGCACACATGTACACACATCTTGGCTCTCCCGGATGATGCAATCGCTGAGATCCTCCTCCACCTCCCACAGGACAGCCCGTCATGCCTCCTCCGAGCCTCTCTTGTCTGCAAGTTGTGGCTCAGGATCGTCTCTGACCTGGGCTTCCTCCGCCGCCTCAGGGCACTCCATCCAATACCTCATATTTTGGGATTCTTCAAACATCATTGTTTCAATCCTGAGTTTGTCCCCACCACTGCCTCCGCCTTCTCCTTGCCCGGTGCCATGCCACGTGGCCGCGGCCTCGGCCTGCTCGTCCTTGATTATCATCATGGCCGTGTCCTATTCTTGGACATTAGTCCGCCTATGGGTCTACTTGTCTGGGAGCCAATGACGGGCAAACAACGGCACGTGCTCATGCCTGAAGCCTTCCAATCAGAATTCTACCTTCCCCCTTCAGCTGCGTAGTCTGTGCGGCGGACGAATGTGATCATCGTGGCTGCCACTGCCATGGAGGTCATTTTTTCCTGGTCTTGGCGTCTGCGAAAAACTCTGAAATGTTCGTGGACAGTGGCACCGCAAGTGTGGCTGTACCGTCGGAGACGGGAGCATGGGGTGAGCCATGCCTAGTGGAACCGTCGACCTACTCCCCCAGTAGGAGTCCCAACACTCTCGTGGGGAGAACTATTTACTTCGTTCTTGGTGTAGATCTTGTTCTCAAGTACGATTTGGTAAGCATAACCTTGCAGTGCTTGAGATACCTGGTGATTTGTGTGGGCCTTGCGATTTTAACATTATCATAATTCCAATGGAGGATGGTACGATGGGATGTGCTTCAGTCAAGGACTCAGTCCTATACCTATGGTCCATGCGACGACCACGAATGTTGGGCACTGCATAGGGTTATTGAACTGGATGTCCCAGCCACAGATAACATCGACATAGTTGGCTTCGGCGAAGGCATGGATGTTATTTTTCTTAGCATAAACTATGTTTACTTAAACACCATTGAGCTCAAGTCAGAGGGGCTAAGGAGATTTTGTAAGGTGAAGTATTCTAACATGATCCCTCCACTTGTAAGCACCATGATCCTTCCACTTGTAAGCACCTAGTTATCTGTGATGGAGAATCCTAATGGATTGAGAGATAAGAAGCTCAGATTTCGAAGAACAAGTTTCAGTTGTGAATTGGTCCTGTGATGTGCTCATTGCCCTTCCACTTGTAAAGAACAAGCTCAGATTTCTGTCAGTTGTGTCATTGTGCTTGGCACCCACTATACGGGCATGTTTCCAAAGATAAAGGTGTAACCTGCAGAAGGTGGTAACTAGTCCAGTCTTCAGTAAATTGCTTGCTTCTGCAACAACTGTCAGTTGTGTCATTGTGCTTGGCACCCGCTATCCCCGGCATGTTTCCAAAGATTAAAGGTGTTACCTGCAGAAGGTGGTAACCTAGGCCAGTCTTCTGTAAATTGCTTGCTTCTGAAACAACAGACCTTATAAATTCAGTCTTACGTGACTTCAGGCTTCTGAATTATGAATGGCAGGCATTTGGACGGATCCGCTCACCATGTTGGAGTGAAGAGAGAAAGGAGGAGGTTCAAATGCTGAGTTGGTAACTGGAGGATTCAGGGGTCTCGGGCTATCTGACGAAGACCTTCACAAATTGCTGAAGGAATTCCAGAATCTTCTTGGGTGTATCTTGACAGCGAGGTGAAGCTGAAAGTGAGCAAGCTGGACAGTGACTGGGGAATAACGATTGCAGACTTGCAGAAAGAGTTGCATGTTCCAGTGCACCCGTTGCTGTGTTCGGTTCTAATGGTCTGTTCACATGACAATGTTATTGTTCAGAAAGTTCTGAGGGCATTTTTGTTGGATGTGTGAAGATTCAGATGACATTTCACTGGCATTTTACTATTAGCAAATACAGCATCAGATTTGTAAATGATGGATAGACCTTTTTTAGTTCATGTACTCCACATATTCAAGAGTCAAACCATATTGTCTGTAGAAGAGTAACAAAAACATATGGCGAGTACCTGAATGATCAATGATAGTTCAATGATTTGGTCTTGTTCTGTTCTGGATTGTTGCGGCCATTGTTGTGCTGTTATGAGTTCCTGTTGTTGTGTCCTTGTGCATTGATGCATCCACCATTATCTGTAAATTGCTTGCTTCCGATGTGTGCACGTGACTTGAGGCTTCTGAATTATGAACCGTCTCTTGATCATTCCTCGACCTTACAGTCTGGTTTGTGACGTTGTGTGCAAAATTATAAGATCCTCTGTTAAAAGTTGTATTGAAATAAATTGATCAAAATCTACTGTCCATTTATAACGACCTACCAGTTCAAGTTGTGAATTCCCTCAAAAGGGGAAAATAATTTGCCATTGGATAGTTTCAGTGTACACTTTCCTAATTGTTCTACAGGCTACTGCTAGTGCCCAGTTCTGAAACTATTGATCGGTTTTTCTCTCTCTCCTGAGGATAACCCCATCAGCTTCAGCCTTGAGGGTTCAGAAATCTTCAATTCCTGGTGCCCGAAGATATCAAATCCATCCAGGTCACAGGAATAGAGGAGGTCCACGGGTGAGAGTGGCCCTTTGATGTCAGAACAGCTGAGGCCATCAAACATGCTGTTGCCCGAGAAGCTTCAGAGGGGATTGTATGGCCCAGTGCACCCGTTGCTGGTTAGGTTCTAATGTTTGGTTCTACATGCCCATGTCAAGTTCAGAAACTTCAGAGGGCGTTCCGTTGGCTGCGCGAGAATTCAGATGGCATTTCACTGGCCATTTTTTCTGTAAACTAGCACCTGGCAAATATAGCAGCACATTTGTAGTTAATGGATAGACACTTAGTTATATGTGTATATTCAAGAGCCAACCATACTCTGTAAACTGTTGCAATAAACCGTACTCTGAATGATCTGTGATGCTTTCAGTCATTTGTTCTTGTTCTGTTCTGGATTGCTGTGTCCATGATTGTCTTGTTATGAGGTCATGTTGTTGTGTCCTTGTGCATTGATGCATCCACCATTATCTGTAAATTGCTTGCTTCTGATGTGTGCACGTCACTTTAGGCTTCTGAATTATGAACCGTCTCTTTTATCATTCCTTGACCTTACTTTGTGATGTTGTGTGCAAAATTTATAAGATCCTTTGTTAAAAGTTGTATTGAAATAAATTGATCAAAATCTACTGTCCATTTATAACGACCTATCAGTTCAAGTTGTGAATTCCCTCGAAAGGGGAAAAATAATTTGCCATTGGATAGTTTCAGTGTACACTTTCCTAATTGTTCTTCAGGTTCTGAAACTATTGATCGGTTTTCTCTCTCCTGAGGATAACCCCGTCAGCTTTCAGCTTCAGGGTTCAGAAATCTTCAATTCCTGGTGCCCCGAAGATATCAAATCCATCCAAGTCACAGGAATATAGGAGGTCCATGGGTGAGAGTGGCCCTTTGATGTCAGAACAGCTGAGGCCATCAAACATGCTGTTGCCCGAGAAGCTTCGCATGTTCGCCATTCTGCTCACTGCCTCCGTGTTGTTGTCCATCGGCCGCTGATCAGAGCCGGTTCCAATAATGCCATTGGCAGCAGAGAGGTGATCCTGATCCTCCTCCTGTGGCGGCGGCAGCGCCGGCGCGTGCCCGTCGAAGGCGGCGACGTGGCCGAAGAGCTTGTCCTTCCTGGAGAAGGAGGTGCCGCAGGAGCAGACCCACCTGTCGCGGCCGCAGTGCTTCTCGTGCGTGCGCAGGTCGGCGAGCACGGAGAAGCGCTTGACGTTGCAGCGGCGGCAGGTGAAGCTCTTGTCGCAGTGGCTCCGCCGGTAGTGGTTCTTCACGCACACCGCCGTCTTCAGCGGCTGGAAGCTCCGGTGCTCCCTGTTCCGCTTGCACCCCACGAACGGGCACGAGTACAGGCACCGGGACGCCGGCGGCGGCGCGTCCCTGCCGGCGCCGGCGCCGGGCTTGGCGAGCGCCGCCGCCGTCTTGTACTCCTCGCCGTGGCCGCGCATGTGCATCCGCAGGTTGGCGTCGCGCTTGAATCCCTTGCCGCAGACCTTGCACGTGTGCACGTGCGGCGCCAGGATCTCCTCCCTGCCGAGCTCGATCACCTCGTAGGACCCCGCCGGCGGCAGCCGCTCGAGCTCGTCGTCGTCCTCGGCGTTGAGATCGTGGTCGGACGCGTCGCTGCTGTCCCCTTCGTTAGGAGACGCCGCTCTTGCCGGCGGCGGCGACCTGGCGTTGTCCTCCGCGGTGGCCGTGCCCCCGGCGCTGGTGGCGGCGAGGCTCCTGGAGATGGAGACGAGCTGCACGGCGATGCAGCTGAGCTCGGCCGACACGATCTGCCGCGGCGCCGAGCAGACGATGCCGCGGAGGTGCCTGATCTTCTGCTCCAGGAAGGTCAGGTAGGTGAGCACCGTCTTCGGGTCGTCGGGGCTCCAGCCCCCAGCTTGGCTCTGCTGCTGCTGCTGCTGATAAGCCTCCATAGCAGCGATGGCGCTTTCAAGATTACTAGAAACCTCCATGGCCAATCTCGATGATCGATCCCTGAAACAGCAACAAATGAATCGAGTAGTGGCTGATCAGATCAGATCAATTCCAGAATCTTCTTGGGTGTGATCTTGACAGCGAGGTGAAGCTGAAAGTGAGCAAGCTGGACAGTGACTGGGGAATAACGATTGCAGACTTGCAGAAAGAGTTGCATGTTCCAGTGCACCCGTTGCTGTGTTCGGTTCTAATGTTCTGTTCACATGACAATGTTATTGTTCAGAAAGTTCTGAGGGCATTTTTGTTGGATGTGTGAAGATTCAGATGACATTTCACTATTAGCAATACAGCATCAGATTTGTAAATGATGGATAGACCTTTTTTAGTTCATGTACTCCACAAATTCAAGAGTCAAACCATATTGTCTGTAGAAGAGTAACAAAAAACATATGGCGAGTACCTGAATGATCAATGATAGTTCAATGATTTGGTCTTGTTCTGTTCTGGATTGTTGCGGCCATGGTTGTGCTGTTATGAGTTCCTGTTGTTGTGTCCTTGTGCATTGATGCATCCACCGTTATTTGTAAATTGCTTGCTTCCGATGTGTGCACGTGACTTGAGGCTTCTGAATTATGAACCGTCTCTTGATCATTCCTCGACCTTACAGTCTGGTTTGTGACGTTGTGTGCAAAATTTATAAGATCCTTCGTTAAAAGTTGTATTGAAATAAATTGATCAAAATCTACTGTCCATTTATAACGACCTATCAGTTCAAGTTGTGAATTCCCTCGAAAGGGGAAAAATAATTTGCCATTGGATAGTTTCAGTGTACACTTTCCTAATTGTTCTTCAGGTTCTGAAACTATTGATCGGTTTTCTCTCTCCTGAGGATAAACCCCGTCAGCTTTCAGCTTTCAGGGTTCAGAAATCTTCAATTCCTGGTGCCCCGAAGATATCAAATCCATCCAAGTCACAGGAATATAGGAGGTCCATGGGTGAGAGTGGCCCTTTGATGTCAGAACAGCTGAGGCCATCAAACATGCTGTTGTTCGAGAAGCTTTGCATGTTCGCCATTCTGCTAACTGCTTCCGTGTTGTTGTCCATCGGCCGCGGATCAGAGCCGGTTCCAATAATGCCATTGCCAGCAGAGAAGTGATCCTGATCCTCCTCCTCTGGCGGCGGCAGCGCCGGGGCGTGCCCGTCGAAGGCGGCGACGTGGCCGAAGAGCTTGTCCTTCCTTGAGAATGAGGTGCCGCAGGAGCAGACCCACCTGTCGCGGCCGCAGTGCTTCTCGTGCGTGCGCAGGTCGGCGAGCACGGAGAAGCGCTTGACGTTGCAGCGGCGGCAGGTGAAGCTCTTGTCGCAGTGGCTCCGCCGGTAGTGGTTCTTCACGCACACCGCCGTCTTCAGCGGCTGGAAGCTCCGGTGCTCCCTGTTCCGCTTGCACCCCACGAACGGGCACGAGTACAAGCACCGGGACGATGCCGGCAGCGGCGCGTCCCTGCCGGCGCCGGCGCCGGGCTTGGTGAGCGCGGCCGGGCGTCTTGTACTCCTCGCCGTGGCCGCGCATGTGCATCCGCAGGTTGGCGTCGCGCTTGAATCCCTTGCCGCAGACCTTGCACGTGTGCACGTGCGGCGCCAGGATCTCCTCCCTGCCGAGCTCGATCACCTCGTAGGACCCCGCCGGCGGCAGCCGCTCGAGCTCGTCGTCGTCCTCGGCGTTGAGATCGTGGTCGGACGCGTCGCTGCTGTCCCCTTCGTTAGGAGACGCCGCTCTTGCCGGCGGCGGCGACCTGGCGTTGTCCTCCGCGGTGGCCGTGCCCCCGGCGCTGGTGGCGGCGAGGCTCCTGGAGATGGAGACGAGCTGCACGGCGATGCAGCTGAGCTCGGCCGACACGATCTGCCGCGGCGCCGAGCAGACGATGCCGCGGAGGTGCCTGATCTTCTGCTCCAGGAAGGTCAGGTAGGTGAGCACCGTCTTCGGGTCGTCGGGGCTCCAGCCCCCAGCTTGGCTCTGCTGCTGCTGCTGATAAGCCTCCATAGCAGCGATGGCGCTTTCAAGATTACTAGAAACCTCCATGGCCAATCTCGATGATCGATCCCTGAAACAGCAACAAATGAATCGAGTAGTGGCTGATCAGATCAGATCAATTCTGTCAGGCCACTCTTCTTTCTCTGTTAGCTGTTCTTGTGTGTGCGTCGGTGCTGACTGGTGAAGTGCGTGTCCAGCTGAGGTAATCGAGCTGGTTATATATAGGTGCGACAAAAAATGAAGCTGGCCGGGCAATTAGGCAAGGGGGTGCCACTGCCGCTGCTGCCGCCACGTGTGCGTGGGCTCCATGGCGGCGGGGCGCGCGCTACTCATGGACGAACCTGATCACCTATTACGTCAGTGTCCGCGTCAGCGTCCCGGCAAGGCAGATGAATGGAAGACGGGAGGCGACAGCGAGGGATGGCATGGCACCAACAAGCAGGGCGCACGGCCGGGTTGGTTGGCTGGTTGGATGGCCTGCACCTTCTTGGCCCTTGGGGCTCTGCCTTCGGCCGCGAAAGCGACGCGTCAGTCCTCCTGCGCCCTGCCCTTTTGAACAGTCCAGATGTATAATTCGCATGCCGATGGAGCGACCTTTTTTTGTCTGAACAAACCGATGGAGCGACTTGCTTGCTGCTTGCAGTTGCAGTTGCAGGTTCGCTGGTCGCTCTCGTTTGCAATCAGGGCCTGTTTAGACTGTTTGGATGTTTCGCGAAATTTTTTTCGAGTATGTTTCCTCACATGCATGGCATATTAAATGTAGTCGAAAAAATAACTCATTATATGGATGGAGTGTACTTCGCGAGACGAATCTAATGAGCCTAGTTAGATCGTGATTAGACAATAAATTGCTACAGTAAACATGTGCTAATGACGGATTAATTAGACTCATTAGGTTCGTCTTGCGATGAACTGACATACTCTGTAATTAGTTTTGTAATTAGTCTATATTTAATACTTCAAATGTGTTCCCGACATACTGTAAATTTTTCGCGAAACAATCTAAACGCGGTCCAGATCACTTCTGTTTTTGTCCAAGAGACCTGACCACCTACTCCCTCCGTCCCTTAAAGAGTGTCGTTTTGGGTGTGCGTGCCACAAGTTTGACTCGATTTGTATAAATACGTATAATATTTGTATTTCCAAATAAATTTTTAAAAAACTAGACTAAAAGATCTTTCTAATGATACTAATTGTGTACCATAAATATTAATATTTTTAATATAAAATTAATCAAAGTTATTTCTCGGGAAGTGAGAAAGACACTCTTTTAGGGACGGAGGGAGTACCTCTGTGATCCTGTCCCATTTTTTTCTCTTGAGCATCTGACTGTGTCCATATGTTCACACTAGACAGTAGACACCATATGCCTTTTATCCTCTCGGGCATCTGATTGCGTGTATACGTTCACACCTACGTAGACCTCTATCTCCTATTCTTTTCTTTTCCCTTTTCTACTACTATTTCTTTTTTGTCTTATTATGTTGGAGGGCCGCTTTGTTCGCTTGGGTTATCAATCCTGACCAATGGATTATTTCACTCACCAAATCAATAGACTTTTCAGCCCAGTTCTGCCAAGCGAACAAAGCATGAACGAGGCTGAAAAGTCTATTGATTTGGCTGATTCTGGACTAATTCAATAGTATTCTGTGAGTGAAATAATCTGTTCAAAGCGGCCCTCCAACCTATCGTCCCCTTCATGCATAGACCCACCACCCTCGCAGACACAACTTGGATTTGGTGATTATTTCATCTATATCCATTGGAGATTTGTATATGTGAAAAAAAAATGCTACACCGAAGTTGTCGAAACATTGGCCAAATGTTTGCAGCGTATCGGCAATGGGAATGTCAGAGTCGGATCACCGATTATTTTTCTTTTCATCTCCTGCTCACTCTCAGGCCATGTTTAGTTCCCACCCGAAATATTTTCATCCATCACATCAAAGAAGAATATTTGATGCATGAAGTATTAAATGTAAACGAAAAAGGTGAAAAGTTATACGGATAGACTGTAAATCGCGAGACGAATCTAATGAGTCTACTTAATACATGATTTGCAACAGTGGTGCTACAGTAATCATCCGCTAATTATGGATTAATTACCCTCTAATTACCATCATTAGATTCGTCTCGAGATTTCCAACCTATCCATATAACTTTCCACCTTTTTCGCCTACATTTACTACTTCTAAATTGATAAAATTAAAACCCGAAATCTTTTCACGAAATGTTTTCGCGAACTAAACACGGGCTTAGCCAGTATCACCACCGGGCTGCTACATGTTGTGTGTTACCATTGCTGGTCATGCTATACCACATCTGATCTTCTTCTAACCTAGCACATGAGCTCAAACCAAGATTACAACGTACACCAGCTGTCTCGTTCACAAATTCTTGCAATTTTCTCTGCTGACTTTGATTAAAAAAGATTAAAAAATCTTGCAATTTCAGTCGGCTAAAACATACTTTCTCCATTCCAAATTATAGTTCGTTTTGGCTTTTTTTAGGTTCATATATTTTGCTATAAATTTAGATATAGCGTTTATCTATATGCATAACAAATATTATGAACCTAATAAAGTCAAAACGACCTATAAATTGAAACGGAGGTAGTACGAGGCATGACTTTGCCTCAGAACACTCTTTTACGCCCCTATATACACTTCTTTTAATTAGGCAGCACAATCCCCATAAACATAAAAGACACGTCTCAAGAAGAAAAGCAACCCTTGCCCAAAAAGAAAAAAAGAAGAAGAAGGAAAGCAACCCAGACTTTGCAAGCTTATTAAAACACTACCGGCGTGACAGTGTGAGCCGAGTTTTAATAAATTATTACTACCGGCGTCCAAATATAAACAAAGATGATTCCTTTGGATGAGCTTAACTGGCGGCAGTGACCAAGTCAAACTAGAAAGCAAATCCACAGAATACCCCAGGTAGCAAAGGAGAGTGACGGCAATTGGTATGCCGCTCTGCTGATCTCTCTCAAAAGAGAATTGAGACGCGCTTGCTCCTGTTGTTCCTGGCTTTACGGGCAGGTTTGAAGGTCGCGAAAGGGACCTTTATTTGCCCCTTGGCATAAACCCAGCGCTATTACTCTAGAACCATGCATGCAGTGTTGTCAACGCACTTCATATCCACGTGCGTGTGGGTTCAGCTTCTCTAGTAGTATAGTACTGCATGCCAACACAGCACTTCACGTGTCTAATTAGTATTCAAGCCTACCTCGGCGCTGTTGTTAAGCTGTTCACGTAGAATCGTAGAGTTTGGCCAGTACGTGTTATCACGAGTCACGACTATTGGACCCACTGAAATTACAGCATATCGTTGAGCTAAGGTTGGCCACTGTTGTATCCTTGTACGGATCGAGTAGGTCGCTCTCGCTGCCATGCCAAAGCAATCGAGCACCACAAACATACAGACGTGGTGTTTTTTTTTAAACAGCAACGGACAGGAAGAGCTTTCCTGCCGGTTTGTACGAAAAGTTTTTAATTAATTTTTATAAGAACGGTAATGTTTGTTTGTTTAGCTTTAGTGAGAACCGTCCAATGAAATACTTAATTTATGCTACTTTTCTAGTTTTAACACATGAATAATTAGGGATAGCAAGGTCATTTCTCATTATTTTCTAAATGAACTGTCTTTGTGAGGCGGAAAGAGTAGTGTTCAGCTTTTGCTGCTTTGCTTTACCCATAAAATAAATGTTATTCATCAATGTTGTTAGAACAAATAACAAACACAATACGAAAAACACGCTATATATTCAAAGAAGAGATGTTTAATAGTTTTCTCATTGCCACAGAACTACGATGCTTCAATTCCGTTGTCTTTTGTGAAAATAACTCTTATTAAATATCATATAAAAAATTTAATTCAAGTAGCAGTTTTATTTTCTAAATTTCTCGAGTCACTCTTACAAGATACTTAATGTTGATACTTACTCTCTTATACTTTATATAACGCTGTCCTTTTGTTAAAAAAAAATGTTGACTACTAGCCGGCCACGAAAGGGAGCTTATTATCATTGCCCTTGGCGTAAGCGGTCACGAAAAAAGAAAAGAAAAAGAAGAAGAAGCTTATAGCTCTGTGACGCCTCGTTACGGTTTTTGTTTTTGGCTGTCATGGTCTGTCTACTTTGGACCCACTATGGACCATTAATTTGCTGATGCCCCGCTTTGAGGCCTCATATATGGCTTCAAGACGTGGGCCTGTTGTTGGTCCTAATTACGTTGTAGATGGCCAAGGTCGGCGTGAATTAAGGGGGCAACAGGAGGCCGCATGTGCGGTGTTCCTCCCATACACGCACAGTGCCTTCCGCGTCTCCATCAAACGCCATACAATATCCGGGCCCACATAAATTTTTTTAAAACAATCCGTATTTAATAAACTAAATAGCCAAATCAAATTCTGATTTCACCATTGGATTTCTTATGACGAGATCTACAAAACTAGATCACACTTGACTATATTTTGATTAGATTTTTTTTGGAACATTTTTTTTACGAAGACGGAACAATTCCGTCGACGGTTGGAACAAATCCACCATGAGCAGGGTACAATTGTTCCAGCTAAATGATAAAATGTTCTAGTTTCAAAGAAAATTGTTCCAATAAAAAAAAGCATCCAAACATAGTTAACTGCGGTCTAATTTCGATGATCTCATCGTAAAAAATACAGTGGTACAATTAGAATTTTATTTGGACACTTAATTTAAGAGATATAAATTCTTTTTGCATGCACAATACATGGGGTCCACAGCTGATGGCACATGCATGCTTAGTGTTGCATGCGGTTGCGAAGGAATCCACCGTGAAAGCGACATGCTGTTGTGGGAGATGCGTGGAAGGACTAGTACATGACTGCATGCGTCTGCTCAAAAAAAGTGCGGTGAAGGGTGGGATACCGCATATGCGGTAAATAGTAAAATCGGTGAATTAATTGTTGCACCACACACACAGTTCGTATGCCCATTTAAGCGAGACCACAAGAACGATAAATCGGAAAATAAAGTTGCAAACACGATAATACGTGCATTTCACGTGTGATTATGGACACAAGCAAAGGTAGCTCATGCAGCATATCATCTGCGCTGCGCCCTCAAGAAAAGGCCGGGATGGAAGAGATTAATGCAAAGCCTTTGCCAGAACAGAATGGAATTAGCTGACGCCGTCGAACTTGCTGCTCATCAGCGATAGCGTCACGCTTGGGAGCACCCGGTTCACTTGAGGTTGCTCTGCACAGATTAGAACAAATCAGAGTTACTGCCCCCACTCTTTTTTTTAAACGAATCACGAAGGATGCAGCCGTCGTAGAAAAGCAAGCTTACTCTTGACGGCCTCCAGCTCCGACGGCGTTAGCCTCGCCGAGAAGCCGCTCATGACGTTCTTGTAGTTGTACAGGATCGCCGCCTTCGCCTTCTCCTCGCTACATCATCGATACGCACGATAATAAAATCGGTGAGCTACCTCTTCTCCATTCATCGTGTTTGTGGCAAGGATAATGACACTAATCTGATCGTGATTATGGCATGATGTTCGATTAGAAGATCGAGAGAAAAAATTAAGACCGGTACCTGCCGAGTGCGGCGGCGAGGATGCCGAGCTGGTACTGCTGGCAGTCGACGCCCGGGGGGTGGCGGTCGACGTAGACGAGGTAGTTGGCGGCGCCGTCCATGATGACAGCAGCAGACGCCGCCGTCGCGACGGCGAGGTGGGCGAGGACGAGGAGGAAGACGACGGAGATGGACGCCGAGTGCTTCATGGTAAACAAGGGGATGCGGTTCGTGATTCAACCGGATCCACGATGGCCTCTGAGGCTGCAGAATTTATAGCCGCGCATTTCTGAATTCTAACCGATCGAGGAGGTGATCGGACGAGGGGTCCTTCGTGAACGGCGGCGCTCCTCAGTCGGGAATGGTCGGTCGGAAATGCCGTTGCTGCTGCTCCCAAAATAGGAAGCCCATTTCTGACATCGAAAGATCAGCTGAAATTCGCAGAGAAATATATAATGCAACGGATAGACTTGTTGTGGACAACTTGCTGGTTCTAAATATACACGTCTTTGATCTGTGCTGAGAATAAAACAGAACGCATTTACACGTACAGGGATTTCTTATGATGAGATCTACAAAACTAGATCACACTTGACTATATTTTGATTAGATTTTTTCTGGTACATTTTTTTTACGAAGGCGGAATAATTCCGTCGACGGTTGGAACAAATCCACCATGAACACGGTACAATTGTTCCAGCTAAATGATAAAATGTTCTAGTTTCAAAAAAATTGTTCCAATAAAAAAAGCATCCAAACATAGTTAACTGCGGTCTAGTTTCGAAGATCTCATCGTAAAAAATACAGTGGTACAATTAGAATTTTATTTGGACATTTAATTTAAGAGATATAAATTCTTTTTGCATGCACAATACATGGGGTCCACAGCTGATGGCACATGCATGCTTGGTGTTGCATGCGGTTGCGAATGAATCCACCGTGAAAGCGACATGCTGCTGTGGGAGATGCGTGGAAGGACTAGTACATGACTGCATGCGTCTGCTCAAAAAAAGTGCGGTGAAGGGTGGGATACCGCATATGTGGTAAATAGTAAAACCGGTGAATTAATTGTTGCACCACACACACAGTTCGTATGCCCATTTAAGCGAGACCACAAGAACAATAAATCGGAAAATAAAGTTGCAAACACGATAATGCGTGCATTTCACGTGTGATTATAGACACAAGCAAAGGTAGCTCATGCAGCATATCATCTGCGCTGCGCCCTCAAGAAAAGGCCGGGATGGAAGAGATTAATGCAAAGCCTTTGCCAGAACAGAATGGAATTAGCTGACGCCGTCAAACTTGCTGCTCATCAGCGATAGCGTCACGCTTGGGAGCACCCGGTTCACTTGAGGTTGCTCTGCACAGATTAGAACAAATCAGAGTTACTGCCCCCACTCTTTTTTTTTTGAAACGAATCACGAAGGATGCAGCCGTCGTAGAAAAGCAAGCTTACTCTTGACGGCCTCCAGCTCCGACGGCGTTAGCCTCGCCGAGAAGCCGCTCATGACGTTCTTGTAGTTGTACAGGATCGCCGCCTTCGCCTTCTCCTCGCTACATCATCGATACGCACGATAATAAAATCGGTGAGCTACCTCTTCTCCATTCATCGTGTTTGTGGCAAGGATAATGATACTAATCTGATCGTGATTATGACATGATGTTCGATTAGAAGATCGAGAGAAAAAATTAAGACCGGTACCTGCCGAGTGCGGCGGCGAGGATGCCGAGCTGGTACTGCTGGCAGTCGACGCCCGGGGGGTGGCGGTCGACGTAGACGAGGTAGTTGGCGGCGCCGTCCATGGCGACAGCAGCAGACGCCGCCGTCGCGATGGCGAGGTGGGCGAGGACGAGGAGGAAGACGACGGAGATGGACGCCGAGTGCTTCATGGTAAACAAGGGGATGCGGTTCGTGATTCAACCGGATCCACGATGGCTTCTGAGGCTGCAGAATTTATAGCCGCGCATTTCTGAATTCAGATCGATCGAGGAGGTGATCGGACGAGGGGTCCTTCGTGAACGGCGGCGCTCCTCAATCGGGAACGGTCGGTCGGAAATGCCGTTGCTGCTGCTCCCAAAATAGGATGCCCATTTCTGACATCGAAAGATCAGCTGAAATTCGCAGAGAAATATATAATGCAACGGATAGACTTGTTGTGGACAACTTGCTGGTTGTAAATTTACACGTCTTTGATCTGTGCTGGGAATAAAACAGAACGCATTTCACACGTACAGCAGCTTGACATTCAGAGGCTCAGTACGTACCACTTGGTTTCTTAACATACTACGGTTAACACGATAAACGAGCAATATACAAGACCATGACAATGCAACGTGCAACTAGCCGTACGTTCAGTTCGGGGGCGTCGACACGGGCGCCACGGCGGCGCGGCCGGCGCCATGCTCGGTGACGTCGTAGAGCTCGCCGTCGCCCCAGAGCGCGTAGGCCTCCTCGCCGTGCACGGCGTCGTCGCCGACCTCGAGCTTCTCCTCGGGCATCCGCAGCGGGACGACGGCGTTGATGGCGACGCAGATCACCGACGTGACGGCGACGTTCCAGCCGATGATGAAGAGCGCGCCGGCGAGCTGCTTCCCGAACTGCGCGCCGCCGACGCCGCCATAGAAGGCGCCCTGGGAGTTGGTCACGGGGAGGAAGAGGTTGCAGAGGGTGGGGTCCGTCAGGAGGCCCGTGAGCAGGCCGCCCAGGAGCCCCGCCACGCCGTGGGTGTGGATGACGCCCAGGGTGTCGTCCACGTGCTTCAGGAGCCGAGACCGCTTGTGCAGGATCATCATCGTGTACCACGGGATGCTGCCGGCCAGCACACCCATCACCAGCGCCGCCCAGCCCTGAACCACACCTGCATATCCATATGGACAGCCATAGAAGATCATGAGAACGATGGCAAGGTCAAGATGTCAACCCGAGGGCAAACCAGGCACGCGAAAATTTGCTGCAGAAAAGGTGAAGTATGAACGTTTGAATTCCCTAGTTGTGCTTTTTTCTCCCTTCATTGTCATAATTAACTGTAAGTTGTCTGCAATGAAAAGCTATGGAATGGAAGAGACAAACTTTGCTTTAACTTTAGAGGTTTGTTACTGTGCTTGAAAGGAACCGTCGGGGTTCCTTCCCATCTAAAGTTTTTATCAGTTTATTGTAAACAGGGGCAGTTTAGTACTTTCTTCCCCACCAAGTATATCAGGTGCTGATAATAAAAAAAAATAGATCATCGTATTCCCCACCCGCCGCCGCCGGGAGGTCTCCTGCGCGCTCTCCGGTTTTCCCCTGACAACCGACCACGCCGGCGCAATGAGTGCCTCTTAATCCATCGATTGATGTGGTAGCCATATTAATAAGTTTTCAATTTAGCCGCCATTCTCCTCCAAAGTCATGTCTCCGCGTTAGAGAGCGCAAGGCAGGTGGCAGGAGTTGCATTGGCCGGATAGTCGATCAGGCGATGCGGCCTGATTACGCGAAAAGAGAACAACATGGCGGACTAGCAGGAGCGCTGCGAGCTAGGATTCGTCCGCTGCCAGCCCAGCCGATTAAATCCCTCGGGAGCTCATACCACGACGCTTGGCTTGGATTCACGGTGCTGCAAGCACGGAGGGAGATGGCGGAGGCGCGGAGTAGCACGCCAGGGTGATGGGGGCAGCGGCGTCAGCAAAGAAGACCGGCGGGCGGGAGCCGCCATGATGAGTAATATGGCTAGGTCTATGCAGCACTGACAACAACAAAGGCATACGGCCGCGGCGAGGAGGATGCGCCGGCGCCCGGCGGGAGTCGCCCTGGTCAGCGAGATGGACCGCCCGAGGAGGCAATTCTAATTCGGTGGACCGATCGGTGTCTCCATGCTCATATGAAAAAGGAAATGTTAAAAGTACTAATATACCCTTTCAGTTATTTTTAAAAATTAGTTCCTGGTCCACCAGTTATAGGCACCGGTCCACAATTGAAGTTCCTTGTAATAGGTTCCTTCTATCTTTAACCGTTAGATTTAGACACATAAACGGCTCCTAAAATTTTCAAGCACCGTAAAAATCCTCTTAACTTTATACACTTGTGGTGACAAGTACTGACAATAGCGAGCAGGTGCGACAAAGTGGCTCACAAGCAAGAGAGATTCCTGACTCCCGACGAAACTGTATGCAATATATACCGCTCACATCAGAGGACACAATGCATACTTTCTGTGGGTGGAAGCTCCAATTATAGTATAACCCAGTTACCTTAATCCCTTAGTGTTGCCATTATACTGGTGCTTGATTGCCATCCAACCAGTATTACACATGTATTGTTAAGTACTTAATTGTCAGTTTAGTCAACTTGATAGCGATCAATGACTAATATAATCCTTTCCATCGAGAAAAATGTTATCTTGTGTTGCTTAGGTCATAGGTTGCTCCAACTCCAATGGAAGGTTCCTTACCGAGCTTGGCTGGCAGATGAATCTTTCAGGAATCATCAAGTTGCACGCATGCTTAATTTGACACTATTAGACTCCTAAGCAGCAAATGAAATGGCAGACGAAATTATGGTTGCCAATTTGCCATGGCCGCATGCCCGCATATGCACGTTACTTGTTGCCAGGGAAACCTGCGCGCCTCCAGTCTTGCAGGGCGCACAACATTTTTGAATTCAAAGTCAACGAATCAACGGATTCTCCGCGCGTGCTCATCACCCCACCGGTACCTACGACAGCTACAGCTACCGAGAAATTCCGGGGGAGAAAATTTGTTGCGCCAACAGCTTTGAATTCAAAAAAGTCGCTGGAGAAGATTGTGTATATACCTGCGCCGGGCGTGATGCATACGAGGCCGGTGATCATCCCCTGGACGGCTCCGATGACGGAGGGCTTTCCGAAGAAGATGACGTCGAGGCATGTCCAGACGATGAGGCTCATGGCCGTGCAGATGTTGGTGTTCACCACCGACATGGACGCCACCGAGTTGGCGGCGTAGGGCCCGCCGCCGTTGAACCCGGCCCAGCCCATCCACAGCAGCCCGGCGCCGGTGAGCGTGAAGAGGATGTTGTTGGGCGGGAACCTCTCACGGTCCTTCTGCGCCCGAGGGCCCACCTGCAGCCACACATGCATATTATTATTTATATATATGCATCGCGATCGTCCACTCACTGCAGCAGTGCAGTTCATGTGATCGATCAATGGCACTAGCTACTTAGCTAGTACTAGAACAACAACCAACAACAACTCCATAGATATATATATATATATATACCCAGTAGGCTGCGGTGAATCCGGCGAAGCCTGCGGAGAGGTGGATGACGTATCCGCCGCAGTAGTCGATGACGCCCCACTGGAAGAGGAAGCCGCCGCCCCAGACGGAGAAGGCGCCGATGGTGTAGGAGAAGGTGAGCCAGAGCGGGACGAAGAGCATCCAGGCCAGGAAGCTCATCCTCCCCAGCAGCGACCCGGCGATGAGGATCAGCGTGATGGCCGCGAACACGCACTGGAAGTACACCACCGTGGCCATCGGGTAGAAGGGCTCCACGGCGGCGGTCTCCAGGACGTCGCCGCCGGCGTGGTAGTGCGCCGTCGCCGGCAGGGCGGCCTGGCCGATGAGGAAGCCCTGGTTGAGGGCGGGCCGGGCCTTGCCCCAGATCGGGATCAGCTTGTCGCCGAAGGACATGTTGTAGGCCCACGTCACCCAGCAGATCCACACGGCGGCGAAGGCGTAGAGCGCCATGAAGGCCGAGTTCACGGCCCACTTCTTCTTCACCACGCCGCCGTAGAGGACAACGAGGCCAGGGAAGCTCTGAAGGCCCACCAGCGTCGCCGCCGTCAGCTGCCACGCGTTGTCGCCCTTGTTCAGCCAATCCGGCGACGACGCCGAGCTCTGGTAACCCACCGGAACCCCCGACATCTTGTTGCCGCCGTAGATAGCTCGCTGCTAGATACGGCGGCCGGCGACGACTTGAAATACTCCGGCAGAGCAGTGAATTGAACCAACGCTCCTCCTCCTCCTTGATCTTGATAGGCGACAAGTGAGGGGTCTGCAACTGCTACCCAAGCAAAGGACTTGCCGGCTATATAGGGGGTGTCCAGCTGAGTCGTCTGAACGACCGGTGGTGCACAAGCCACCAAAAAGGACAGTAACTGAAGAGAGAGATTCTTGCGGCCGGAACGGAATCTTCGGGCTTGGAGATGCATGCACAGATGCACTCCACACAAGGCCGTTTGAATATTCTGTTCACTAGTTCAGACTACTGTTCGGAAGTTCCGTGGCTGTCGGTCGCTGGCCGTGAAGGCAACGACCTTCACCAACCTTTCTGTGTGTGGCTGAAAATCAAATCACAGTACACTTAGCGTTGATTTTTGCAGGTCGTTTGTCCCCAACGAAGGTTCTTCGCAGTTAGATGTTTATATTTTTTTTTTGGAAAAACTACGGCAGGGCAAGGAGCCGGCGTTAACTTTATATTGATATTATGCGAGGTTGTTGCATACAAATTTTGTGAAGGTGAGAAAAAAGGGCCGTAAACTAAATATTACAGCTTGGTCTGCCCACGTCTGAAGAACTTGCGGTGTTGTAGGCGTGTCAGTCGGTGCGCCCAGAGGTGGGTGTCAGCCGTTATGGCACGGAGCGTGGCAACCCTGGAGATGGCCTACCTGTTGTATGTTTATCAGCAGAGTATGATAGAAACCATCAACTGAACTAGTACTGGCTGGTGCTCTTTCAGCCGAGTTTGATTCGCTGTGTCTGAATTTGCAGCTTGCCACGTTGTAGCAAGCTGGTTGGTGTTCGTTTCATGCTGCTCACGCATATTCATTATATGGTCATATGGAATACTTCACCGCATACTCTATTGCATTTGCTCCACTGAGATTCTAGCATGCATTAGAAAAATGCTGACAGATTACCATTTTGAGTACAGATTAAATACAACTCAGGATCTAATAATGGTCAAATCACCTAGGTGGGTGGTGGACAAATTAGATGTGTGGTTCTATTTGAGTTGTACGCAAAATGGTCGTGTGTGCAGTATTTTCTAAAAAAAACGCTTTACAGATATTTTATACTGAATACAGTATCACAATATGCAGGAAAAATGATACACAGCAGACTGTTCTGCAAACTGAGTCATTGAAATGATTTCGAAAAGAACCTAGATAAATAACTTCGCAAGTTAAAGCCGACAAAGTCTTGAACAAACACAAAGATTCGGTATACGTACTACTGACACAAGCGTGACAATGCATGATAGTTGCCTCAACCAAAGGCGTGGAGCGATGCGTGGGTTTTGACCTCAGTTGTATTTGAGAGTACGTTTCTACTGCTGACCGTACGGCGCTGATCAAGTTGCGCCGCTAAACAAAATCGTCTACTCCTTATCTCTTCTTCCTCCAAGGAATCGTGGATTCAATTTTAGTGTCCACCTCATGGCCGACGTGCGATCACAAGTCAACGTTTTAACGCTAACCGACAAAACTCCGTGTCCAACAACTGCTATGCATGATGTGCGCCCGTGGTTTGCATAGTTCATTTTCTTCTATCACACCGTAGTTTACCATACTCGTATACGTGGCCACGTACAAATTCTGGTATTCCTACAAGCTTAAGCCCACAACTAAACCTAGCTAGCTTGTCGTGCAGACCGTACATTTTACTACTTGAAGCAACCATACGGGATCCAAAATATCTTTGCTGTCACATTCGTATTCAGTGTCAACTCTGACGACACATATATTACATATACTCAAGCCCAATCACATATTCCAGAGTCGGGATTATACACCTTTGAATGTTCAAAATAAATCAACGAAGAGACTATTTCTTCTATAATATGGTGGCTTACAGCTGTGCTTGCAGTTTACAAGTATGCTCTTGTTTGAGTGCAAGCAACTTAAACCTCTTCTGAAGTTCAGTAATTCACACCATCTCATGGAAAATAGAATTCAGACGAGGAATATCGTCAGCTGTTTGCATGGTGAGATCTGGCTAGTGATTTGCCTTCAGGAGCAGAATCTTCCGTTAAGATTGGAGATCAAGCAACGTTGTCAGAGGCAGTACAGGAAATAATCTGTGCATCTGCTGAAACGGCCTGCTTTCTGATTCTGACCAGTTTGGCAATTGGCACTCGTTTAGTTTGCTCCTCCATTCAGCAGCAGAAACCCCAAAACCACGCTGTCTGAACAGATCCCATCGCCTCGACCGACGCAACCGTTGAACGAAGCTTCTGGTGAGAAATTTCAAAGCTTATCGCCGAGAAATTATAGGCACCAAATGAATTGTCATGCTGCTAATTATATCATCAGTGTTCAGTTGAGTTCGGTTCAGGATATTCGTCAGATCGAGTAGTGAGTGAGCTCCACAATAATGGCAGCTGACGTAGGAAATGCAGCAGCGACCTCAGCAGCAGTTGACATTCCAAAATGATGAGGAGTATCTGACCTAGCAGGGGGCAACACATCGCTGTCTCTCACCGAACTCTCAAAACTCCTGAAAGCATCGCTGCAAACGCGTTCATAGAGAATATTCAGCAAGATTTAAGATTTTGCATGACATCATCAGTTGCAGTAGTTGACAAACTTTGCGCTCTGTAATTTTAATCCGTTTGAGGCTGGTTCGTCTACAAACTTGTGGTTGTGGACAAGCGATAACGTAACGCAACAGTATTTGTTCGTTGCACCTTGTTTAGTTTAGTTCTGTGTCAGTTTGACTTTGGGCATGCAATCAACTCAGTTCCTGATGCCAAGGATCAGGCTGTAAAAGTGTAGAGAAATATTCCGGTCGTGTCCTGGCATAGAAGTATCGTAAATTCAATTTTCTTTTTTTTTAAAAAAAAGACCCGTATCTAGTATAGCATCGTAATTATTGTTTCAGACTTTTGGGCTCAAACATGGAAGTCTCTTGTACACGGCCCAGAAGCCGTAACTGGCCCAGGGAGCGGATGAACGCCCCGTCCTACGGGGTCCCCGCCTCCGATCATGCCATCGTGCGGCTCTCCATGCCCAGGTCCAGGTGGTGCGACCTGCTCGGAGGGGAGCACCGCTGCGCCATCTGCCTCGAGGACATCCAGTGTATTGTCTCCTGACACATGAACTTTTGTTGTCTCCTAGGTACACTCAGTTTAATTTACATACGGGTTTGCACAAACTTTTTGTGTGTAATTGGTTTTTGTAATAACAACGGTGTAAATAAAAACAAAAATTAAAGCGTTAGTTACTCGATAATTAACACCAAAAAATTATTTAGCACAGACTAATATGAGCCATGGATCTCAAATGTATACTGCTAATTACGTGCCCTATAACACTCAAGTGTTGTACAGACACTGCCGTTATTTATGTATACCGATGCGTTCTACAAGTGTTCCGAGTTCAGTGTGACAGCGACGCGGGTGGGTTGGGCATCGGGGGGAAGCAGACTTTGACGAAGGACGTGCTCGGCAGCGCTGGCGACTGGTATGCGCTCACGAAGTTGGAGACCTTGAGCCAGCAGAGGCCCGACCCGTCGGAGAGCGCGGTGGACGCCACGCAGGACCCGCCGGAGAGGCAGTTGAGGCGGCACGCCGTGATCCCGACGAAGAACTGCTCCGTGGTGATCTCCGGCGGGTAGGTGAGGAACTGCGTGTTGTCCAGCTGGAGCATGGTGGAGTTGCCGGGGCAGTTGGCCAGGTCCACCTTGCGCCTGCACCCTTTCCGCGGGTCGGAAGCGTCGGCGAGCTCGAAGTTCCGCGACGGGCAGCCGCACACCGGCGCCGTGCCGTTGTAGCTGCACACGCCCATGTCGCCGCAGTAGCCGAACACCTGGCACTGGTCCGCCACCGCCGACCACTGCTCCGCCGCCGCGCCGCTGCCCCGCGCCGCGCTGTAGGCCCTGAGGTTGCCGTCGCCGTCCAGCCGCAGGAACCGCAGCATGTCGCCGCTCTCGCCGTAGTTGCTGCTGTACGCCACCACCGCCGGCGTCGTCGCCAGCCGGCCGTCGGTCATCACCACGAGGCCGTTGCTCTCAATCGTCAGCACGAGGCCGTTGCTCTGGACCGTCGTCAGAGTCGGCGTCTCGTTGCTCGCGAAGGCCGACGTGTCGTTGTAGCCCTTGTTGAGGTACGTGACGCTGCTGGTGCCGCTGGTCCACGTCAGCGTCAGGTTGCCGGAGCTCTTATCGATGGCGAAGGCGTAGGGCCCGGAGGTGAGCTTCATTCCGGAGGTGAATTTCTGCGACACGACCACCGTGTCCGTGGGGTGATGGAACGACTGCCACAGGATGGCCGCCGTCGAGTTCTTGAGCACGAGGTTGCCGCTCTCCTCGACGGCCGCGGCGACGACGCCCCTGCCGCCGGTGTTGGAGGACCAGAGGACGGCGCCGGAGCCGTTGACGAGCTGGAGGTTCCCGTCGGACGTGAGGCGGAGCGAGCCGCGGGAGTCGACGGCCGCGCCGGCGCCCGCGGACCAGACGGGGACGCCGCCGGCGTAGGTGATGGCGGCGACGAAGAGCGACGGGGAGGTCGGGGACGCCGTGAAGGAAAGCGAGAAGGTGTTGTTGGGCGACGACCACGACGCCGAGTTGCTGCCCGGCGAGAGGGTTGAACCCAACGGGATGTCGGCGCCATGGGACAGCAGCGCTGCGGGGAGCAGCAAGAAGCAGCAGAGCAGAGCGAGGTCCCCGGTACGTTGCTGCATAGTTGCCATCTTTTCTAGTAGTAGGGATCCTGGGCTGTTGCACTTGCACAACGCCGTCTTCTCGTATTTGTAATTGGTGAGGTATTTAGCAATGGAGGCTGGGAATCTGGCCTTGCACGAGGAGGGAAGGAAGAATTTGACTGTCAGACTTGATACAACTGACTGGTTGGGAATGGACAAGCATTTAGATTCTAGAGCGATGGACGATCGTGAGGTGGTCGAGCGCCTAAAGAAATGTCAATTCAAATTTCCAATTCTTGTTGCCATGGAGCTTTCACAGACCATTATACTGGGGTCAACATCAATAGTTTTAAATGGAGAGCGAACAGTTGTTCGTGGTTGACTGTTCTTTTATCTTTAATATCTGGGTTCACTGTTCTAGACTCTAGTTGTGGTTGGACTTGGACCAAAAGGAGACGAGACAAGTCCTGACAAAAAACAAATGTTTTCTCTAATCTGTATCTGGTCAGGAGCTTCAACTCTCGATCACGCTCTGCATGCTGAAAACCATGTCTATCTATACAGCATTACGGTAGAAGCACGGTATCATCATTCTTAAACACTTAGTTCTCATATGGTTTCTCAAGGGAAAAATATTGTTGTTTACAAGCAAAGAATGGACAACTGTACAAAAGACAGTCCGCGCCGAGACCTGAGAAGCGTCAAAGAATTCAGCTTTTGGTATTGGTAGACAAAGACCAGGAACAGCCGAAGTCGAGAAGATCAACAAAATGGAAACGGCAAATAACCAATTTATTGAGAATATTCAGCGAAAATTAAGATTACACGATATCATCATTGGAGCATTTGACAGTTCCTCTTCAAGCTTGTGAATGTGCACAGGCAAAAACGTAACGCAACATCTTTATCTTTGTGGTTGAGCGCTTAATCGCTGACTGCCCGGCCCGTTCGTGGAGAATGGGCCCGTTTGCCGCACGCGGGCGGGCACATGGCCCAGCCTTTTGTTTTGAAGCCGTAATGGGCCGTGTTACGAGGACCACACAGGCCTCGTGGCCCAGTCGAGATTAGTTTAACAAATGCCCCGATTCCAACAACAAAACACGTTCTTGATCTCGACTTGTTTCCCTCACCTTTGGCAATTGCGTGTGCCTGTTTTTCTCCGTGTACCAATATCAAAAGTCTGATTCTCCACTGGCGTATGTCTTTCTTCCAATGCTGCTGTAAGTTGGTGTCTGTTTTGTTGATGATTGGCCGTTGTGTTGGAGTTGGATGGTGATTACATGGTGGTGTTGCTGGAATCATAATGGGCAAAATGCCCACAAATTCCGAATAAGAAATTCTAGTATTCATTTGAAGAAAGAACACCAAAAGTCAAATTCGTTGACGCTTGTAACGTCTCGGTACGCGGACAGTCGATGGTGCAATTGTCCCTTCACCCTTCTTGCTTCTAGTAAATAGCATACAATATTCTTTTCTTGAGGGTCTATACGAGAAATGTTAAAGAATGGAAAATGTTTCAGCAACGCCACACTGTACCTTTGAAAATACAATCACGCGTACTACATGTGTGCTATATTCCATTCGTTGT
Source organism: Urochloa ruziziensis (assembly GCA_015476505.1). Taxonomy (NCBI): domain Eukaryota; kingdom Viridiplantae; phylum Streptophyta; class Magnoliopsida; order Poales; family Poaceae; genus Urochloa; species Urochloa ruziziensis. The sequence goes on from CM027118.1 coordinate 72,322,307, forward strand.
CCTTCCAAATGTTCTAAACCACTGCTGAAAGGTTTTTTTTATTATTTTAGAAAGAACGAAACCTACATGAGGTCCTGGTTCTTTTGTCTAAAAAGTATTTATGTCTCACATAGAAAATTAAGCTGGTAAACTGTTACTAAAGAGTATCTATTGCTAAAAGGTGTTTTAAAAAAGAGGCTCGAACAACCATCACCCACTGAACTGTCATTATGCCCCTATTTAATCCGTTACAGGAGCATCATGTGAACCCACCTACTACTCTTCCCATTTAGTTATATACAGAGATAGTCAACCAAGGAAGAGAAAACAATAGCAAATATCCGGGAGTGTTTCGTGTTTTTCTTTCATAGGGCTGTGTCTCATCAAGTTCATGGTTTATTTAGTTGTATACAAGAAAACACAAAGGAAATACTGAGCTGAGCAGCTCTACTCTGGAGAAAAAAATAAATAAAAGGAAGGCAACAAACCAAGGGTGGGTCTGAGCCGCCCATGTTGACCTTGACCCGCCCGCCTACCACAAAAACCGTCCAGACTTGAGACCTGCACTGCAGCTGGTCAAGACTCATCATGGCCGTCGGTAGTGCCTTGGATGACCGTGATTGCGCCATCACCCCACTTTATTTTCACACCCGTCTACGTACCGTGCTGCTACCGTAATGGTAATGGACCTGGTCTTGATGAGCGTACACGAGCTTGATCTAGATTTGATGCTCCTGATCAGAGGCAAAAATTGGAAAAGTTCATGACGTCCCTGATGTTTTCTTTGTTGCAGGAGTTGTCTATTTTCACTTTGGTCGAAACACATCTAGAACAGTCAACCCTGAACAATTGGTCACATGTTTGCGCCACCATTTTTGAGCTGTTGATTTATGCTAATGGTCTGTCAAAGCTGCATACTACGAGAATTAGGGAGATTTGATTCGACATTTTGACCCAGCAATAATTTCTTTTCTTTGCTGTTTCTACGGTGTTTCGTCAAGGAGAGGAGCCAGTCAATGTGCGTCACTGTCACGATCGCTTGCACCTCTCTATGGCTCACTAGTCATTACTACCAGTCTCCTCGCCCTCTCTCTATCGGTCCTCCTCTCCCCTGTTCTGGTAGCCCGGCAGTCCAAGTTCCTCCCTCTGCTGCCAAATCTCATCCTCTTCCCCCTCGTGCCAAGACCAGATTCACAGCCTGGATTGTGGATTGATTGCTAAAATATCTCACCACCACCGATTGCAGCAGAGGAGGAGAGAAGACTCCATGGCGGCCCGTGGGGGAGGGAGGTGGGGTTTGCTGCCTTGATTAGCTTCTCTTCTCTGCCTCTCTCTGTCTCTGCTGCCGCCGCCCCGAATCGCCGCCGGAAAGATGGGGGAAAAGCGCGGGGAGCTTGCTCTCCTCTTCTGCCTCGCGCTCCTCCCGCTGCTTTCCCATGGCGCGGACATGCCGCTGGGGTCGACCCTCTCGCCGGGCAGCAACTCGGCGGCGTGGACGTCCCCCAACAGCACCTTCTCGCTGTCCTTCACGGCGTCCCCGACCTCCCCGTCTCTCTTCGTCGCCGCCATCACCTACGCCGGCGGCGTCCCCGTCTGGTCCGCGGGCGCCGGCGCGGCCGTCGACTCGGGCGGCTCGCTCCGCCTCTCGTCCACCGGCGACCTCCAGCTGGTCAACGGATCTGGCGCCGTCCTCTGGTCCTCCAACACCGGCGGCCTTGGCGTCTCCGCCGCGGCCGTCCAGGAGAGCGGCAACCTGGTGCTGAAGAACGCCACGGCCACCCTGTGGCAGTCGTTCGACCACCCGACGGACACGGTGGTGATGTCGCAGAACTTCACCTCCGGCATGAACCTCACCTCCGGCAACTACGCCTTCACCGTCGACAAGAGCTCCGGCAACCTGACGCTCAAGTGGAGCAGCGGCGGCACGACCGTCACCTACTTCAACAAGGGGTACAACACGACGTTCACGGGGAACAAGACGCTGAGCGCGCCGACGCTGACGATGCAGACCAACGGCATCGTGTCGCTGACCGACGGGCAGCTGGCGTCCCCCGTGGTGGTGGCGTACAGCAGCAACTACGGCGAGAGCGGCGACATGATGCGGTTCGTGCGGCTCGACGGCGACGGCAACTTCCGCGCCTACAGCGCGGCGCGGGGCAGCAACGCGCCGGCGGAGCAGTGGTCGGCGGTGGCGGACCAGTGCCAGGTGTTCGGCTACTGCGGCAACATGGGCGTGTGCAGCTACAACGGCACGTCGCCGGTGTGCGGCTGCCCGTCGCTCAACTTCGAGCTCGCCGACGCCTCCAACCCGCGGCAAGGGTGCAAGCGCAAGGTGGACCTGGCCAACTGCCCCGGCAACTCCACCATGCTCCAGCTGGACAACACGCAGTTCCTCACCTACCCGCCGGAGATCACCACGGAGCAGTTCTTCGTCGGGATCACGGCGTGCCGCCTCAACTGCCTCTCCGGCGGGTCCTGCGTGGCGTCCACCGCGCTCTCCGACGGGTCGGGCCTCTGCTTCCTCAAGGTGTCCAACTTCGTGAGCGCATACCAGTCGGCCGCGCTGCCCAGCACGTCCTTCGTCAAGGTCTGCTTCCCCATGCAGCCCAACCCTCCCCCTTCGTCCGCCACGGCGGCGCGGACGACCTCCGGCCTCCGCGGCTGGGTCGTCGCCGTGGTGGTGCTCGGCGTCGTGGCCGGGCTGGTGCTGTGCGAGTGGGCGCTGTGGTGGTGGTTCTGCCGGCACAGCCCCAAGTACGGGCCGGCGTCGGCGCAGTACGCGCTGCTGGAGTACGCGTCGGGCGCGCCCGTGCAGTTCTCCTACCGGGAGCTCCACCGCTCCACCAAGGGGTTCAAGGAGAAGCTTGGCGCCGGCGGGTTCGGCGCCGTGTACCGCGCCGTGCTGGCGAACCGGACGGTGGCGGCGGTGAAGCAGCTGGAGGGGATCGAGCAGGGGGAGAAGCAGTTCCGGATGGAGGTGGCCACCATCAGCAGCACGCACCACCTCAACCTCGTCCGCCTCATCGGATTCTGCTCCGAGGGCCGACACCGCCTCCTCGTCTACGAGTTCATGAAGAACGGCTCCCTCGACGCCTTCCTCTTCGGCGCCGACGCGAACAAGATGGCGTGGCCGGCGCGGTTCGCCGTGGCCGTGGGCACCGCGCGCGGGATCACGTACCTCCACGAGGAGTGCCGCGACTGCATCGTGCACTGCGACATCAAGCCGGAGAACATCCTCCTCGACGACCAGTTCAACGCCAAGGTCTCCGACTTCGGGCTCGCCAAGCTCGTCAACCCCAAGGACCACCGCCACCGGACGCTCACCAGCGTGCGGGGCACCAGGGGTTACCTGGCGCCGGAGTGGCTCGCCAACCTGCCCATCACCGCAAAGTCCGACGTCTACAGCTACGGGATGGTGCTGCTGGAGATCGTCAGCGGCCGCCGCAACTTCGACGTGTCCGAGGACACCGGCAGGAAGAAGTTCTCCGTGTGGGCGTACGAGGAGTACGACAAGGGGAACGTGTTCGGCATCATCGACAGGAAGCTCCTCCCCGGGGAGGATGTCGACATGGCGCAGGTGGAGCGCGCGCTGCAGGTCAGCTTCTGGTGCATCCAGGAGCAGCCGGCGCAGCGGCCTTCCATGGGGAAGGTGGTGCAGATGCTGGAAGGGATCACGGACCTCGAGAGGCCGCCGCCGCCAAAGTCGTCCGACAGCTTCCTCAGCACCACCACCGGCACCACCGGCAGCGGCGTCAGCACCAGCATGGTCTCCACGGTCGCCTCGTCGGCGGCCCCGATCGCGCCGACGACGTCGCCCAACCTGGAGCAGGAGATGGCGCTGGGACGCTCCACGTCGGCCAGGAACCGTGAAAGGGTGTCGCGCCAGCTGCTGTCGCCGCAGCCGTACATGACAATGTGAGGTGCATCATCCATCGTCCATGGCAGATCAGATCGGGCGCTGAAGCAGGGGAAAATTCATGCTTCTATGCTCGCTCGCTCCATCGGGAGGAAGAGGGGAAAATGTACAGATTATAGAGCGCTTGCTTAGTAGGGAATTGATTTGCTGAATTTGCTGTTGCATCTGGCTGATCTTGTTCTGCTCGTGACGACCAAATAGAGTGTTGTTCACTGCATATGCAAAGTAGCAGGATTTGACGGAACTTGATATGGGGCATGGTAATTTGTTCAAGTAATCGAGATGACGCGATATATTATTGTACTAAGCATGGACGGCAATTTTTTTATTTAAAAAAAAAAAGGATGGACGGCAATTTTGTCTTCTTCAGATGCATCATCTGATGCAGGATAGTGCCTGGACTGGACCTGTGCATTTCATCCAACTATTTCGTTTATCTAGGAAGGTTCGGAGCAGGTCCCATGGACGAACAGATTGCAACATGGTTTACTGTTGCAGGTCCAGTCCAGGTCTTCTGTTTTTCTCAAGCATACGGGTGGAAGTCTAAAGCATTGCAACAAACATCTCCATCATTTTTCGCATCAGTTTTATATGTGATTCAATGCTTGGGCCCCGTGACTACACATTCCTGCATCAAGTTGCAAAATTTGCAAACGTGGACTAATGATAAAACTATCATTTTGCAAAAATTTGCAAACTAATAATAAAAACGTGGCCATGTTTAGTTCATTTTTCAAAATTTTTATGAAGTGAAAAATATCATTTACGAGTAGTAAACGTGGACTAATAATAAAACTAATCACAGATCTGGCTTGTAGATTGCGAGACGAATCTAATAAGGGTAATTAAATCATGATTAGCGGATGGTTACTGTAGCATCATTGTTACAAATCATAGATTAAGTATGCTCGTTAGATTCGTCTCGTGAAATACACTCTATCCATATAATGGGTTCTTTTTTTCGTCCACATTTAGTACTTCATGTATGTAACATTTCCTTTAATGTGATGGGTGAAATTTTTTTATGGGGAACTAAACTGCCTCAGATCTTGCAAGGAAAGGCCAGCATCTTGTTCTTACGCCATCCCCTGTCCCTGCAACCACAGGCAGCTGCGAGTTTGCGAGGGAAAGAAGGCGCGAAACCTCCTGCACGCCACCCCATTTTTCCAATGCCCGAGCAATGTCGTAACGACCTAACAACGATAATAAAGCAAGAAAATCATTTGAAAAGGAATATAAGGAAACTCCACAACACCGATTCTAACTTGCAGATCTAACCTGACAATAGGAAACAAAGCTAAGTTTTCGAGTAATAATGGTACAGAGCTGAAATCATTTGCACTAATAAAATGAATAATCCTATAATAACAAGAAACATTAGCATGGTCAAGCTGTGTTGGAAATAACGCAGTGTCAGGGCAGGCTACAGATAATCATTCCTGAACTACACTTAGTAAATGAAGGATCCATCCCCCAACTCCTCTGTAATCGGCTGATCTACATAGTGATCATATGCTAGTGTCAGAAGTTGAATAAAACATATTACCTCTTCTGTAATTGGCATATAGTATTTATTACCTCTTCTTGCAAGTTTTCAAGATTATCCGGCCCAATAACCTCTTGGTTTTCAATTTTTGTAAGAAAGGGAAAGGTCCACTATGGTTCTTCTGTCTATATGAATTGAATCTAGTTGATGTGTACAAATCCTGATCCCATAGAATGTGGCTTATTTAAATTGCAGAACCACCATAGGCAAGAATCTTATTTTCTTTGAACATGCAGGAAAGGAGAATCTTGAAATTTCTTAAGTTATTCAAGTTGTCTTACGCATTTCTTCTTGATATTTGCATTTAAAACATAGTGCTTGAGACTACGGTACTACTAATAGACATAAGAAATGTAACTAGAGATCAAGAATACCCAGCTAGAGCTTGCTCCAAACAAGCACCTAACAAGCAAGTTGCGAAAATATTTTTCCTAGATGAACTCAGTAAACTCATATGGTCAATCCAAATGATATTTCATGAAGTGCCAACTAATCCAAAAAAAAAATTCAGCTAATTGGTGTATTAGTTTACACGTTCTGGCTAACATCTAGTTGCTATCTAATACAATGAATACTGATGAAAAATGCATTAATTATAATGATGAAAATGTTGGATTCTGGGGACACGAAAATACTCGCCTTTTAGTTTCATATATTACCATCTTCATACTTGATCTCTGTTTGAACTCTTGAGACTGTAAAACCCAAAGGCTAAAATATAAACTATGCACAGGTGTGAAAGCTTACAGAACACATGATGATTGCTCAGATAAAAGGGTGACAAGTAGAACAGCATAGCTTAGTACACATGGAACGGCAAAGCATAGCTTATTATAGTAGAGTGAATTGAGGAGTTCAGTTCATCTTCTGGGGTCCTGGATTTCTCTTAGGCAAACGGCTGTGTGTGAAAAGAGCGGCCTTTGGTGTAGTGATAGAGCCCTAGCCTCTACACATTTATGTGTAGGAATGGTTGTGTGCTAAATACCTACCCCAGACCCCGCATAGTACGGGAGCCTACAACACCGGGCACGCCCTTTTTTTAAAGGTCTGTTTATATATGCAGCATGTACCATGAAGAGGGAGATAGATTGATTTACCTGGGTAGGGGTCGATTGATTTCCCTGGGCGAGGAGCGGCTTGGAGCGTCACAAAGGATGATGCGACCCCAGAACTCACAGAAGGCCCGTGCGAATTCATTTGCCTCGATGTCCTCTGTCACGGGCATACAAACATCTATCGGAAGTTTGCATGTCAAGTACGCGGCATGCATTCGATGGAAGGAATCCTAATCCCACCTGCCGGAGGTCTGAACCTGATCCAGGCAGCTCCGGCCAGGCAGCACATCTGGCCCCAGGCGTCCGAAATCCGATGGCCCGATGCGCAGTGGACCAGGCAGCTCCGGCCAGGCGGGAACCAAAGAAGCCTGAGCCCAAGCGGGCGGCGCGGGATGTGACGACGGCGCCGGCGCGGGTTGAGTGGGCGGACGCCACAGCTGCGCGAGATGCGGCCCACACGAACTTCGATGCCACGGCGAGAGATGAGACCTTCGTCGGTGATCCGGGTGTTGTTCGTCCTTCCTTGGGTCTTGCTGTAGATCGATGAGGATCGTCAGTAAAGCCCTCCAGCAAACAAAATCTAATTTCCAAATCGCATCGTCTCGCCGGTAACTGAGATACATTCCCCCGCGTCGTCCCCGTCCAGGGCGACACGGGCGGCGACCCAAGGCAGCCCGTCGCCGCCGCCCTCGTCCTCCAAACCCTCTCCTCGCCGTCGCCGGAAGTCCGCGCAGCCCCATGACGGCGGCGGCGGGGCCTTCCTCGCCTTGCTCTGCGGCAGCTCGTCCCGGGCGGGGGCGCGAGCTCGGGCGGTCATGGCGCGCCGGCCGGCGGCTCCGGCGGCGGCGGCGGCCTGGGTGCGGCCGGATCCGGCGACCCTGGCCCCGGATCTTCTCGGAGGCGCGGCCATCGAGGTGGAGGTGATGGCAACGGGCGGGGCTGAGAAGCGGCAGCGGCCATGGTGGTGCCGCGCTTGGAGGAGGCAGAGGCGGCCCGGGCTGCCGGTTTCAGGGCTTCGGATCCTTCGGGGGCCAGGCTCCCTCTTCAATCTCCGGTGGCTCTACATAATCGGCGACGACGTCATGGCGGCGTGGTCGGGGGCGGTCTGAACGGAGCGTGACCGCTGCGCTATTTTGGCACGGCGGACACGCGGTGTGCTGCGGCGTGCCTTGCGGCACCATGGTGGTGCTGCTGGCCACGACGACCCCTTTCTCGGTTGTGAAGGCTGGTGTGTGCGGAGAGGTGGCCGGCATGGCGCGGGGGCGCTGAACGGTCGCGCTGAGGGCAGCAGGGTGGTGTTGGGTGGAGGCTTGGGAGCAAGGAAGCTCGGCGGCAAGTGTGATGGCTCTCCCGGCGAAAGCCATGCCCGACATTGATTCGGGCCGACAACGGCGGCGTTTGCGAGCGTCGTTCCCTCCTTGGGGGCGTTGTTTCGGGGTGTCCATTCTTCTTGGCGGTCTCTATGGGTGAAAACCGTGTCCACGGTCTCGTGGACGTGCGACGACGGCGCGTTGTGGCGTCGTTCTCCTTCCTGAAGGCGTCGTTTTTGGGGATTCCGTGTCGATCTCTTCACCTTGTGTGCGGCTAATCTACGATGACGACGATCATCTTGGAATCTGGCGGCGGCGGGTTCGTGCCGGAAAGAGGTCTTCTTCTGTCTCGCTCCTTTTTTCCATGCACTCCTTCCTTATGCCGGAGACTAAGTGTCGATGCTCGGAGTGGTGTGTGGCGGCTCGGTGGATTTGCTCGATTTGCCTTTGTCTTCCATGTGTCCGGGCGGCGGTCGGTCACGCATAGCGTCGGCCGTTTCGGTGTCCGGATTGTTTCCTTGCCGGGGGTTGCGGTGGTGCTGTCTCTGGCGAGAGACCCTGCGGGTGGTGCCTCGTGTCGACGACCCAATCCGACCGAGCGGATATGTATCGAGGTCCGTGTCGACGTCCCAATCCGACCGGGCAGAGTGTTGCGGTGTCGACGTCCCAATCCGACCTGCCAGTCGTTTAGCTCTTTTTCTTAGCTTTCTTTTTGTTTTCGCCTGATTATGGCCTCCTAGGGTCATAATCTTGTATTTTTTCTGCTATATCAATGAAACGCACACGTCGTGTGCAGTTCGTTCGGAAAAAAAAATAAAGCCCTCCAGCAGACCGGCCGAGCGCTCTGTAGCGTCGCCACGCTCATGGTCCCGAGGTTGGATTGCTCGATCTTACTCAGAAGAAGAACGGTTAACCTAGATTTATTGATACTAGGGTTCAAGACGGGGACAACTCGCTCCCGTCCCGTCCATGGGGATCGGGGAAGGCGCGAAGATCTCGGCTGAGCTGATGACGTGGATGATAATAGCTAAACTGGCAGGTGTTTTGGGCCTGACGTGGACGTATTTACAATTGCAGTTGATATGGCCCAATAACCCCATTTTTCACACGGGCTGTGTGCCTTATACTGAATTGATTTGCTGAATTTCCTCTTGCATTATTATTGCATCTGTCTCATCTTGTTTGCCTAAAAAAAAAAGACTGTCTGATCTTGTTCAGTTGGTGACAACCAAATAGAGTGTTGTTCACTGCTAGTGAGTTTCAATACTGCGTATGTAACTGTAAGTAGCAGGATTTGACGGGACTTGGTATGGACCGTTGTAATTTGTACAACTCTTTGTACAAGTAATCGAGATGTCGCGATATATTACTGTACTAGCATGGACGGCAATTTTGTCTATTTTTTTTTTCAGAAGCAGGTGATGCAGGATCATGCCTGGACTTGTGAACTATGCTAGTGAATTCCAACCAACTACTTCCGTTTATCTAGGAAGGTTCGGAGCAGCTCACATGGGCGAACAGATTGCACCATAGTGATGATCTGTTAGATAGGCACGTACTACAGCGTACTGTTGCAGGTCAAGGTCTTGTGTTTTTCTCGAGCACACTGGTGGAAGTCTAAAGTCTTGCAGCAAACATCTTACATCTCCATCAGTTTTATATGTGCCTCAATGCTTGGGCCCCGTGACCAAGACCGCATTCCTGCATCAAGTTGCATTCAGATCTTGCAAGGGAAAGGCCAGCATCTTGTCCTTACGCATATTACGAACAATTACGTTTTATCACGTGAGTGTGAGGGAAAGGCCAAGATGCTCCAGGCCAGCATCTTGGCCTGGAGCGCGTTCCCGCGTTCTGGTGGGCAAGGAGGGGGTTCCTCGTCAAGGGGCACGTGTCGTACCGTGGGTGCCGCGCTTTACCCGACGGTGCCGCTCTGGACTTTTGTCTCTGGTGCCTTTGCCGCTCTTTCGCGCGCCATGTCTCTTGCAGGGCTTCCGTTGGTGGTCGTGCACGATCTTCCTACTCCAATGCGCCCTTGCACCCCGCCGCCAGCCCCGCCGCCGTCGCTGATCCTCAGTGATGACGACGGGGGGAGCTCGGCCCGATGCCAGCCCCGCTCCCTCCTTCCTACTCTGTCGGACCTCATGGCGGAGGAGGAACATGAGGTGTCGCTGCGTCGCCGCCGGGTGAGGCGCAAGCGTGCCGCAGACAGTGCGTCCAAGATCCGCCGTAGCCGCCGCCTGGCTGCCAAGGAGGTGGCCTACTACGAGGATGCCACTGCCAAGGCGGCGCGCGTCAAGGCGGAGCAGATGGACCTCTCCAAGGCGTCGACGAGGATGAAAGCGGCTCTGGAGGCATCCGAGGTCCTGCACCGTCCTCCTCCGCCGCGCATCTCCTCCCGCACGCTGCGCTGCCTGGGGCGCGTGTGCGGCCTTCCCCACCTGTCGGAGGTGGAGGACGAGGTGCCTGGCGTCGTGTGATGATTGCACCCAGTCCAGTGTTGTGCACCGGGCCTTTGTGTCGTATGCTGCCCAGTGGTGCTTTCCCTCCTTGTGTCTGGAGGATGTGTTCTTTGCTGAGGTCGTGGTTGTTGTCGTGGGTTTTTCGCTGTCTTAGGTTGTCGTTCATCGAGTCCTTGTGGTTTGGGTCCCGGTTTAGAGGTGGCCGGAGTATGTTGTCTCACTCTCATGTTGTGCCGTCAACTATGTTAAGTTCGTTCTGTGAATCGGTGCCTCCTTGTTCCTTATGTTAAACAAGCACATCTCCTTCTTCTCTTGGAACGTGCGCGGCCTTGGACAGCCTTGCCGCTGCGATGATGTCCTGGCTGAACTCATCGCAACCCGCCCTACCATCGCTGCCCTGCAAGAGACCAAGCTAGCTTCTCTAACCCCGGCAAAACAGAAAACTTTTCTGCCGGTGCGTCTCTCTTCCTGTGTGACTAGAGATTCCTTGGGTGCCTCTGGTGGGATTCTCACCGCCTGGGATGCGAACGTCTGCTCTCTTGTGGAGCACACGGAGAAACAACACTCGCTCACCACTGCCTTCCACCTAAATGCAGATGGCAGTAAGCTCACAGTAACCAACGTGTATGCTCCTACTGCTCACGATGCTAAAGGTACTTTCTTAGCAGAACTAGCATCACTGGCCATTGGCATTGCTGGGCCGTGGATGCTTGTTGGCGACTTTAACCTTACTAGAGCGTCAGTGGACAAGAATTCCGAGCATTTCAACACCCAGGAGGCTGATATGTTCAACTCGCTCATTCATGACTTGGGTCTCATCGAGATCCCGCTCGTCGACAGAGCTTACACATGGTCAAACCGTCGTGACACCCCAACACTTGTCCGGCTGGATCGCTGTCTGGTGAACTTGGATTGGGATGACTCATTCCCTAACACTACTCTGACGTCTCGCTCCCGGTTTGCTTCAGATCACGTTCCTCTACTTGTCACCGCATCTACCAAGATTCCACGCAGTGTGTGCTTCCGGTTTGAGAATGCCTGGCTCAAACACACTAGCCTAAAGGCTGTGGTCATTGCTGCACTTGCACACCCAACTGCCGGCTCCACTGCAAAATCATTCATACAAAAGCTCAAGAATTGCCGTCGGGAGTGCAGGAATTGGGCCAGGCGCCTGCAACCAATGGACCAGCGTGAGCATGACTTGCGCGCTCTGATCAATGCCCTGGATTTGCTCGAGGAAATCCGGCCGCTGTGCAAGCCAGAAGCTACGTTACGCCGTATAGCTGCAGAAGGCCTGCAAGCTCTCAATGCTGAGCGACTCGCGTTCTGGCGCCAGCGCTTCAAACTGCGAGTGGCATTAGACTGGGATGAAAACTCGCGTTTCTTTCATGCAGCAGCATCAGGCAGACGCCGAAAGAACTTAATTCACAGCCTGGAGCATGATGGCCAAGCTTTCTCATCCCATGACGCCAAAGCGCTTATTTTGTACAACTTCTACTCGGAGCTGCTAGGCACGGCGCAACCAGTAAGCTGGCGCTTCTCCCTTCGAGAGCTGTACACTACCATGCCAGCGGCTGGGCTTCAGCTTTCACGGCCTTTCAGTGAAGAAGAAATCTCAAAAGCGTTATATGCCATGGACATGCAAGCAAGCCCAGGGCCCGACGGTTTCGGCCCATCCTTCTACAAGACCTTCTGGCCCGAGCTAAAAGAGAATGTGGGCCGCCTGTTTGAATCTTTCCATTCTGGCGCGCTCGACTTGGACGGGCTCAACCGCGCTCATCTGGTCCTGCTCCCGAAGAAGGAAGGGGTTCGCAGAGCGGATGCTTTCCGCCCTATCTCCCTGCAGAATTGTCCCATGAAGCTCTTCACCAAAGTCATGGCGAACCGACTCCGTGACGCCATGCCGGTACTCGTTGACAGTGATCAGACTGGCTTCATCCACGGCCGCTCCATTTCGGAAAACTTTGTCTATGCGGCAGACATCCTGAGCTGTTGCTACAAACGCAAGGCGCCCACGGCGGTTCTGAAGCTTGACTTCCGAAAGGCTTTCGATTCCGTTGAATGGAGCAGCCTAGGCAGTATACTTCAGGCGCGCGGTTTTGATGACAGATGGTGCCACTGGGTGCAGCGCATTCTCTCTAGCGGGAAAACGGCGATCATGTTAAATGGGGCACCAGGCCGGTGGCTCACCTGCAAACGGGGCCTTCGACAAGGCGACCCTATCTCTCCTTATCTCTTCATCATAGTGGCTGATGTGCTTCAACAACTAATTCGACGTGCATCCAATTCCGGTAGCCTCGTCCACCCGATCGATCCTTCACTGCCCTGCCCCGTGCTGCAATATGCCGATGATACACTCATCCTCACCCGAGGAGACACTGCCTCAATGCAAGTGCTGAAATCCATCCTTGACGACTTCTCAGCGGCCACAGGCCTTGCGATCAACTTTCAAAAATCCACCTTTGTGCCGATGCACGTTGCACCTGATGTCGCTGAAGAAATGAGCACTATTTTGGGATGCCCAGTGGCAACATTCCCACAAAATTACCTTGGGCTGCCTCTTTCACCACACAAGCTTCGAGCTGCGGACTATCAACCACTCATCACAAGCTTTGATCGCTACTTGTCTGGTTGGAAAGCTCGGCTGCTTAGCAAAGGAGGGCGGCTAGTGCTTATCAATGCAGTACTCGGTGGGCTCACAGTATACTTCATGTCCTCGCTTTTGCTGCCAGTAAATGTCAGGGAGAAACTTGATGCGAGGCGCCGTGCCTTTCTATGGACAGGGGACGACACCTGCAATGGCAGCCAATGCCTAGTGGCCTGGAAGCGCGTCACCCTGAGTAAGGAAGATGGAGGCCTCGGGGTGAAGGATTTGGCAACCCAAAATCATAGCCTTCTCATGAAATTCATTTCCAAACTGCACGAACCAAAAGTTCTACCTTGGAAAACTTGGTTCTACAGGCACACAGCTGCAGCTGCGGATGACTCGTACCTTTGCAGGCTTGTGATGACGGAGCTTGCCCGATTCCGCTCAGTTACCTCTGTTGTAGTAGGCAATGGCAAGCACACTTCCTTTTGGCATGACATTTGGCTCCTTCATGGTACGCTGGCCAACACTTTCGCTGCTCTCTTCTCTCATTGCACTCAACCAGACATCTCTGTTCACGCCGCCATGAGCAGCAGCCTTACTGATCAGTTCACTCACCGGCTCTCTGGAGTTGCAAGAGAAGAACTCAAGACTCTTCAGGATTGTGTCCACCAACGGCACCTTACCGGAGACGCGGATCAGCGCCTCATGCTCGGTTCTGCGCGCACACCTTTCACCTCTCGTGACGCATTCCAGGCTCTCCAAGCCACTGGGAACACCCACCCGGACCTCGTCCGTCTGTGGAATACCAAACTCCCGTCCAAGGTTAAGTTTTTTGGCTGGCTTCTTTACCATGGGCGCCTTACCACACGAGCCGCTCTGTACGGCAAGAACATCAGACTGCTCGAAGACTCGTACTGTGAACACTGCCCTCGAGTCCTCGAGACAGAGGAGCACATCTTCATCCACTGCCCAAAAGCAACTGCGGTGTGGAACTGCCTAGGGATCTCTGTGGACAACTCTATGCACCGTCGGCCATGGGAAATCGGGTGGAGGCTGGCCTGGCCTGATGAAGTCCTCACCGATGCTGTCCTAGTTGTTCTCTGGCATGTATGGAAGGCACGCAATGCTGCTGTTTTTGATCGGGCACTCGTCCCTGCTGCCTCGATCCTGAGACAAGCGGCCACTGATTTGGATAATTGGAGCTGCCGCTATCGGAGGCTGCTCGCCCCTCTATATCACTGTGTAGAGGCACTACGTCATGCAAGTTCGGCATAATGGGTCGTCTTAGTGCTTACTCCCCCTTGTACCCAACCAGCTTGTCTGGTTTTTTTTACCCTGTAAACGCACGTTCTTTCAATATAATGAGTAGGTGGGGATCTTCCCCCCCGAGGTTGTTCTAAAAAAAAAGACTGAAGAGGAAGTCGTTTTATTAGGACTTGTGGTTACATCCGCCGCACCCAACGTGCTTCAGGGCCGCGGTCTGATTCGAACGTACACTATAAATTTCGAAGCCATTGGCTATCGACCACAGCGTCTGTGTTTTAATTCAGAGTAGGAAAGTCTTTTTGGCCGTTGCAGGCCCGTTCCTCGTGCCCGCGCTCTGAGACTGAGTAGTGCTGTCGTGTCGTACGCAACGAACAAGACAGGGATATTCACTTCTCCAGTACAAGTTCACCAAGAGGATGCGTGGATGACGCAAGCCAAGACATGGCTCAGGTGTTTCGAGCACGATCTGAAAGACAAACCGCAAGAGGCACTAACCCACCGAGCACTGCTTTAGTCTTATAAATTATTATTAATCCTGCAACCAGAAACGGTCCCGTAGTGTAGTGGTTAGCACTCCAGACTTTGAATCTGGCGACCTGGGTTCGAATCCCGGCGGGACCTTTTTCATGTTATTTTTTTTACTATATTCCTCTTCTTGAGCTATACATTCCACGCCGAAGACACTAACAAAAAATAACTTCTTTTGAATTCAGCTTCAATTTCGAACAATTTAGTTTCTCATTAATAGCCAAACACCATAAAAATATTTGGACACATTAAAGCAGACCATCATGTCCCTGGTTGACGAACGTCCCCATCAGCTCCTCCTACCTTTCTCCCACGAAACAGGGAACACCGACTGTAACTCTGTCTCACAGGCTAGTGTAAACGTGCTGATTGAAACTACTGAACAGCAACCTTCTCTTTCCGTGTCAAGGAAGATAGTAGGCGACCAACCTGTAAACGCGATTTAACCCCAACGATTGACCACCTGCTTTGAAAGGTGAGGCTGACTCAAACACCTTTGAATAGATACACGAAATCAACACCCCATTTGAGTTTAGTGGTCTGTTGGCCAAATCCACATATCAATTTGACTGCAACCAAGGGTCACGACAGTTGGCAAATGAAAACCTGTTGCCTGCTGGTAGCTTCAGGCCTTCAGCGTGGGGCTAGTTCAGGGCTGTCCTGTGCATTGCGAATTTTCTGTACAGAATTTACAGCGTCGTTGACAGAATGCTTCCAGATCACCTCCAAAGAGAAGAATCGAGTTGACAACGAGACATCATTTCTTTATCAAAGCCTTTAATCTAGTATTCCACCCAGTTGACATCCAAATCCTTCAGCTTCAGGAGCCATTTCTGTGCATGTGGGGACATGTTCGCTTTGTCAGGTTTGATTCCGTGTTTCTTTGTCATGCCAACTGGCGATTCAGACTGCCTCTCATCGTCCGAGTCAGCTCGCCTTCTAGGCCGTCTTAGCTCAAGACAGAGAAGGCGCGAAACCTCCTGCACGCCACCCCATTTTTCCAATGCCCGAGCAATGTCATAACGACCTACAAACAATAATAAAGCAAGAAAATCATTTGAAAAGACAGACAATGAGGCTCCACACCAATTCTAACTTGCAGATCTAACCTGATAATGGAAACAAATTCTCCATTTTCCAGTAATGATGGTATGCATCTAAAGGCACATGTGCTAAAATGAATAGCCTTATTAAGCAGCACTAGCATGCTAATACTGTGTTGAAAATTACTCAGCGACAGCACTGTAGATATCCAACTTTAGAATACAGACAGTCCTACACTAAACCGAGTAATTGATTCAGAGTGCCAGATATAAGTAATTAAATACCTGCTCTCTCAAAAGATTTTCTACTTGGCATATAAGAAGGATCCATCCCCCAACTCTTCTGGAACCGGCTGATCTGTAGATAATGATCATGTGCTAATGTCAGAAGTTGAATACAACATATCACAGTTATACAATTCAATGGAACAAATTCTCAATGTCATTCACACTACCAATCTAATGGGGCACATTAAATTTTTTGTGTTTGCAGCACATGGTATAAAACAACTCGAAGCTAAAAAAAATGTTATGTCAATAGTCTTGTACTATGATGGATATCTTGCTAGCAGAGGAGAGAGCTAAAAATATTTAGTATCACCTCTTCTTGCAAGTTCTCCAGATTATCCCAATAACCTCTTGGTTTACGATTTTTGTAAGAAAGGGAAAGGTCCATTATGCTGGCAATCTTCCTGAATCCACCCATTCGTGTTATTGCCTTCTCGATATCCACCCTCCCATGAGACCGAAGATGCTTTCTCTTAGGCATGAAACCATTCTGACCATACTTTGCAATGAAATTCTCAAGCTCATATTTGAGGATCTCAATGTCCTTTTGCAAGCCAGGGACTTTTGGTCTCTGCTTCGTGGAACTGAAGGAGCAAGATGCAGGTTCTTGCTCTGATTGCCTGTTTGCTGCGGGATCAATAGCTGAGTGTGTTGGCGCATCAGAATGTGTTGCGGAGTTGCTACCTTCAGCTCCAGCCTTTTCAATATAATCACGAATTGCACACAAGTTTGATGGAAGATCCTCATATATGACCTGGAATATAATGAAGGAAGCAGAAAATTTGCTTTGTTATCTCTAGATGTGAAACTTCACAAAAGTGTTCAGTTGGAAAAAAAATAATCATGAAGGCACCACATACAATTAATCAAAAGGAGATATTTTCTACTGTAAAAACATTCTCTTTCTAATATACAACCAGCAAGGGGCTTGACCCCTCCTGACTCATAAAAAAATAATCAAAAGGAGAACATGGAAACATCACAACAGCCTATTGTCAACAAGATCTAAAAAGTGTCAGAAATCATGATAACAACTTTGCATGGTGAAGATACCAATGTCCTACGAAAGGAATGGTCTAAAAAGACCCTCAAATTGTTAGCTTGGATACTTGAGAGGCCTAAGCTACGAAGAAAATGGAAAAACAAGGTTCTATAAGGATACCTAAATATGAAACTGTTTTTCAAAGACCAGATATGATTTTTTTTCTCTCTCAAACAACCAATATGGAGTTTTAAATATAGTGGAAATAAATCTAGAATACTGGAACCTCCCAATTCCATAATCGATACTATTAATTTATTAAGGCACTAAGTATATAAAACAGCACTAAATAAAGCACTAGTATAGTTACCATAAGTAATAATCAAAACTGAAGATAGGGTGCACATTAAGAAGTACTTTAGTTACCATCTAAGATATTCTTTATAAGAAGTGGCAAGTTGCATGAATATAAAATTGCCTATACAGTTATACCTCTTCAAGGATAGACTCAGAGAGGAAGGTGTCCTTGTGCATCTTAGTCTCCACCATGTACTTCAACAGGGTGTGCTGATCTCCAAGTTGTTCAAAACGCCATTTCCCTTTGAACGAGTAGAAATCACCTTCAACTTGTTCAAAGCTGATCTCTTGCTCAAATTTTTCGCGAAGATCCATAACAACACGAGCATGAAGGACCATATAAAGTAGGCCTTTGCAACCCTCCTAGAAAAGGATTTCAGAAGTTACATATGCTTCCCAAAAAGAAGTCACAAAGACTGCCAGACTGGATTTACATAACTTTCTTTCAGCTAAGCACAGTGAAAACAATTGAGCAAGCCGGAATTTTTAAAAAAAACTGTGTTTCCGCGGACAACTTCTATGCTGTAGTAAAAACAATCGACAACCTAAGCTAGGCATGCTTTATTATATGGTCCAGTAAAAACAGTTAGCCAAAAAGTATGACAAGAGAAATAACCGCATATCCTACCTGCATTATGCGGACCTTGTTATTATCACGAAGAACAATCCTACTGATAGCCAGGTTTGGTACAAATCTATCAAATAGACTTTGTTAGACATACTTGTAATAAAATCTGAACTCCAAATATTCTAGAAAGATAGAACTACTTACTCAGGTAAATTCTCATATGCCGTGAGAACATTCCATACCTCTCGAACTGGTGCTTTCACAGTGATACTAGCAAAAACACACCTGTGAGCCCCCTCATGTTCCTTCATGAAGACCGCATCAAAGGAGAAGCCAAAACACTTAGTGTTCTTTCCTTGATGGTTAAGCATCCTTAGTAATAATACAAGTCTAGTAAATTACCAAGAGGCCATCAAATCTTCGAAGATGGATCTCATCTACCACACAAGGCCTATCGATTCTGCATGCATTTCCATATACACCCCATTTGCTAATCAACTCAGAAGATGGTGAAGGAAGCACACTACCAACACCAGAAGTGGGAGCTGCTTCTTTGAACTTACTAGAAGTAGTATCAACTGTTGTACTATGGAACTTGAGCTGAGAAGAAGTAGATGATTGCTTCGAATCCAGAGCAGAAAATTTTCTCGAACCACATCTTTGATTTTCTAAGTAAATCTTTTCAGCTCTACAAGCCAAGGCTCGAAGATTTACAGGAAGATCCGATCTAATAATCTTTTCAAGAAATATTGCCGGGAAGTTAAATCTCGGTATCACGTTAACTTCATACAGCAAAATTGCACTAGAGGACCTGATAGAAAACAAAAACAATATAGGCCATGTTATACTTAATATATACTAGGTAATAGCCCGTGCGTTGCTACGGGCACATACAAATTAAATAAAATAATAATTATTTTAAAAATCATGCAAAAGGAAAATATAGAGTAGAAATAAAGGATGATTCACATCAAATATCTTGAAGTTAGATTTGGTTATAATTCTTTTGGCATGGGAATGCGACAACAGTTTTGAATTTTTTTGCTTCTCTAGTTATTATAGCGACCAACAAATATGATTTGTTCTCATTGTACTTTCCATATGTCGGTAGAGCGCTTCCTTATTTGATATTCATTTTCCCCATGCAATATCATGGGAACTAAAAAATTTTCAACTAATAAGAGAAGTATGAAAGAAACATGGTGCTTTGAGTCAATTCTATCTAGTCTTTGCAACATCATGTTTTTAGCCACATTAAACTATAGTAGCGTTAATTTTATAACTATGTCAAAGCAAACATGAAAATACACAAACGCTTAATATAAGGTAAATGCCCGCTTGCTAGTTAAAAAGTCAAAAAATATATAGTTGACGTCGATTACTAATGTAAAATGATAATTTGACCAGTCAAAATAACAAGCGAGCATGTATTTTATCCACAGTATTGCTCATATAATACCACAAACTATAACTTTGCCCTTCCCAACCACATATTTTTTTTCCATATATCGTAGAAAAATCTGATGCCCAAATAATGTTTATTGTGTACAAAAGCGCACAACACATATACAAGAGTACAAGACCAAATTTTGCAAGAAAATATTGTACATAATGAATGAACATGTTTGTAAAAAAATAGTAAGATTTGGTTTATAGAGCTCCAGCTCATCCACTACTACACAAACCACTTTCACAAACGGGCTATCACAACCGGTTTTGAGAAAACCGGTTGTGATAGGGCTATCACAACATAGGGCTATCACAACCGGTTTTGAGAAAACCGGTTGTGATATAGGGCTATCGCAACCGGTTTTTAGAAAACCGGTTGTGATGCCCCCTATCACAGCCGGTTTTTCTCAAAAACCGGTTGTGATAGTCGGCTGACATATCAGAACCGGTTTTTCTTACAAACCGGTTGTGATGCTCACTATCACAACCGGTTTTTGAAAACCGGTTGTGATGGTGAGCATCACAACCGGTTCTTTACTAACACATTTTTTGAAGGGCTAAACAAAATCAAATTTTGTGAACGATCTCGGATGAACTTTTGACCAAAATGAAAGTTGTAGATTTTGAAAAGTTATGAAACATTGTAGTTCACCACTTTTTTATTTGAAGTCATCTTGTCAACCGAATCTAAGTTTGAATTTTTCAAATTTGAAAATTCAAATTTTTTAAACGACCTCGGATGAACTTTTGACCAAAACGAAAGTTGTTGATCTTGAAAAGTTATGAAACATTGTAGTTCACCACTTTTTTATTTGAAGTCATTTAGAGCCTCAAATAAGCAATTTACACTCGGAAAACATTAATATGAGGGGAATCAAAATGGTATACAGACACAAACACTCTAGTGGTGCAGTGGTAGATGAGGCTACACGCGAAGCTGAGGTCGCGGGTTCAAATCCCGCCAGCCGCATAGCGTGCGATTTTTCCGCGAAAAATGCGCGACTTGCGACTTGGACGACGTGGGACGGTGGGTAGTGGCTGATGGGGGTCCATCCCCAAATAAATAAAATGTTTTGCTATTTTATTTTGGTTTATTTTGGGTTTAGATGAAAACCGGCTGTGATGGGGGGAGCTATCACAGCCGCCCCTCAAAACCGGCTGTGATAGCCCTCCCGAACCGGCTGTGATGGCCGGTTCTGTAGTAGTGATCAAAATCGGCTTTGGCTATAGCTTCTCTGATGAAGCTTCTTTGGTGGAGACGTTTGGCAAAACAACGTAGAAATGTATGAAAAACCTTAGATGTCCATTATACCCCTGGCTATTTGATTTGGTTGTAGTGTGACTTCATCCATTTATAATGTAACAAAAATGATTAATTAGTATAACTATTGATTAACTAATAATTTTGTTCTCTTTTATTCTTTTATATTTTTTGTCTTCCTCCTTTTAACTTTGTTTTTCTCCCCTTTTATTATCTATTTTATTTTTCCCTTTCCTTTATCTTCCTTATTATCCTCTCATGCTTTGCCAGCTCCTTTCCTCCGTCCTTATTGCTGGCCGCTGCCGGCTGCTCCATGTGCGTGCGCTGCTTCCTTGTTGATGTGACGCATCCGCGCAGCAGATGGCTGCTACTCCCCGCTGCGCCCCTGCTGCTCCATCGCGTCGCTCAACTGCTGGCGCTCCGTCGACGCCGCAGGTCTCGACAGCACGCTGCCCGGCCGCGCGTTCCACACCTTCGCCGCCGTTCTTTCCCGCCGCCGTGAGGCCCTCTAATCCTTCCCATCGCGCGTCGCGTCGACGAGCACCTGCACGCGCGGGGCATTTTAGCGAGGGATGGCAGAAGGCTGGGGCGGACCGGCCGGCGGCGCGACGGAGGAGCAGGGGCGTGATGGGTCGCTCATCGGTGGCATTGTCCTCACCGTTGGGGTCCGCGCCGGCAGCCCACCGCACCTCCCATCGCGCGACCGGCCCCAGGCTCGCGCGTGGCGCCGTGGCAGCTCCCCGGCCTTGCCATCGGCCCGCCGACACGCTCGCGCCCCCGCGGCAGCGTCGGCCCGGATTCGGCGGCTCCGCTGCGGTCCCATTCCCCCGCTGCCGCACGGCCTCGCCGTCAAGCCCGGGTACACGCGCCGCTCGCGCGCCCGCCGGATCTGCGGTTGCGCCCAGGCCCCACGCCGGACGTCGAGCGTGGAGAGCCGACAGCAACAGCGCCACCGGGCTGCGTCCAGCCCAGATCCGGCTGACATGCCGGGCTTCGAGACCCATGCAGCCACGCCTGCTCTGCTCGGACCCAACATAGCGATGGCGAATCGGGCAGGATGAGGCGCGGAGCGGAGTGGCATCTGGAGGGCCCACCTGCCAGCGCTGAGCGACGGGGGCGTGGTTCTGCCAGGCAGAGCCAAAGGGGTGTGGACGAGTACATCCCGGTTTTAATAGTGGTAGAGATTTTCTGTTCATAAGAATTTGGAGACCTCTTAAGCATCCATGAAACGAATGGAAACTGTTTATACTCTCGGACATCATGTGAACGCAAAGATAAGTGAATGGTGCAATTAAGCTTGATGTTCATCGAAGGGGGAAAAAATCATAAACAGCAATACACTTATATATTTATTAATTGGCATCCTGTCCCAGTTATCCTCAATAAAAAATGGTCTTAAGATGCATACCTTGGACCAGATCTGATGGACCATTTTCCTTCAAACTTTTTGAAGTCACCATCTACCATCGAGAAATGGAGTTCTCGTCCATTAGCCTGAAGGAGAATTGTTAAGAAATAACCAAGCAAGGCAATGTAGCTTGATAGAGTACAAAAGGAGGGAGATCATTTTACCGGTTTCCGATTTGCTAACTATAACCCATAGTACCATATAAGTATACAACTAAGAAAATACGCAGTAGCACACATCTCTATGTAAATATGCGATATATCATGCTGGTTCATCAGTTTTATTCAATATATCATGCTGGGAGGCTTCTGCCTCACAGCTTTCGGTCAAAAAAAAAAAAAGGAGCTGGCTCATGGCCAGATCAAAGCACGTACGGAATTAGGGACTTCATGGAGATCCAACACGACGCGCGCCTCAATGTGCCAGTACAACGCCTGCTGCAGTCCCCTTTGCTCCAGCCAAATCCGCCCGTCGTGCGGGCACGGAATCCTCCCGCTGCAATCACGAACAAAATCACCCCAAAAGGACTTCCCAATCAGACACCTCCAAACGAACCATCACCATTGTGCAATCACAATTCACAAGTGACAAACTGAGACGAGAGGCACGAGACCAAAAAGAAAAAAAAATGCAGACCTGTGGACGAGGTTGGGGATGAAGTCGGCGAGGCGTTCGTAGTCTGTGATGACCTGCCACAGGGTGTCGACGTCGGCGGCCACGGCCACGGACGCGAGCACCCGCCGCTCCCGCCACGACACCACGTCCACGTCGCACTTGACGCCGTGCCCCGCGCGGGCCTCGGCCTCTGGCGAGCTCGCGCGGCCGCCGCCGTGGTAGCGGTCGGCGCCCCAGTGGTCCCCGGTGGCGGCCGCGGCCGCGGCGGCGACGCAGCGGCCGGAATGGCAAGGGCCCCGCGAGAGCGCCGCAGCAGCAGCAGGGCGGAGAGGCGCCCGTGGGTTAGGATTCGTGCCGGGGTTACGGATTCCCGGGAGGAAGGAGGCGGCAGGCGAGGCGAGAGCTCTCATCGCTCGTGCGCGCGGGCGGGGAGAGTGTACTGGCCACTGCCACTGGGGGCTCGTGTCGTGCCGAGGAAGGAGGAGACGCAGTGACTGAGCCGTTGCCACTCCCCGTCTCGCTGTTTCGAAGGAAGTTTGGTGTCACTGACGGATGGGGCCTACACGTTTGGTCCCACGTGTCTGTG
Source organism: Urochloa ruziziensis (assembly GCA_015476505.1). NCBI lineage: Eukaryota > Viridiplantae > Streptophyta > Magnoliopsida > Poales > Poaceae > Urochloa > Urochloa ruziziensis. Next base: position 72,345,513 of record CM027118.1, read on the forward strand.
GCGTGGTGCTGGTCGACGGCGACGAACGATTGTTTCTGTTGCGACGGTGAGAGGCGAGGGGGCGATGTGTGGCGGGAAGAAGAAGAGGCACCGTAGCCACTCGCGGCGCGTGGGCTGGGCCCCGCGTGTCAGATGCCTTCTGGTGAGTCGAATCTTTTGTGGGGTCGGAACGTCAGTGGTTGCGGCCGGTCGTGGCTCCCGTTTGGGGTGGGCGGGTAGCTGGCCGACGTGGCCCGTGCTGCGCCTCCCGTGCAAAAAATCCGGGGGCTTTGCACAACCCCTGCACGCTGGACCCCGACGTGGCTAATGCATTTTTATAGAAGCACTTTAGCTCTTCATTTATTTTATTTTCTTCTATTTCTCTACTCTACTCTATTTCCACATCATGATAATTCAAAACCATAGTTTCATATTTCCACCTAATAAAATTCAACTACATTTCAAAACCATAATTTGAATCCAAAATGCACCAAATAATCCACACAAAACATGAAGGGGGCATAGTGGGCCATTTTCCTTTTCCTGTTGGGCTTTCTGCAACGTAGTTGCTGTGGCCTTTGTGGGCTATATATACAGTGTTTCTTATGAGCTGAATTCCTTTTGTGTGTTTCTCCTTTTTTTTTGTATTTAGTCTTTATTTTAGTATCTTTCCTTGTTATGAAACACTGTTCGTCTACCAAACTTTTAACATAATTACTGTCGTGTTTTAATAAAAAATGGTAATAACGGTTATTCTGTCCCAATCATTCCCACATATTTTTATTTCTAGTGATGCAATGTAGTTATTGCATTCAGTACATTCACTTGCTGCGAATGTACATTTTAATTTTCCTATAAAGTGTTTGATATGTCGCATGTTATATATTTTTAAATTTCATACATACAGTATAACAGTATTATTCACATTACAGATATATTTTGGTTCTACCCATATCATTATCAGCCAATTCCATGCATGCATGGCACTAGAATTTTTTTTTCTTGTCGAGTTCCCCTGTGTGGCGCCATAATTTAAAATTTGTGATCTCTTTTTTTTTTTTTTTTTTTTTTTGCCATTTCCGTCACAGATGTGCTAGACCAGCAACAGCTGGTTGTTTCCCTTTATTGACATTATTGCACTCTAGCTATAATGTGTTTGACGCACCAGCAAAAGCAACAAGTGATTTTATTTGTACATGGAATTCTAGACTTGGTTCAGAGATAGATCAACAAATTGAAAACAGCAAGCTCCTTGGGAAAGAACAATGCTCTCACCGCTAGTTCACTTTCGCTATGAACAAGCAAAACAAAATAAGGTGCCCTGCATCACATGTACAAACATACAGCACCTGCTCCCTCTTCGTCAGCCTCACGCCATCATGCGGCCTGTCTGGGCGGCACGTGGCAGCTGGCCAGCGCCGACCAGGTGGACGCGAACAGCTCCCCTCTTCCGGCAGTCCTCAGGGCGGCACGTGGCACGTGGCAGTCCTCAGTCCTCACTCGGTGATCGATCATCCATTTTCTTCTTCCCCTCTTCCGGCTTTCTGCTCTTCCCCTTCGTTCACCAGCACCACCCTCCCCCTCGGCCCACGAGACCACGGCGAGATGTCGGGGAAACACTCAGTCGAGGAGTACGACCGCTTGAAGGTCGGCCTCGGCGTGGGGTTGCCCCTGGCCTGCTGGCACTCGCGGGGCTGCTCATCGTTTGCTGCATTTGCTGCCGCGCCGCGGTGCGTCTGGAAGACGTCTTGAAGAGCCCCGGCCGCCGCGCGGAGCCTGCTGGTTGGGATGCTGATGAGGAGGCCGAGCGCCCGGCGGGCGACGTGCCTCTTGGAGCCGTGGCGGTGGCGGCGGAGGGAGAACGCGCCGCGTCGCCGGACCTGGAGGCCGGCGGGCACCGACGACTGAGCTTCGAGCGGCGGGAGGCGGACAGGCGGGTGGACGTGGAACACTCGCCGGCGAGGGCGAGCACCGACGACGACGACCTTCCGCCGGCGCCGCCGACTCTCCTCCCCACCTGGAGGGCTTCGCTTCCGTCGTCGTCGTCGTCGAGCTAGCACGCTCCGGGTCCGGGTACCGCAGCGACGATTGTCGTCCCCGGCGTCGACGAGCACATGGCCGGCGGCGGCGAGGAGCGGAGGAACGTGACGATGATCCTCGGCGGAGGAGGCCTGGCCGCAGCGCAGGCGGCCACCGTGCTCGACGAGCTGCCGCCGTCCACTCTGCTCCGCACCTGGAGGGCTTCGGTTCCGTCGGCGTCGGGCTCACGCACTCCGGGCACCGCAGCGGCGACGGTTCCCGGCGTCGACGAGCACATGGACGCGGAGATCGTACCCGGCGGCGGCGAGGAGCGGATGAACGAGCCGGTGATCCTCGGCGGCGAGGGCGTGGACGACGAGTTGGCGCCGCCGACCCCTCCTCCTCGTCCATTGCCCAGGGCGCCGCTGTACCCGTACGTGGTTCCGGAGCACGACGAGGACCTCTGGGGACCGCCGGGAGAGCGGATTATTCCTCCCTCGCCGCCTCCGGCTTCGTCCTCCTCCTCCAGCTCCTCGCCGGCGACCTGCTCCTGCATCGACAACCTATTCGGTTACGTGTTCGCAGCAGAATAGTCTCCTTGATTACGCTAGATCCATGGTCATCATGCTTTGCTGATTAGGGTAGTAACTAGTAAGTATAGTTGATTGTGAACTTGTGACGACGACGACTCTAATAATGTGCATATGCATGTGTTCCTCATCATCTACTGTATTTAGGTAGCTGCAGCATGCTCGGTATGTTAGTTGCAATTCCTCCATGAGTGATAGATGGTAGATGTGCTCCTAATAAAACCCTCTGCTACTGAATATTACAACGGCTGCGGCAATATATGTGTGTACGTCATGCATTACTAATTTCCACGGGTGTGCGGCATCAGGCGGAGCTCCATGTGGCACGTCATGATGCATTACCGTTGAATATACAAGGAGATAAATGGTGTACATTGGGCCATATGTACGCGTACTCTGAAATAATATTTGGGAATTGCAAATTTTATAAACCATGTTTATTTGTTATCCTATCAACTCGATCACTGCAAAAAAAAAAATACACGAAAAATGGCTCTGAAAATGCATGGATTATGTCATTTGTCGTCCAAAAGCAAAACAAAGAAAACAAGGTTGCATATGCTCTTGGACGAAGGTTTGGCGAAGGCGTTGCTGGATCTATATATGGCCATTTAGCACGAGGCCCATGGGCTAGTCCAAAGCACGACTTTTTGGCCGACACGAACACAGCCCAGCACGAAGACCATTGGGCTTGTGCCGGCCCAGCCCACTTGTCGGACTATGCTGGGCGCAGATTTGAGCCCAGCGTGCTGGCCCCAGCACGGCCCGACGTGGCACGGTGGGCCGGCACGTAGGCCATTAGCCCAGCTGGCCCAACAACCCGACATAAAACCCCTCTCCTAGCCCTAGTCGTCCTCCTCCCTTCCTCATTCCTCGCTAACCCCGCTGCATCCACCACCTCCAGTCGCCCCTCTCTTCCTCCTTCCGATCCCGCCGCCCCCCTCCCTTCCTCCTCCTGGTTGAGGGGGACACGGAGAAGGAGCTGTGGGGACGGATCGACGGCGACGTGTTGTGGGCTGGCACGAGTACGACGTCACGCTGGGCTGCTGTCGTGCCAACGGGCCGGCACGGCACGACAAAAAGGCTGGCATGCTAGGCTGGGCAGCCTCACCGGCACGCGGGCCGACACGACACGGCACGAAGTGCCCTTCGGGCCGCGTTCGGCTGGGCCGCGTCGTGCCGGGCCGCATCGTGCCGGGCGTCAGGCCGTGCTGGGCTGGGCCGCTCAGGCCATCTATAGTTGGATCCCTGTCTGCTTGATATATATCCTCATTATATTCCCAAGCATGTCACAGGCACTGAAGAAGCATCTTTTGGAACAGGTTGATCGCCTTTGGGATCGACACATGAGCTCATCCTGCTTGATCTGTGACGGCGATGATGTGGTGCGGACTGCGGAGTGCCGGCTAGCACACTACTGCTTTCCATTCCCTCAAACAGCAGCATGCAGCAGGGGTTGCATGCATTGATCGAGAGGCTAGCTGACTGCAAAGACAAGAGAAGAAACTGCGGCGCACTGCTACACAAACCACTTTCACAAACGGGCTATCACAACCGGTTTTGAGAAAACCGGTTGTGATAGAGCTATCACAACCGGTTTTTAAAAAACCGGTTGTGATGTCGCCTATCACAGCCGGTTTTTCTTACAAACCGGTTGTGATGCTCACCATCACAACCGGTTTTCAAAAACCGGTTGTGATGGTGAGCATCACAACCGGTTTCTTTACTAACACATTTTTTGAGGGCAAATTTGAAAATTTAAATTTTGTAAACGACCTCGGATGAACTTTTGACCAAAACGAAAGTTGTAGATCTTGAAAAGTTATGAAACATTGTAGTTCACCATTTTTTTCATTTGAAGTCATCTTATCAACCGAATCTAAGTTTGAATTTTTCAAATTTGAAAATTCAAATTTTGTAAACGACCTCGGATGAACTTTTGACCAAAACGAAAGTTGTAGATCTTGAAAAGTTATGAAACATTGTAGTTCACCAATTTTTTATTTGAAGTCATCTTGTCAACCGAATCTAAGTTTGAATTTTTCAAATTTGAAAATTCAAATTTTGTAAACGACCTCGGATGAACTTTTGACCAAAACGAAAGTTGTAGATCTTGAAAAGTTATGAAACATTGTAATTCACCAATTTTTTATTTGAAGTCATCTTGTCAACCGAATCTAAGTTTGAATTTTTCAAATTTGAAAACTCAAATTTTGTAAACGACCTCGGATGAACTTTTGACCAAAACGAAAGTTGTAGATCTTGAAAAGTTATGAAACATTGTAGTTCACCACTTTTTTATTTGAAGTTATTTAGAGCCTCAAATAAGCAATTTACACTCAGAAAACATTAATATGAGGGGAATCAAAATGGTATATACACTTAAACACACTAGTGGTGCAGTGGTAGAGGAGGCTATGCACGAACGTGAGGTCGCGGGTTCAAATCCTGCCGACCGCGTAGCACGCTATTTTTTCGCGAAAAATGCGCGACTTGCGACTACCCACGTGGGACGGTGGGTAGTGGCTGATGGGGTCCATCCCCCAAATAAATAAAATGTTTTGCTATTTTATTTTGGTTTATTTTGGGTTTAGATGAAAACCGGTTGTGATGGGGTCATTACAGCCGGTTTTTAAAAACCGGCTGTGATAGGGGGGACTACCACAACCGCTTTATCTCATCCGCCCCCCAAAACCGGCTGTGATGGGGGTTCCAAACCGGCTGTGATGACCTTTTCTGTAGTGGCGAGACCTGCGTTGTGCCAGTGCTACCCCACACCACCTGGAATTGGAAGACCGGCCAGATAGAGCTGGTCATCAACCATCCATATCTCGATCATCAGATGGACACGTGATTGTTGATCATGTGCCTGAACTATGACGGTCACGGAACATAATGCAAAAAAGGTGAACAACACCGATAGCTAGCCAACAACGCGCGTGGCCGGGATACGAATTGTGCACCGCGCGCCGGATTACTCAAGAGCTCAAGGCGTCTCGACCTGAACCCACTACCGGAAAACGGGCCATTGCCGTGTGCTCGCCACGTGGCACACGGCAATGGCCCAGCACACGGCGTCCCTACCCTTTGCCGTGGACCCCGGCCCAGGACGCACGGCAAAGGGCACTCTTTGCCGTGTGCCTCAACCCTGGGCACACGGCAAAGGCTAGCACACGGCAACGAGCACTCTTTGCCGTGTGCCAACCGTTAGGCACACGGCAAAGGTAACAATTAAGTCACGGCCGCGGCCCTTTGCCGTGTGTCCTGTCTTCCGGCGCACGGTAAAGGGTCGGCACACGGCAAAGTATAATTTTTTTTCCGTCCTATTCCTTTCCAAATTTTTGTGGTGTCAAGATACGGTACTCTGTATTTCATGTTAAGATTTGGTACATTTCTCGTTATTTTTGCTATATTTAGTCAATTTATTTGATTCCATGGATTTATCGGCAAAAATAAACTTTTGAACTGCAAGTGTGTCGAATAATTGAATATAATGGTTTCAAAAATAATATTCATGTTATTGAGTCTAATATTAGACCGTTTCCAGAAACTTGAATGAAATAACTAGCGACTTGTTCATGAAACCTGATCAGATACGTGTGGCCTAATCGTATTTAAATTCTAAAAAAAATAATCCATGTCTGAAAATCATAAGATTTGCCCTGACATCATGATTTCATGTGTACAGGCTGTGGTAAAAAATAGAACGTGTTTCGCACACGTTATCACAGACCTCGTTTGCAAATCGAAGAATCTCCAAAGAAGTTTCAGAGAGTTGATGTTGAATTGTTGATACTGTGAGTTGTAAGTGTAGTCAAATTCGGTTTTCACTTCAAGTCTTTTTGTATATGCAAGAACAACTCACATTAGTATGACATACCAAATTTGCTCAAATTTTCGTACACGTGTGACATTTCTTTTATTTTTCAACTAAACAATTTCTAGTTATGTACATAAAATAATAGGTTTTTTTTTATCGTTTCATTAAATATGTTAAAGGTTGTCTTTGAGAAACTATTTTCACAGTTTTTTAGAAAAGCAAATCATAAAATTATATTACGAACACATTTTTAAAAAATGTAACAAACAAAAAAAATTACCTTTGCCGTGTGCTTGGTTGTGCAGCACACGGTAAAGGGGGCCTGTGCCGTGTGCTTGGCTGTGCAGCACACGGCAAAGGGGGCCGTTGCCGTGTGCTACAACAAGGCACACGGCAAGGGGGGGGGGGGGGGGCACGGGCGTTTTTTCAAAATGTCCCCCCCCTGCCGTGTGCCGTGATCTAGCACACGGCAAAGCGGGGGGGGGGGGGGGGCACGGCAAAGAGGGGGGACATTTTGACCAGTCCCCTCCCACTGCACGCACGTGTATGGACTTTTATGGACTTGTATGGACTTTTATGGACTTGTGATGGTCGTTGTGATATATAAACTGCCTGTGATGGTCGGTCTGATATATAAACTGCCTGTGATGGTTATTGATATATAAACTGTTTAAGATTGAGTTGTTTGGGGGTATAAGTAACAATAAACAAAAAAAACGTGTTGTTTCTGGGCCTTTGCCGTGTGCTTTTACCACAGCGCACGGCAAAGGAGCGCCATGTGTGCCGCCATGTAAGCCTTTGCCGTGTGCCACGTGGCTTAGCACACGGCAAAGGGGTAGCCTTTGCCGTGTGCCACGTGTCCTAGCACACGGCAAAGGGGTGGCCTTTGCCGTGTGCCACGTTTTGTAGCACACGGCAAAGCATAAGTAACGGCGGCCGTCCGTTAGTCGTCCACGGCGCACGGCAAAGAAATGAGCACACGGCAAAACCTTTGCCGTGTGCCCGATCTTGGGCACACGGCAAAGAACCCCTTTGCCGTCCAAACTTTGCCGTGTGCCACACACGGCAAAGCCTTTGCCGTGTGTACCGGGCACACGGCAAAGCCATGGAATCCGGTAGTGACCTCACATCCGTGCCGGTCATAGTGGCCAGTGTTGTATGTATCACAATCACAAGAACAATTAAACAATGCAGCAATGCCAGGAATAATTGCTGCAGAATGCAGATGTATCACGAACGCATTTTTTGAAAGCAGATATTATTAGAGCAACTGCAACCTTCTTTGTCTTTGCCAAGGTGTTCACGCATACAAAAATGGACCCAGAGGCGATGGCATGTGTATGCATATTGCATGGCCTCAACAGAGAAGAACAAAAAGGCATCTGCATGCAATGAACCAGAAACCGCGTCCATGCACAAGCTGACCAGAGATCCTGCCATCTTGCCATGGGCGGATGGGGCCGTCAAGTTTTCAGAATCAATGGGGCCGCCTTAGCGCTAGGACCAAGCCCTAACAGAACAAATCTTCTTGAGGATGGCTGCTTTTTCAAACTAGAAAGAACCAACGTTTTAGCAACACTATGATTTCCCAATACAAGATATTTGTTGCACCCAAGCAGTTCATAGATTTCTCAAAAACTACAGTGTTTATAAAACTACATTTTTTCCTTTTTCTTTGAGGGAACCATATTTTTTGTTTCAAAACTAAAAAAACATCAAAACATGCTCCTAATATTTGAGGGAGTCTTTTTTTCTTCATCGCGAAGAGTACTGTAGTCAGTAGTGCGATAGCAAAGATTGTTCATTAATTGCTTCTGGTACTCAAGCTTGGCTCGTTTATGATTTGGTCACCAAGAAGGGTGGCTGGATCTTGTAAACATTTATATAGCATCCAGGAGCCAGGACTCACTCAATAAAAAAAATCATTTTACTCCCCTCACCTATTTGGTTTGTCCCCTTAACCCCCTCCCCCCCCCCCCCCCAAAAAAAAAAAACACAAAATTGAGGCTCACTTTACTCCCCCGAACTATTTCAATTAGTCCAATCTACCCTCCTGATTAGATCTCTCTTTTTTATTTCTTTGTGTACAAGTTGAGTTTTAAATCCATATTTTATTATATGACTTATAACATGATGCAGTACGTTAGAAAAATAAATTAGTAATTTTTCATGATTAAGTTTCATATATTTTTATGTTTTAGGATCAATTTCGTATTAAATATTCTAAAATATGAAAATAACAATGAAAATTGTTGAGAATAATGTTTTAACATAATTCATCATGTTATGTACCTAATTACAGAATTTAAACTTAAAATTCAACTTGTACATTGAGAAATAAAAACACAAAAACAAATTAGGGGGTAGATTGGACCAATCAAAGTAGTTCAGAGGAGTAAATTGAACCTAAATTTTGCTTGGGGGCTTTTCAAGCAGACAAACTAAATAGGTGAAGGGAGTAAATTATAGACTTTTTCCTAAAAAAATTACACTGGTTTATTTCGATATTTTGTTTTTTATGTAGAAAAATAAATTTAAAACATGGCATTGGACCATAATATAATTCAAAATACAAGTCGCGGATGAAAATCAAGCAAAAGGACAAACAACAAAGACACTTGAGATGAGCAAATAGACGGCGGGCATCTATTGTTTCAATTATCACGTGCATCAGAACATTATTATTTGACCGGTACTGATGACACAAACCTTTTATTCGAGCTCATTGTCCCTTGCAATTATTGACCCTCCATTGCCATTTTGTTGGACAAGTGCGCCGGGCATTCTGGGTTGCAAACAGGGCAATTACTCTGGCACTCATCCAATGTGTCATAACACAACTCTTCTGGCATTTTATTTATGCAGCAGTAGCAATCTTCCCAAGGCGTTCCACACTTGGTCTTGCGGCAAAATATCAACACGACCTTTTTCTCGTGTGATGTTGTGAAGTCAACCACCGAAGCATTATGATTTGTGTTTGTAGAGCCAGCCTCTTGTAAGTGATGACGACCTGGTACGGTGCAATATAATTAATACAGTTAGCAACACATATTTAGCAATCAATTGCAAGCATGCATGAGACTACCATATCATATACATTAATTTAAAGCTAATTTTCACAAACCACATATATCATATATAAGTAAAACACATGTCTTTTGACATGACTTAACCTGGTTTATGGTTTTTTTTTAACAAAACATCCACACTTGACATTAAATCTAGCACTTGGATCGCAACATCAAGCCATACAATCATCTAGATCCAAGCAAGGCATCGCCTGGCACAAATATTATAGACGGGTGTGTGTAGCTGGTAGCGGATGGTTATTTTGTAGCGCAATTGTAAATTCATATCTACTAGTATAAAATTTGCTAGAAATACGGAATAGAAACCACAAGTACGTCACACAAATGGATGTGAATAGAATGATTTTGATGGACTGAATAACACCTTAAATGATTCTGATTTGAGATGTACATACATCCACCTGAGGCGTACTAATTCACAATTTTTAATTAAGTTGGAAGTAATTTGTGAGGGAGGGAGCCAGCCTGAATTGCCCAACCAGCTTGTCGCACTTTTATTGTAGCTCTAGCATCTACGACGCGCTCAGCTATGCCCTGCACTTCGATCTCACTACAGCAACAAGCAACAAAAAACGCAAAAGCTTCAGGCGGTCAGGCAATCGAGCACATGATGAGGACAGGGAACGGCCGGGACCATTGCTGCTCACGATCGAGCCAGCGTCACAAGAATAATACAGATACAGAGCAGTCACCAGGCAGCCAGCAGCAGGGAGCTGGACGCCATCGCGGGGGCAAGGGCAACAGGCACTGCTTCCGGCTGAAACTTGGAGGGCATCACGCCGTGGCACAGCCGACGGCGCGGCTGAAGGGCGTGCCCGCATCGTCCGTGAGGGTGGGGACTCGAGCGGGCTCGCAGCAGCGCGGAGCTGTCGTGCCTCGCGCACGGGTGCAGATGCGACACGAGAGGAGGGACGCGCGGTTACCAGCCTGCTCGGCCATTGTTGGCCTTACATTTATGATAATGAAAAAACTTTAAAGCGCAAACTTTAAAATTACTCTCTATTTAATTTCGTTTTTGCACGAAATTATTAACCAGCCGTTTATGATAAGGAAAAAACTTTAAAGCAAAACAACACAAGATGATGATGATTGCAGAGACTTACATTGCGCTTGCGACGCAAAAAGCGCAAACAACAGTATAGTGGCCATCATGCGCACCATGGCCATGGCGTCGTAGCACCTCATGCAATGCAAGACCGATCTGAGTTCGGTCGTACGCGTATACGGCGAAATAATTGCCCCTGCAAAATTGAATTTTCACGGGGGGGTATTTATAGGTGATCTAGATCGAGTTCAACATGGAAAGTCAATATTCATGATTACACGAACTAAAATATTTATCCATACATTCGTTTTCTTTCCTTTCCCTGACTCGATCTACCAAAACAACGACGTATGAGGGGAAATTAAGACCATCCAAATCATGAATTGGGCTGACCTGGCTACAAATAAGAAATAGGATGAAGGAAAAAAAAATAAAAGAAAGAAGGAACTGACCTGGCCACCTGGGCCGCTTGGGCTGACCTGGATCGGTCGGGCCCGCAGCCTCTCCGGCCCTCGCCATTTCGCCAAGCCGCATCCGGCCGGCGGCATCCATTTCAAAACCCGCGAAACCACAGGTCCACAGGGCGTCACGACCGCACCAACCCAAAAGCCGGCAAACCCCCGCACGCACGCGCGAGCGCGAGGCGGCAGTCTCGGCCTGAGGACCAGCGATGTCGGCGGCGGGGAAGGCGAAGACGAAGGCGAGCGGCGGCAAGCGGGGCGCGGCGGCCAAGGACCCCGCCGACGGGCCGCTCCTCCCCGACAAGAGGCGGCGGGAACGCGGTGGCATGGACGACTCCGACCACGAATTCGACAGGTGCCTTTCCCTGCGCCCCCCCTCTCCCGATTCCCCCTCCACACGCATCACGTGTTCGCTATATGGCCTCGCTAGTCTGGAACTCTGGATTTTGCGGCGTCCGTGCGCGAGATCGTTCGAATCGAGCTGACGAAGCGAGGGTTTCGTGATTGGGCTTCCGTTCGCATCGAATTTTGCTCCAGCTCTTTTGATTTTCCCCCTTTGAATTTCGTGCGATTACTTGATTTCTTTATACACATTTCATGACCTGGGGATGCAGTGACATGAAGGAGATCGTCACGCTTCTGCGGAACATCAAGGACAAGGCCCACAAGGACGGCCAGAAGAAGACCGAGCAGGCTATCTCCAGGTGATTTCTTCGATTTCCGTCCCACGCATCCATCCTGCATTTTGGTTCTGTTGAATTTATGTGTGTGAATGTTCTGTCAGTGCACGTAATGTACTCCTATGTGTTTGGCTGTTTGCTCCAAACGAGGGAGATTTGGTGCATACTAAGCACACTGCACACATCTACTTAGATCTGCTGAATTTGCACAATATGACTGACATATGGCGCATGAATCTTATGGAAGGAATGCGACACACAGTGCTATCCATTCATTTCGTTGTGTCACGTCTGATTTTTGGACTTCAGACAGTGCTTGTGCTTGAAACCTCAGATTAGTAGGGCACGCCAATCATGCGTGTCAAGTTGTTTGTCAATGCCTGGGTATTTTAATGAATTAGTGATTGTTGTTGCAGTCGATGATTATAGAATTTGTTGTTCTCCTGGTCTGCACATGCTGAAGAAGTATAACTTGCTGAATTCTCTGTAGTGACTGGCAAATAGTTGATAAGTAGAGAATTTGTTGCTACTTGGTCTGCATATGCTCAAGTTGAAGTTAGCATTACTGATGACTGAACTAATGCACCTATGGTGACTGGCAAGTGAATGGAGACTAGAGTTTAGGAACAATGGCTTATTTTCTATCTGCGTGATGAAGGTTGAGTATGCTTAAGTCCTTTTCGTTCTATTTCCATTTTGGATGTCCAAAGTTATCTTTTATCTGGATATTGTACTCATTGCAGATAGCTATTCCTAGTACATTGCTAACAGTTTTTCTTAACTTTCAGTGTGGCAACAGAGATTCAGACCATGGTACAGGACACCAAGACTAAGTTTGAGAAGGAAAGGTGAGGAACTAATTAATCCTTATAGCTAGCCTTTCAGCGACTTTACTGTAGAAACACACATTCTGCTAGTTCCTTCAGTGAAATCAGGTGATCATTTTTAGCTGTTGCTATAAAGTAAGAACTGGAACAAGTTATCGATAATATATACTTTGAATGCTCAATGAAATGTACGCCTGACAGTTGTTCTGTATGTGCATGTGCAGGCAGAATTTTCTGAAAGCACTGTCAAAGACTTCAAAAGAGGTTTCAAATTGTACTTGATGCTGCAATGTGCTTCTGGTTACTAATCTGGTCAGATTTTGGTTAATGGAAGGTTCATTTGTATTGTATGCTATGCAGTGCGAAGGTTTGTTGAAGAATGAGCACACCAAATTTCAAGCAACACATGATAAGTTCTGCAATGATAAAGCTGCACACATACAGAATTTCAAAGGTATGCCAGATAGGAGATAAGCTGCAACCTATTGTGATATGTGATATTTCTTACCATCTGCCTTTATCTAGCTTATGTAATGCTGAAGCAGTAATATCGTTACAGTTTCATCTTGCACATGCCATGGTTATGCAGGCCTCAAATATCCTTACCATATCTGTGTATCATCTCAAATATGATGTCTCTTGAACTCCAGATATTACTTGGCTACAAATGAGTTTTGTTGTTTGCTGTTTGTTCTTTATTATCGGAGGGAACCTGTAGACAAGTTCACCTGAGGAAACTCAAGCATGCACATATGCTTAATTTGCTAGCAGTTTTGCAGCTACTAAATGCCATTAATCCTACTTTGTGTCGTGGTTTAAGAAGATCTTATATATGCTGACGCGCCTATACTCCCTCCCTCTCTGAGTTTTACTGAGCTACTTGTCATCACTCATCAGTTATCCTCATTTTAACTTGACTTATCTGTCTGCTGTTTCCTGCAGACCTTTTCTCAAAGTTTGAAGATGATAAAGAGAAATTGCTTATGCAGTATGAACTGCAAAGTAAGTAGATAACTTGTTCCTCTAGTTGTGTTTATGAATTCTTTGCTCTGACATGCTGCCTTTTAACAGGGAAGAAGGAGAAGACTACTCTGTCTGAACTGGAGAAAACATTTTCAGAGAAGATAGCAAATGCAGAAGAATCTCTGAAGAAGATGAAGCAGGTATATGTTAGAGCATGCATGGATTCATGATTTAAAATATCCGGTTGCTGACCTCATTCACCTGTCCCATGACTGAAACTAAACTTGCATGGTTCACTTACCATAAGTCCAATTTTGCGTTCATGTTTCACAGGACGACAAATCAATCCACATCCTTCGCAAGTCCATCGGCTCATTTCTGGGCGGCGACGCTGATGATCAATTTGGTCAAGATGACGACTGAAGCTGCTCTCACCTAATGGCCTCTTTGAGATCTATGTGGATAACGGAGGCAAGGTCCTATAGGGAGGTGATACTATCAGTTTAACTGCATATATAACTCACGTGTTTAGTTTTCATGCACAATTCACGTGTTAAGCTTTCATATTTATCTTTGTTTTCTACTTGGTGGATTTTAGTATTGGGCTTAGGCTGAGATTATGCTAGCTTGGAATCACATTTTCAGATAGCAACATTACAAAACTTGCTGTGCTTACTGCGCCGGTATGCTGTACATTTGACATTTTGGTCAGTACTTGCTCGTCATACCACTGTGAACCAAGTTCTCCTGTATCCATAATAACATATAATATAGTATTCGTGTCATTACAAATTTATATTTTTTTAACAAAAAAGGGAAAGAACATGAGAGTTAATTTACACACATACTCCACCGGGGAAAAGGTACGTCATCTTGAAGTAGTAGATCGAAGGAACTGTTCGTCATGTTCAGGCACGCTTTCGGATCGTGACCGTGGCCTTGTCAGGTCCTTGCACGTCGACCATGGAGGACTTGTTGCACTCCTTGCACTTGAGGCACCACCTGCCGACGCTCACCTTGGACTTGTACTCCGCCTCGCACTCGGGACACTTGGCCGGGCACTGGAACACTTGGCGCCCCGGCGCGGCGGTAGGCTCCTTCCTCGCCGGCGGCTTCTTCTGCCACGGCGGGCTCAGCCACTCCGGGCAGCGGGCGCACTTCATGCCGGCCTGCTGCTCCAGCCGCCCGATCTTGGCCTTGTACTCGTTCTTGCAGGACGGGCAGTAGATGAGCATGGGCTCGCGCGGCATGTTGTAGTACATCGGCTGCATCACCGGCGTGGGCGGCGGCGCGGCGGCGGCCCGGGGCACGGGCGTCGCCGCCGCACGGCGCGGGGTCGGGCTCGTGTCGCGGCCGGAGGCGGCCTTGGAGAGGCCTTCCTCGCACGCCTGGCGCAGCAGCTTGAAGGCGCCCTCGGCGGCGGGGCAGCTCCGGGCCTTGTCCGGGTGGACGAGGAGCGACAGCCGCCGGTACTCCTTCTTGATGGCGTCCTGCGTGGCGGCGCCGCCGCCGTGGCGGATGCCGAGGATGGCGCGCCAGCCGCCCCCCGCGGCGGCGTGGACCTCGTACGCAGCGACCGCGTTGGCCACGCCGGGGAGCGACGGGCAGAGCTGCTTCGCCCGGATGGCCTCGCGGTGCGCGGAACGGACGTGGCCGGCGACGAAGAGCTCCTCCGCGCGCCGGCACGCCTTCTCGGCTTTCTCTCTCTTCTCGGCTTGCTCTCTCTCAGCGTGCCTCGCCATGTCGGAGCCTGCTGCTGCTGGATTGCTTGGCCGAGGCCCGGTGCCTCGCGTGAGATATATAAGCTGCTTGTCGCCTTCAAGTCGGATTTGGAGTCCGAACCGAGTCGGTGCAGAAATTCCATCTACTCGGCGTCATCAAAAGTAGAACGAAAAAAATAAATAAATCCATCTAACATGGGACTGCAAACTTGTGGCCCACATGACATTGACTCCAGATGGTCCCATATGTCATTCACTTTGAATGGCAAATCTGCGAGTCCCGTATTTGCAAATTTCTCGCTCGGAGTCGAGTTCGTTGCAAACTTGCGATTGCATCTACCGACGCATCCATCTGTTCCCCACAATGGCGAGATCCATGATCCCCCTGCTTTCTTCTCCCCGCCTACGGATTCGGGCTTCTTCGACGTGCCGACCGTCGTCGCCGCGGAGGGTGCCTTCGTCCTCCTCGAGATCTCCCTCTCCCACGACCATGGGAGGCGCGACTACTTGGTCTACAATGCCAGAAGTCGTACGGGGTGTCGCTAGCGCCTCGTCCCGCTGCCCAAGCCAAGGATCTCCAGAACATGGAAGAGCAACCCAGAAGTCGTACGGGGTGTCGCTAGCGACGGCGACAACCAGCTCAGCTTCGTCGAGATACAGCTGCCCAAATTCCCGTCCGACGACCTCCCGCCCTCCCACTACGACTCGACCCTCTCGGATTCGGACTCTGGCACTGGAGGACCCTATTACCCCTCCCATGGCTGCTGGAAGGCTACGACATGGAAAAGGACACTGTTTTCTCTGGATGGTGATCGCTGGAGCGAGGATTGCACGGCCGGTTCTGATGACATCTTGGAGGGTGACCCCACATGCTCTGCTCTGTTGCCTCAACTGTGGGATGCCGAGGATGGCAGGCTGTCATTGATGAATCTGTATAGTACAGCGCCGGTTCTCAGCGTGCACGATGAGGCTGTCATTGCAGGGTTTAAGTAGGTAATTCAGCAGTCATCCATTGCATATGGTAGGTCAAGAAGTCATCCATGTTCAGTTCTGCTTATCAGAAAAATAAGCATGTCTCTTTAGTCAGATCAGTAGCAGCTTGCAATGATCTAAGTATCTGTCACTGAGATTTTAGTTGATAAGGACCTTCACATGGCAGTGTCATTAAAAATGCAACTTTACTTGTTAAGCATGGCCGTTCAAGTTGGATGTTCACCGCTACTCAGATCAGATCCCTTCTGGCTTGTCAACGTATTCGCGCTTTGTCTTCTCACGCAATTCCATTCGTTCAACTTAAGTTGTGTTTGATTTTCTGGCTTCCTCGACCAAGAACCTCAAACGTCTTTCTGCCTTATCCCGAAGTCCACACACGCCCATACGATCTCGTTGTAGATTGCCAAGCATGTATTCTCAAAGAACTTGCCTTCCAAACTAGGCGCCAGAGCTTGCAATTTTCGTAGCTCAACATCTGAAAACATCTGAAAGAAAAAGAACGCTTATTTGCATGACATGTTTCCATCGAAGGGAAAAAGTATACATCACCCCCAACCTATGGAGGGTGGAACACATCACCCCCCACCTATAAAATCAGATACATGACCCCCCAAACTTTTCAAAACTGGACAAATCACCCCTGAAACGGTTTCGGAAGGCGGTTTGCTACAGTAACAACGGTTTTGTATTTTTTTTTCTTTTTTGTTATTTCGGCTGAAGCTTTGACAAATCGTAGTAAATCACAGAAAAACCTTAAAATGGAAAATCTAATTTTGTTGGACTCCACATGAGTAGATCTACACAGTGAATATATAATATGATATGCTTTAGAACATTTGTTTTGCTGTAGCTTTAGATCTATGCTTTTCTGTAATTAATTCATAGATGTAAAAAATATACTAAAGCATATCATATTATATATTCACTGTGTAGATCTACTCATGTGGAGTCCAACAAAATTAGATTTTCCATTTTACGATTTTTTTTGCGATTTACTATGATTTTTCAAAGCTTCAGCCGAAATAAAAAAAGGGAAAAAATACAAAACCGCTGTTACTGTAGCAATCCGCCTTTCAAAACCACTTCAGGGGGTGATTTGTCCGGTTTTAAAAAGTTTGGGGGTTCTTGTATCCGGTTTTATAGGGGGGTGATGTGTTCCACCCCCATGGGTGGGGGGTTATGTATACTTTTTCTTGTTTCCATCCAATGAACAGCAAGAAGCTAAGAACCCATTTTGTTTACCTCATACTTGCATTTTTCATCAGGGTAACATATTATCTTGAGAGCAGACGCAAGTTTTAGAGGATCCCAATCTTTAAAGTTAATGTCAGGTACCTCCTGAAGGGCATCTTGCAGGGATCCAGCATGTTTGTTCACACACAGGTCACATTCATACAAGGCTTGTGCCATCTCAACAATATGTCTGTTAGCCTGCATACAGGGATCATTGCTTCAGTGCTAACAGAAAAAATCAATTAAAATATTGCATAAAAAACTTTGATAAGCAGAAATATTAAGGGCTCAAAGAAGTATTGGAAAATGTAACACTACATGAGAGGATGCAATAAAGCAAAAAGCCTTTCATGGCAAGCATGTGAGAGGGGCTCACCATCTCTGGTTTGACATCAAAACCATGGCGTTTAAGGACAATCATCATTCCTTTGCTCACCGGGAGGCAGTCCTCCTTAGTCAGCTCCAGATCTTCTCCAGGTACTAAAGTCTTAATGAGATTCTTCAGGCCCCACATCAACTCCGTCACAGCATCATCAAATAGGCACGAAATCCCCTGAAAAAAAAATCCACAGCAAAATGAGGCTTAAATTTCTTCTACAGAAGCAACCAAACAAGAGAAGGTTATACTAACCAAGCTTGCTTCAATGGTTGTTTTATATTCATGCTTTCCAATAGCTAGCTTCTGCCCAGGGAGAAGCCACTTCTTGATCATCCTAGCAAGCTGATCACTAACACCAGTATCAAGCTTAATGGCGCTTGCCTTGTCCTCAAAATTTTGAAACTCTCTTAGCATGACAACCTGATAAGAGATGAAAAATAATGACCACGTTAAAGGGGGGAAAGAAGTAATCAGTCATATATCATGCCATGTATCAATCATGGTGAATTATGCTCATTTTTAAAGTGTAGGAGAGTAGAGAGATGTGTATAATGTTGTGGATGTATTGCATTGAGGCCTCGGCCGGTATATATTCTTCGGCAGACAAAGCTCCCCACAAAGGTAAAATTCTTCGGTTGGCTGCTCCACCATGAAAGGCTAAATAGCAGGGCATCTCTGTACCACCGGCACATAAAAAAGCTAGAAGAGTGATATTGCGAGCAATGCCCCGGAGTCTTAGAAACGACTACACACATCTTTGCTGAATGCCCCAGCGCCCTCAGCTTCTGGTCTACATTAGACAGTAGCATTGACCCAACTGAGTTCTGGCAACCGTGGCTGTTGACAAAGGAATTACTTCCCCATGAAGCAGTTCATCTGGACGTATCTCTCTTGACCCTTTGGCACATATGGAAGGCTCGGAACTCTCTCATTTTCGACCACAAAAAGCTACAAGCATCGGACATACTGCGACGGATCGTCGCAGACATGGATGCGTGGAAACTACGCTACAAGAAGAACTCTCTACAATGGACGCACTGGCCTTGTTTAGTTCCAAAATCCAAAATCCAAAATGAATGTGTAGACACATGTATGGTGTATTAAATGTAGGTAAAAAACAAATCGCATTATATAGATGGACTGGAATTTGCGAGACGAATCCAATGAGTCTAATTAGGACGTGATTAGACACTAAATTACTACAGTAATGCTACAGTAACATGTGCTAATGACAGATTAATTAGGTTCATTAGGTTCGTCTCGCGAATTCCAAACGTAATCTGCTATTAGTTTTTTAATTAGTCTATGTTTAATACTTTAAATGTGAAAAGATTCCTTTTCAAAATCTTTTCACCGCGGAACTAAACACGGCCACTGTCGAAATATCCTGCTCTCCCGTTTGTAATTACTATGCTTTATGTCTTCTCTTTCTGTTCTGAACTGTCATGCTTACTCTCCCCTGTCTGTTGCCTGGCATGCCGGCAAAATTGTACGCATTTAGCCTATGCGGTTTTTTGATCAATCAATATAAGTAGGTGGGGATCCCCCCTCCCCCCCCCCACATGTTGTTCAAAAAAAAAAAAGGCCGCACCACCCTTCTTTTTTTTGAACGAACCAGCATGAGATTGTGTTAATTTTATTGTTAGAGAAGAGAGTGAAATACAGGTAGGTGCGGCTAGCCGCCCTTTAGAAAAAAATGATTATTCTCGTGTTAAAAGAGCCGCTAATCCTTTGGCTCCAGCCGTGGCCCATGCTATCGCCTCCTCTTTGATTTTGCCACAAGAGCCGCACCGTATGTTCCGGGTAAAAAAAGCAAATCTATATGCTGTTGATTGTTGTTAGTGCACAGTATCTTCTTCCAGGCTTTCAGGTCATCAAATTTGCTTGCAATGTAGAGCCAGTAATTGAGTAAAAAAAATCCAATGAACATTTATAATAAAAAAAAGCCAGTAACAGACGTGATAGATGATTTTCTCCAAAGTACGGATTTGCACACTTCTTTTTCTGCCAGTACGAAATCGTCTAGAATTACTGCAAAATCTTGAATCAAATTAATAATAGGCTAGCTAGCAATTAGCAAATCCATCACAAAACTTGGAAAAAAAAAACATCAGGATATGGCTGAAACATGCGTGCTTCATAAGTATGATGTACAATAAACTACAGGATATACTTGACTTGTTAGATCCAGGAAGAAGATTACTTCACACGGAACTGACTCCGATAAACTACAGGATGGAGTTTGCAACTTTTCAGATGCAGAAGAAAGAGAATGTTCATGGCGCGTAGGCGTGGCGATGTCAATTTCAGCGTGGCTGCAAATGCAAATGTGACGACGACATATCATTGTCAATGATAGATGCACTTATCCCCTAACCTAATAAGGAATTAATAAGTTGTAACAAACTGTCAATAAACACAAGATATTTGTACACATCACTCCCATACTTAGATCTTTATACTCTTTGAATGGATGCACAGACAGTTAGGGTGAGTCTCTCGAGGCAGAAAGGCTTTGTGTAGCCCATGGAGGTTGAGAACCACATGTCACAAAGCATATGTTGCCAATTGGACCAAGCAACCTGCGCCGGGTGGCCTAACAGATTGCTCCATAACTAAAAGGTTTCTATGATGTTGGATAGGAATGCAAGCAATAGAAGGATAAGCCGGTCCTATACTACTACCGATTGTGCTATCCATGCATCTTTCTTGACATATATATGCATAATAACTTTTCGTTCAAAAATAATAATAACTTTAATGGCAGTAGCTATCTCTGACCAAGCTCTGCCTACTTATGGAACAATTTACTGCTATAATTTAAAAGCAAAAATGAGCAAAGACAGCAGAGATTCAGTTAGCATCCTTTTTTTCCTCCCTGCCAACTGCAAATGCCTAAACTACTCGAGAAGCTCATAAATAGTTATTTGACTAGATTATTTGTTCAACAGAATCCAATGAGACATGATTTCAACAAGGACGGATTTGCCTGCTTCCTCTGTTAGAGACGCACTCCCTCCGGTTCGGTAAAGGAAGTCGTTTTGGACAAGATTTGAGTCAAACATTGGGAATATAAATCGTGAATAACTTTTAAGTCGTTGAGTTTGGAAATGTGAAAACTACATGAATAGATTTGTCTTGCAAAATACTTTCATAAAAGTATACATATGTTAGTTTTTAATAAATATCTTTATAATAGTAAGAAGTCAAAGTTGTACTTTGGAGACCGTGTCGCTGTCCTAAACGACTTCTTTTACTAAACCGGTGGGAGTACAAGACCTGTAGTTTGCATTTTTTAGACCTGTCACTTTGCATTTTCCTAGAACTAACTGTGTGTAGGAGAAATTAATGTACGTATGACTTTACCGTTGTTTTAATTATTGGCTCTACCTTGCTCATTAGGTGAACTTAAACTGGCAAATCTAACAGAAAACCTTGTTAGAAATTCTCCTGATAGCTTGCCTCAGAAGGATAGTGTAAAAGTAAAAGTGAATGGGTTGTACTTGTGCAAAGTATTACTGACTTGGTAGAGCCATGAAAAGGTTATTTCACACGCGAAAGTGTAAGTTCGGTAGCTTATCTCCTAATGTAACAAGAAATTGAGCAGCAAAAAACTATTAGTAAAAAAACAAGATATCTGTAAATATCAATCCCGTTGTTTGAAACAGTTACATGCATTCTCGAATGCACAAACAGTTGGGTGAGCTTCTCGAGGCAGAAAGAAAGGCATAGCAAAAACATATGGTCGCCAATTGGATGAAGCCAGCTGCCAGCGGACTAGTACAAGTCCATAACGGATTGGTCTAAAAGATTTTGTTGGTGTTTCGGAATTGATATGCTCGACGTATCAATCGTATCCATTTTTCTTTAATGTTGTTGAGAATTCGAGGAGAACATTTGGGCAAAGCTAGCTCTTTCTCTGCATTGCGCGCGGCATCTAAAATATCTAGAGCAAATTCAGCAACTGGCTTCCTAGTGTTAGCTCCGAGCTCCAACGCAACGCTGGATACAAGTGAACGGTGGTGGGACAAGTTGATCCGGAGCAGGTGTTTAGCTTCTGAAGAAATCCTCTTCCTCTTGAGATTATTCAGAGCAGTTTTTTTGTTCCAAAAAAAAAAATCTGTTTGGACCTCACTGCTGTCATCTGCATAGTTAGCTGTGAAGATTTTGACAATGAGGCACCTCACTTCGGTGATGTCGAACCATAGTTACAAACTGAATGATTACTTATTACAGTGAACCGTTCTGTCAAATAACATAGTACAATCATTGACTTGAACAAAGAGCGTAGAGCGTGACGGCGACGCGCTCGATGCCCGTCGTGCCCGCGAACGTGGAAAGCGCCTGCGGGGCGGGTTGACGTCGTATCGTAGATGCGCAAATTGCCGATGCGCAGCGAGGCAGAGGAGGGCGTGCAGCTGCGTCGATCATTCGACTTTTGCTGTATTTCTACGTACCCTTGAACTCCATGAATTGTCTGTATGCTGATTCATTCCAGGAAAGATGGTGTTGTATGAACCAAATCAAAGGGTGCAGGATGTTCAGTTGGTTCAATGCATTTACACACGCGTTGTTTGTCTTAATTATTCATCATGTAAATTAATGATTGATCAACATGTGTTGGCTTTCTTAGCTCTGATCAGTAAAGCGTAGACAATCTGAAGTCTGAACACCAAATGCCCCACATCATCTGCCCTAGCTCGATTTGCAAAACGGGAGACGGATTGATTACGAATTGTTTGGCGTGTTTGTTGGAGCTGAAGGTGCCAGGCACCTGTGTCTGTGTTCATGCTAGTGCAAAGCGGTGGCGTCACAGGACTACAGGAGACCCGGCCTCCTGGTACGGGAGCAAGGAGAGGGACTCGAGTGATGGTCTGAAGAACGCGAGCTAAGGCGCAGAGTCTTAACAGCAGAGTGCTCGTAACCTCTTTGCCGTGGTCATCTCTGCCGCGTCCTTTCTGAATTTGGTCGCCATAGTTGCGTCCAGTGCCGGCCGATTCAGACAACGCATCAAAGCTTTTGCGGCGTGGTTGCAGATGAGGCCTTGAGGAACGGATTTGGGAACTGCATGCACTCCCTCTCCAAAGTCTACTAGCCCTGCATGTCTGAATGGTCTCGTCGTTTTAACTTTTAACCAGGCCAGCGCATTTCTGTTGCTGGTCCATACAATTTTCGTTCGCGAGTGCTGTTAATAACAACTGAAGCACTGAAGATGCAGGTCCCTGCACGACTGTTCATCAGGTGCAGCAAGAAGATATATACTGACAACACGATCTTCACCGTATGCTTGCTGCAGTTGTTTTACGTTCCATCTGGACGACCATCATCCACGATAATGATTTCAAAGCTGAGACAACCCTGAGGTCGAAAATTTGAACTCAGCTTATGAATGTAACAGGTTTTCTGTTTCACGAAAGTAGCAAAAGTAGAAAACGGAGCGCATTCTTGCGACAAAACACGTACAACAGCACATGGCGGTCTTCTTCTAAAATAAAAAGAAAAAGAAAAAACACAGCTGCACATACCATTGCAGCGTTCGGTGTGCTGGACGAGTCGGGTCGGATACAATTAGGTGATCGTTGCCGCCGCTCCGGAAAACTCGGAAAAGATGCACGTCCACCGCCCAATGGTTCCATTTCCGTGGTACATTGCCGCTGACTGGTAGACTCAGATTCACGCCAAATTAACCACAAGTCAACCGTGGTCTTTATAAACTACACCTGCGCACCTAGTACGGTCCAATCCTCCCTCCTGTCGCCAAGAACCAACAGCCTTGCGGTACAATCCAGACATCCTCCTCGATCTCGCCGATCCACCACCGTACATACCCACGCGGCCACGATCCGGTCCGGCAGCTCGGCATCATCTACATGGCTGCTGCCGAGGATAACGAGACCGTCTTCCACCGCTACACCGACGACGCGTCGACGATCGCCCTCCTGCGCCGCCTCCGCGCCGGAGCCGCCGCCGTCGACTTCGTCCACCGCGTCGACGTCTGCTCCGCCGCCCCCGAACACCTTGTCGCCAACCTCGAGCCGGCGCCGGGCACCGATCTCGTCGACGGCGGCTACAGCAGCGTATGGTTCTTCTACTGCCCCAAGCGATACAAGAACGCTCAGGGCAAAGCGAGCGGCCACAGGCACCGCGCCATCGCCGGCGGCGACAACACGTGCTGGCACTCGGAGACGCGCCCCAAGCCCGTCAAGGGACTCGACGGCGCCACGCTCTGCAACCTGTCCTACGGCCGCAAGGAGGAGGGCTCGGGCAGATCCTTCAACCGTATGGGCTGGTGCATGACTGAGTACGACGAGGACAGCCACAGCGGCGGCGCCAGCGACCACGTGCTGTGCAAGATCTACAGATCTTCTTCGTCCCTCGCCAAGCGGAAGTCCAAGCCGATGATCGAGCGATCGTCCGGCTCCAAGAGGAAGGCGGCGGCCGACCAAGTTCAGTCTCCGCCGGCGACGAAGATGAGCCACTTGTGCGGCTGCGTCCCTGTTCCAACCGAGGAGGAGCAAGTTCAGGTTCAGCAAAGCAACCTGGTGACAGAGCCCGATTTGGAGCACTTTGACATTGATGAGGGCCTCCAGTTTCTGTCTGAGTCTGAGGACAACACCATGTTCACAATGGACGAGCTGCTGGGCGTCCCGGGCGACGACGAGGACGCGGTAAAGCAGAACACCCATTCCCAGTCTCAGCGCAACACTTGCTCCTCTATCGACGAGCTGTTGTGCTCCTATGGCTTCAGCGAGGAAGAGTTGTTACAGTTTCATCAGCGGAACAACCAGACCATGTTCCCGTCCCAAGGGGAGCAGTTATTCAGCAGCTGCAGCGGCACGCCAGCGGCAATGGCACCACCAGATGCCAGCTTCTTCCAGGGCCTCGCCTTTTGATGTGTATCACTGGCTAGTGGCTAGAACTAGCTCATGCATACCTGCTTAGCTTCACGCAAGTTTCAATGTGTAGCTTAGTAAACACAAAGGGCACCATCGGTGCGTTGTAAGATGACTCACTCAATGTTGCTGTTGTTTTTCGGGGAGGAGCGCCCGTAGTCATTGCCCCGGGGATGTAGGCCACATTGGCCGAACCTCGTCAACAAATATCGTGTCTTGAGATTGTTTGCTTATTACATGCTTCTTTGAGCTATGCGGCTATGTTCAATTCTTCATGGCTACTTTTGCGTTCATTCATCAGAGGCTACCGATGTATCTAGTTGCAGGAAGCATATTACTTCAAGTTGCACATTACTTCAAGTTGCCACATTCAGAGACATTCAGAGACATTCAGAGGCATTCAGAGCCATTACATTCTCAGATTTCACAGTATTCTCAGATTTCACATTCCAGCAAATAATTTCAAGTTGCACATTCAGAATCTGACAGAAATAACTTCCAGGTCATAATACCATTAACAGGTCAGAATACTTCCCAGGTCATGAGAATATAACATGCTATACTCAGATGACAACAAAAACTGCTGGATTTAGATGACAGGAAAAACTGCTGGATTCAGAGGCACCATCTCTCTGCAAAGGACTAAATTCCAGCAAATAACTTCAAGTTGCACAAACATTCCAGCAAATAACTTCAAGTTGCACATTCCTCTGTCTAGCAGTAGCATAAATCAATGCCTCTGTCTAGTATCATATCATTTTCTAGCATAACAGGCCACATTCTCAGATTTCAAAATAACAGGAAGCATATTACATTCTCAAAATCACTTGAAATGAACATTCTCAGATTTCATAAATAAACATTCTCAGATTTACATGGCATACATCTGAGAAGGTCTGAAATGACATATGCTCACTTGTCGAACCTCCCCCCGATGCCTTGACTAACGCTTCCTTGGCTGTTGCAATTTGTTGCCTCATTGCCATGACATATGCTCTTTGCCATGACTGAGAACTGCCTATTGGGTCCTATAATAAATAAATGAATTCATCAGTTAGTATTTTCAAGCTACATCATTTATCTTGAAGTATATTCACTCAATCAGCAAGTATATTCACTTGAGTTAACTCAGCTAATTAAAGACATGCTGGTAAAACTGCATGATACATGATCTGTAAATCACTTGAGTTTTTTTTCTCTTATTTAGGTTAGGTGCAAGAGCACTATAATTTTCACAGCCAAAAAGAGAGAAAAGGCATTGACAATTAGCATGTAAAATATTTTTTTTCTTGTATGCTAACTGAAAGTGATATGACAGCATGCTAATATTAGAAGTATGAACTTCTAATACTTTGGACTACTCTAGTAAATAGAATTATCACCACATTGCAGTAACATAATCTAATGCTGGTTAAGTTCAGAAAGGAGAAAAGGCATGCTGTGTGGGTTCAGACTGAGAGAGGCTAATCCTGCATATGAAGCAAGGCCAGGACTCAGGAGAACTGAAAAACTCGATAGCAAGAAGAAGTGACACCATCTTGTGGAGGAGCAGAATTATAGCACACCATCTTGTGAACCACCAGCAGCAGCAGGGCGTGGTGGCGGCAGCGGAGCCCAGCGCGGCGCGGCGGCTGTGGCGGGTGGTGCGGGCCGTGCTGTACATGCTGCGCCGCGGCCTCCTGTCGGGACGCAAGCTCTCCATGGACCTCAGCCTCCTCCTCCACCACGGCAAGATCGCCGACCGGGCGCTCGGCGAGCTCCTCGTCCTCGCCTTCCACCACAGGCATCACCACCGCCATTCCGCGGCCGCCGCCGCCTTCCCCTACGCCGGGGGCGACGGCCACTTCTCGTGCCGCGCGCTCGACGCGAGCCTCGCCGTGCACGAGCCGGCGGTGCGCGGCCGCCGGCGCGAGGTTGAGTTCAGCTGCAGAGCTCGCGCTCCCACGCGGCACCGTGTGCCTTCGTCCTGTGTGCCGCCGCCTCCCCGAGCGCCGCCGCCGCCGGCCAGGCTCCTGCGCGGCTCCCCGAGCGCCGGCCGCCGCGCCCCCGCTCTCCCCGGTGCCGCCGCGCCCCGTGCCGTGCCGCCGAGCCCGCCGCGCCGGCCGCTGCGCCCCCGCTCTCCCCCGCGCGGTGGAGAGAGGAGGAGAGATGAAAAAAAAAAAAGGTGGTGGGGCCCACGGGTGGGTGGAAATAGAGGGTCTCCATTCCTAGGGACACTGGATCAAAATTTGGAGGCCTCAACCAAATGGTAGCCCGTTTAAGGGCCCGGCTGGAGTTGTTTTTTCTCACTTGGAACACTAAAATAGGTAAAAATAGGTATAGAGGCCTATTTGAAGGCTGGGCTGGAGTTGCTCTGAGCACCATGCTGCATGCATGTCGGCGTACCAGGTGAGCAATCAGTGCCTGCGTCGCCCGTGAGCCATGGTGTGCAGCAGTGCGACGGCCGTTGGACGGTGCAGATCGGTCAGGGTCGATTCGATTAAACTCGAGCTCGGATCATTGCTTACGCAAGCGCATGCGTCTCACTGTACCATTGCTTCGTCGTCTTCGTGTACAGTGAACAATAATGTTGGAAGGAACGGCGCGTGTTCCTACTTCCAAGCGACACCGTACCGCATCGGCGGCAGTACACAACGAGCAGGTTCTTGCGTGGGAATAGTCGAGAGCGCGAGGTGCTCATCCATAATCGTAACTCCATTTTGCCAATAATATGTTTTATTCAGGCAATCAGGCATGCATATACACTCATACTCATACTACATAACAGTATGGTTATCCTCGTGATTCCCGGTGCCTCACATTTACCGAAACGGGATATGGTGAAAACATCCGTACAAAATGATCCCGCGACAACAGCTTATTGGGACCAGCTTATTACTGTTAGCCTTGGGCGCCGGCGCTCTCAACAACTCACTGCTTCATTGCAGTTCTCCAACGGGCGCTTCGTTGAGCCACAAGAAGTGGATGAAGTCGTACAGCTTAGCACTTACGCTTACCTGTTCAGGAACACGGATACAGAGTAAAATGTTAGCTCGATCAGATCGCCAAAGTTTGTGACATCAATAACACATCCAGATCAACAGTTTGAGGACCTTGTAAGGAGTTGGGTTCAGCCTCCTCATATGGTCTGGCCTCATTCGCTCCAGATGCTGAATGCACCGAGCCCGAATCTCATGGAGGGATGGAAGCTCCTCCCGTGATTTGGCTTCAACAATGACAACGCAGCACATTTTGGCATCAGTGCCTCCAGCTTATAAATAGTTAAAACAACATCTAACAATTTAAACTGAACCGCAACACATATTCAGCTGATGCAAGCTATAATTCCTACAGCTCTTGCGATACAATTGTTATCATTATAGCTTCTCAACTCGAATTAGCAAATGCATCCACTCATAGTTTTAGCCACTTTGCCATTACTTTCAGTATCTAGAGTGACTTAATTGTAGTCCTAAATGCACAACTGTGTGTGGATATGCTTCATGAAAGGCAACTGGCATGAACATGAAGGATTGAAGCATGAAAACGGACAGATAAGGTAAAGCAATGAACATGATACAGAAGTTAATGAGGCGGGCATTCATACATGATTTTCCAGGCCAGTAGCACTTCAACAATTCCTCAACATGTTGTGGAACAACGTATGCTCTCTTTGATTCGTTGAAAGGGTGACGACACAGCAGCCTTTCACCAATCTATAAAAGAATGAGAATGACAAAGCCCACCAGTTGTTTCAGATTTCACAAGACAACAAATATGGCATATACATCAGAACCAAAGAAGAACATGCATGTGGCTAGGTAGCCTAGAGTTTTGAAGTGAAACTTTCTTTTATGCAAGATAACTGCTTATAAGTACAAACATGGTTATTGTTTACCTTTGGACCTGGCTCATCTTCTCCAGTCATTATATCAACCAACGGATATCCTTCCTTGCCATACAACCTGTAGCATTTTTTCTTACATGGTATCGATACCTGGAGCAGACAAAAAGGTTCAGTCGTTCTGGTTACATTGAAGACAACTCAGCTTGTTTCTGCTATGAATAATAGCATACATACCTTTGTGACATCTTCAGATAATTTAATACGAGGCTGTTTGTTAATCTCAACTAATTTGAATACACAACCGAGTGCGGCTTGTGCATAGCATGTGACCAGGTAGGTACCAATACCAAATGCATCTACCTCGTGGCCCTACACAAAAATGCCAATAATCATGTATAGATTGAGGTGATATGATAAGTGTAATTAATGTGAGCACATGAGTCTTTATTGAACAAAGAATTAAGCAGAGAAGTGTTTCCACTAGCAGGTTTAGTGCCACCAGCAATTCAGATGATAACATGTATTTAGCAAAAACAATTCTTTTATTCCAGCTAGTTCCATGACCATTCTGTTCCAGTATGTATTAGTTATGTGCTAGTCAGTGGCCATAATTATCAACACAAGCACAAATTGTTTAATTGATGACATCAGACCATTTCCATGTATCATTAGCACAACCTTACAAATGTAACAATATACAAAATTTCCAAGACCATTGCAAGAGAGATATCTACATACTACAACATCACCAACATTTTGAATGGGTGCCATGTAGATTACCTGCTTGTTTAGTGCATCTATAGTTTCTTCATTAAGATCATTGCTTGCCGTAATATTCATCTTTCCAAAGCCAACAATCCCAAAATCTTTTTCAACTGAATGAAAGAACTTGCGGGTCTCAACAGAGAGGTATGCTAAATCACCGGAGTCTAACCTAATTCCGACCGCCTTATACCTGCAATGGAAACTTCTGTAAATGCCAATGGCAATAGTCTTTATCAATATAACTTTTTTGCAATACTTAACAGCCACTACTAGATCCTAATGTCAAGTAAAGTATCTGGAGAACAACTAAAGGATCTATGAGATATCTGTGAGTCACATGCCTCTGCTGCTTCTTTTCTTAAAATATGATAGCAGCCATTTATAGCCAAACTTATCAAGCACAGCAAAGAATTCTTAGAATAATTGTTGTTCAAATATCAAAGCAACCCAAAGTCACATGCAAACCTAGAGTCTCCTAAACCTAAGCAACTAACAGTCACATTCAGACAGTAACAGTCACATGCGCTTAGGGCAGTAAATGCCTAAAGCAAAGAGCCAAGATCAAGCGCTGGTGTTGATGCTTATGCCCAAAATCGCTTGTTAGGGAGAAAGTTTCTGACTAATTGGTGTTACATTACATATCACCACAAAAGGCCCTTCATGGTTCAATTCTACATAAGTTAGGCAATAGTATCTATTTTAGTACAGTGGAATGAATGCTAAACACAAGATAAGTTTACTTATGAAAGTGCAAGTAAACTTTGTAAAGGACGCATGCACAAAAGTGAGAAAAGTCCTTTTTATTTTTGTGATATTTTTCAGCTATATGTTCCAGTATAACAGAAGCAAGTTGGCAAAATAAAAACCAAGTATTAAGGAAAAGTTTAGGCAAAATTACCCCATATCATTGAGGGCTAAAGCAACAGCACAGAAGTTTGGCACTCCACTTCTCATGACCTAGCAGTGGCATGTACTGAAATATCAGCTGTGCTCAGATAGAACATTAGTTGATGTATTAATTCTATCAAGGTCATCACTACACTTCACTATCTCACTATTAATCCACTATCTATAGCAAGCTGAAGTTGGATACAAATAATCCCAGCACTAGCAGATCTGAATATATGCAGGTTTGATGCCCATAATATATCCAGTGGAAAATAAGAAGCAAATGAGAAGGGCATGAGGATTTTGTGTGAGATTTTGGTTGAAGGAAATCAAGTTCTCTACAACTCGAATTTGGGTGCATAACCTATTTCATATTATTAACCACTAGGCGTAGTTCCTCCTAGGTTGTGTTTTTGCCCCTTTTTTGCTTCAATAAATCATTATGATTGTCCAGAATGTTTATCCAGTCAAGGAAAAAAACATTAAACAGAAGAATGATTACTCTGGGCATGCCACAGAAAACATAAAGATCCAGTTGCTGACAAAGATCAACTTACATCATATGTGTCAACTAAGGCCAGGAAGGAATTTGGAAACGCCAATGCATATGACGTGAATGCAGCCAGCTCACTTTGACTTGTTTCTCCAAAAGTACCATGCAATGAACTTCCATCCTGATAATAACGTAATTATAAATCTTGACCAGTGAACAAATAATAACTAGAAGCTCTGTAACTTCAAAATACAAGGGACAGTGTTCTCTAGTAACTTGCAAGAAGAAAAATAATATGAAATATATAATTCAGTATGTGTTTCCAAAGACGAGTAGGTACTAATTAATATGTAACATGAGGAATACCTGAATCTTAGTCAGCCAGTTCTGCACCAGAGAAACAAAATCTTCGCATTTGTTTGAACCATCAGAACTCGTAAGTGCCTTGTCAGTGATTTCATCAAGACCCTGCAGAAGCATAATACATTAGAGCAGAAGTCCAGTGGAAATAAATAGAGTAGCTTTACTTTTTCCTCCAGAACACAAAATTTGATCACTGTGAAGCATTTGATCCCTTACTGCACCTCCTACATTTTACCTCATGGACAATTTTTTCAAATTTTCCAATCCTGACACACCTTGGTTGGTGGATACTATGCATGCTGCTAAACTTATTTAAGGGGAAAATGTGATGCCATTTATACCAAATTAGATACTTCAGCCCACATTATTTTGTGGGGTAGCACCTGACTAATCATCTAGGATGATGAATGACATATGGTCATCTAGGTTATCAAATGCAAGCCAACTAGGAAATTTTGGCCCAATCTATATGCAAACTAACTAACGGACTCATCATTTCTCAAGCTCTAAAATGGTAGTTTAATCCTGGAATTACATAAACTGGAAACAGAGGACCTATGCAATAAAGCATACTTGGACTATCTGAATCTGATAAACAAAATCTGTACATTACTAAAGAGGCATCAGATCTAACTACAGAGGGCAGAACTATTAGAACAGGAATGATGTTCAATAATATTGATAAACGACATCAAGAAAACTCCCAAAAATGATAGTAAATTAAACCATTCATAAAGCAAGATTGGAAGAAGAAGTCACAACTAACCATGAAGGAGCTCACAAATGCATGTGAATGTGTCCCACGTATTGGTATACCAAACAATCTTCCTGCTGCAACATTGCTGTTCAGGTATATATCAGAATATTATGACAATGACAACTGCATTTTCCTTCCAAGTAAATTATTAAATACTCTCCTAGTATTGTAAGATAAAAATGCTACATGTAGGATTTCTTTAGATTACATCAGTAGCAGAGAAAAAACAAAAGTTAGGTGGACAAATAGAGTCAGAGCATATTGTACGCTAGAGCTACAGCACTGTCCATTGAGTGAGCAAAGCAAACCTTGTCGCATCAAAGCCTCCCATATAAGAATATCTTGATGCACTGATTCCTCCATCAGGCCCCTGATAGATGAGTATTTATAGGTCTAACATACAAAGGTTGGATGAATAAGCAAAAAAGAATGAAAACTAAGACCCACTTGAGCCCGTCGAAGTCCAAATTCAAGTAAATTCTTTGACTTCCCTGCTACAAGTCGGTGCCTTGCTGCATTTGTGGTAACCAGAGAAGCATAGTTGACCAGGCTTAGAAATGGAGTTTCAAGAAGCTGGACAACCTGGAACAAACATTGCAATCTCAATGTATGAGAAAACTAGAATACCCATGCACGTTAAAAGAATGTATCGATCTACAACAGCTACTGCTGTGAATTATTTTTGCTTGCTAACTTACTCCTGGTACTTACAGCAACAGGTCCTTCAATTCTCATCAGTGGAACTTTAGGGAACACAACATAACCCTCAGGGATGGCATAAACCTCCACATCTGAGCAGTCAATTGAACTGAGGTACTCAAAGAAGCCATCCTGCCAAAAGGGGACAAGCATAAACTTGTTGGTTGCCAGGAGAGAAAAGAATCAAGTAATGTAAAATGAGCATAGTTTATCATGTTAATTTTAACCGTACTTAATGCAAAATTTCCCATATCCAGGTTTTTCAACAAAACTAGCAATCCCACCTCACACGTAGGCATGACAGATCGCAGAAATTTGATTTCCTCCTCCGTGAACTTGAAGTTAGCAATGAATCTTATACACTCCTCAAGGCCACCGAAGATGGTGAACTCACCGCCGAATGGATTTTTCCGGAAGTAAAGATCAAAGCTGAAACCATTGAAGTTAGCATTAAGAACATGTTCATGAGAGTATGTAAGACTTAATTTGACGACTTACAAGTGGAAGAACTGTGACACTGCCATAAGAGCTCATATGGCAAAATCTTACAAATTACACACTTGCAAAACTACACTGCACTACCGAGTACTGCGTAGAGAAAAATATTGGCCCAATACAGACGGTTTCCCTTTGCCAACCTAACTCTGCATAGTGAAATGAAATTGCCCAACAGAACAGAGCTCATTTATTTCCATAATTGAGCGTAAGCTAGACCAGGATCCTCACACTAAGCTCAGCCTCACACACGATTTCACAAAACCAGGTATAAAAAACTCCAAACCGTTACCTAATCGCGCCTAATTAGAGGATGAGCTGAATCGATCGCTTCCTTGACCCTAAATCGTCACTACCCCACCGGAGCTCGACTGTAAGCTGACACGACGAATCCGGGGGGCAGCGGAGACAAAAAGGGCGGGTGGAGAGGATTAGGGGTTTTAGGGCTCTAACACTGCGCGGTCGAGGTGCTTGCCGGCCTTCCAGTATGCGTAGGCCATGGTGAACTGGTAGAGGTCGGTCAGCAGCGGCGTCACCATGGGGTTCGTCGGGCGCGGCACCCCGCCGCCGCGCGCCTCCCCGTTCGCCGCCGCCTCCGCCATGGTTTTCCTTGTCACTGGGGGGCCGCGCGCGCGCTCTCCTCTTGAGGTGATCGAGTGGGCGGAGTGGGGAGGGGTCGAGGAAGCGGAAGGAACCAAGCAGCAGGGAAGAAAGCAGTGGTGCCTGGTGCGGGCGTGCGGCTACTGATGCATCCGGAAAAAGCAAAAAGGCCGAGATGCTTTTGTGATTGACAGGCCCGTTCGGCGGCGTACGGAGCACGCGAAAAGCGCGAGCATGACCGGCTCGGTGGGCTTGGAATATACGTACTTCATTTAAGGCCCACAGTGCACGACCAGTTCGGCCTGGCCCGGGAAACTTTTTAGTTCAGTGACCGACGAACTCTCTCCTTCTCTGTTGAGTCAGGCCAGCCCATGACGATGATGATCTCGGCCTTTTATGCGTTTTGTGTTTCCGTCCCTTCGTTCTCTGATCAAAATGCAGACGGTGGGTTGTCGATGTGTTGTGTGTAAAAAGACCAGTCCAATGAGGTCAACATTTCCCTCGGTAATAATTCAGCTATGCATCTATGTACAAGGGGGAAACATTCAGATCTTCCCGGTTGCACGATTTTCAGATTGGGTTGTCCGCCCACCGCACCGTGACGACGTCAGATGAGGCCGCTGGGTGCCTGTGGCCCGTAATTCATCCAACCAAGCCCCCTGGCATGCACGGTGTCCGGCAGTGCAACAGGCAGCAGCAGCGAGCTCGAAACACCAGGAATGGCCGCCGGTGAGAAGTGGCACGCGTACGTGAACGGTGGTCTAATTTCTCTGAATTGCTCTGTACCGTGCTCTACATACTATTTGAGGCTTCTTGCAGGCCTGAGATTGCTTTGTACCGTAGTACATACGAGTAGTGTTTTCCTTGCAGGAGCGCGCGCGCACAGGCACAGAGAAGAGAGCTGCCTCCTGGCCTTTCTCCTCTCTGCGCCACCACCGACTCACGATCAACGCAGGTGACACGCGGCCGCCACCGCTGGTTGTTTTGGTTACACAGGGCAGAGTAGCTCGTTCATCATTGCACATGGGAGAAGTGGTTTGAGTAATAAGGAGGAACCACATTTGATCATGGATGGATGATGAATTGATGATCTGTGGAATCCCGAGGTTGCTGCTGCTGCAGCAGCAAGACCACTCCGCACGGTTAGTTGCTGTCAGAATGTCAAAGCTCATCAACTCCCAGCTAATAGTTTCATTTACTATTAGCTCCTTGGATGAGTTGTCTTTGTACTATTTGTTTGTGCTGTCCTTAACATTATCTTCGGCTAGCTGTAACCTTATACGGAGTATAGAATATTAACGAGAATGTGCACGGAGCAAGCTGTAATCTGAGAGTATAATCTGGTCTGGTCACCATGTCTGCGCCTGAAGGAATCCCGAAATTGAAGCCATGAAAGTGGAATAGACAGAGTGGCTGATAGATTGGTGTGGTGGGCCAGCAATGCAACGCAAGTGACTCACCCTGGATCTCAAGGCTTGGTCGTTTCCGCCTGGCCCCGAACGTTGAGATTCAGCACGCGCACATGCCATGCCAGCGGCCCAGCGCCAACAGAGAACAGACCTGTGATCGGCCGACGATCCGCCATGACGGCAAACGACTGCAACAAGATCCGCGCTCTGATCAGAAGGTTCCATTCTTTACATTTTTCAGAGCCTGGTATTTACCTTTGCACAGAGGCAGTGGATTTGTTTAAGGTGGGGAGTGATGATTAGAACGTGATGCCCAACTTGGAGAGGGAGGGAATCTGCCGCTCTCTCGTGTGAGTACTAGTACACGGCTACACGCTCACGGACGCTCATCAAAGCAGTGGCGATCCACAGTTCTCCGCACACACCAATGCTCTATCAACATGACTGCTTAGAATGACAGTTACTAACTCAGGATCAAACAGCGCCACCTCTCCGGAAGAGGAATAAGACGTGGGATCATGAAATTGCTCCGGTCCGGTTCGTTCTTGATCGAAACCATGAGTGCCAGATGGTCGTGGCAGTCTGGCAGATAGACATGTCAAATTGTTACTGTAACCCGTGCAGGATCCCCTTCAAATTTTAATTTCCAACCCGTGCTGCTGCCCATTCATCAGTGCAAACAACGAAGCAAGTCCGTCAATGCTTCTGTTCCGAATCTTCTTGTACACATGCCACGCACCCTGTCTCTCAGTGATTCCAGACGAAGCCATGAATGACAGTTCCAGGAGCAATGAATTCTGGGCTCCTACTCCCACTCCGAGCGCCGTGCTCCTCCTACTCCTACGGCGCAGGATTCAGAATCTCACGTTGACAAAGCCGTGAAGCCCCTCTAAATTTGCATTCCCCGTACCCGTACTTGCAGCTTTGCCAGATAGTTGCACGTGCCAATCACGAACGCCGACGCATGCAGCCATGAGCCATGCGGGTGTAGTTATGGGAGGATTATCATATAAATACTACTGACTTGGCCGTAATGGGTCATCGAGATTATCCATGTTTCAAGGTACGGCGTGAAAAGATAAAAGAATGGCAGCTCTGCCTCTGCACGCACGTACGTTGTGTGTGATCCAACGTGCAACTCTGCTAGCCTCTGCCTCGAATTTTTTAGCGGCAGCGCATGCATGCTCCCGATACATGGAGGGGGGCACAGCGTCGAGGCAGGTGAGCAGCGTGTGCTGTATCGCAGGAAACCGAGATGCATGTAATGCAGTGCACGTACGTGCGCCGGGGTTGTTTTATTGACTCGACGTACCCCGGTCTCCGGCAAGTCAACAGAAGCAGCGAAAATGAGATGAGATCTCTCTCTGAGTGCATCCGGCCGGAATCCCAATTCATTTCGTGTTGCATGATGCTGCCTGCGCGAGAGTTCACGGTGGTGGAGTACGGAGTACAGTACAGCGACGGTGATTCAACGTGTTCCCGTTGTCATCGCAATCGCGTGCGGGCACTGAATTTCAGACAGCACGTGCACGACGATGGCGGATTCGATGCGCTGGGCTGGGCTGGGCTGGGCTGGCCAGCATGTCGCAACAACCACAAACGTACGACTACTCCAGCTAGCTGCGAGTTCCGGCCCTCGATCACTTTCTGCTTATCCGGTAATCAGCACATGTTATGTTAGTTGCGCAAGACCAAAGCTAAATGAACGAGGCAACTGAATGGACTCCAAATCATGGCAACCCGAAGCCGTAGAGGTTCAGGCTTGAGAGGCTGGCTGGCTTGCCGCTACGAAGTGCATGCACCGCCGCGGCGCCGGGCACTGGTTTGGCCGTGCGCGGTGACCCACTGGCCCCCGGCGAGGCAGCCCACGGGTCGCGCTACTCGCTACCGCTAGGCGCCAGGCTTGCCACCCGGCGGCGCGCTCGTCATCGTACCACCGACAGCCTGGCTGCGCATGGGCTGGCGGGCGCTGCTGTACGTGGCCCGCCCGTGCCCACGCGATCCTGCGGCCGGCATGTGAGCCTTTGATCGCGCGTGCACGTACCCGCCCGACCGGACACGCTCCGCTCTGCTCTGCCTGCCCGGCTGCACCCGCCGTGTGCGTGTACGTGGTACGTGCCCAGAGATCGATCCATCGATCGCAGATGGTCCGATCCAGAGAGCTCTCTCCTTTTTTGTCAGCTACCACACCACGTCGCATCCTTGCCGTTTACTATTCGACCGCGACCGCGCACATGTACGTACTAGTTCTCCACTTCTCCTATTCGTCGTCTTCACTTCATCATATTCATATACGCGCGCGCAATCATCGCGCACGACAGCGCGGACCCGGCTGAGTTGGCAACTTGCCATGTGCATCTGACGACGATGCCTGTCCGTGGTTGAGCTTAGCGGCACACGATGCTTCACTTGAAGCCCCTTGGATGCTTACTGCCTAGGATGGGGGCTTGCATCGTTACACACGGGACGGAAGCTACCGGTGGCCGTGCCATGTCCGGCCTTATATTTGTCAAGTACTATGCGGCGGCATCTCCCTCTCTTCCCGTGTACTCTGATTCTCTTTCGTTTGGTCTGCTGTCATCAGTCTCCTCTCTGCTACTCCGGGGTGGAGTGGGCTTGCTGGTCCCGGGGTGTTGCTGTCCAGGCTAATCTCTTTGCCAATCTTATTAGTGACGACCCTTTTTGCATGGAAAGCAAGAAAATGGTTACACTACTTCGTGCCAAAGTCTCTGGAGTTTTCATGCTCTAAGCAGCGACCTAGTAAACCCAATGATTGGAATTGTGGAGCAAAAGTCTAGGTCGCCTTTTGCCTGCGTTTGCTTACCTTCCAAGTTCTTAACACGTAGAACCTATAGCATCCCACTGCAACAAATGACGGGAAGACTTGCCGGTTAAGGTTATAGCCGCGCCATGATTCCAAAGACGATAGATATCATGTGAAGCCTACAATACAAGACCGACGGCATTTCGTGGCCCCCCCTGGACCTGGATTGCAGTGCGCCAGAATCGCACCGACGGCGATTGCGCCATGCTTTCATCCTCCTTTTGAAGGTTCGCCCCCACAGAATGACAGAAACTTACAGCAACGTACATGATGGGTCTCTTGCCAAAGCAGGATCTTTCAAGCTCTCAGGACACCATCGGCCTACCCTACCGCCATTATATTGCTGAGAACAACAGCACTGCGACACGAGGTACAGTCGTGGCCTACCGCCATTACACTGACATAAACCAACAGAACACACCACATGAGGATGATGATATCGCATTGGGCACCGAATAGGCGAATACGCTTCCTCTGAGCAGGAAGACCACGACTCAGAATCGACGGCATGTGCAGCACAGGGACTGTGTCCTGCTGTTAACACAAACATAAATTGCCGACATTACAGTTGTCGTTACAGCCATTTTCCAAACTTGATATCGCAAAGACAAAAGTAGGATATTACAATGAACAAAAAAAAAAACAAGTCAACAGCAACGATTGATTCTTTACGCAGTTGATCAACAAAATGGCACATGTACAGATTACATCACTGGACGCGCTACATTACTAGACACTAATGTTGTTTCTGTCCTAGTAAGGAGAATTGCACCAGAAAAGGGGGAGGAAGGAATGCACAGGCCCTACAAATGGGCAGGCAAAGGTACACTCATCACTACATAAATAATGTGCAGCTTCCTCTATTCCAGACGGCAGATCTATTTCATGCCTTATTGAGAAACAACTTTGCAGATGTAGAGCAGTTCATACTCAAACAACTTTCTGTTCGGCTCACCGATAAGTATCCACCAAAACTAATAAAGAATACTGAACAATCAACACAAGCATTTGGTCTCTCTATATTCGTGGCCGAACTGCACAGGGTTGTCGCAGCCTCCCGTTTGCCCAATATTGCAGTCATGAGGCTGAGCTACCACCATAGAACAAAAGAAATGCAAGATTTTTTTTTCGTGTTTCTATCTACAGAGGAAAAAATGGAAAAATATGGGCACAAAACATCTGCAAAAATACTTCTTCCAGCACACACTGATGGCGAAGTTCACATGCTGACCTCCTAGTTGCAATCCAAACCACACTCCTCCAAGAGGGGGCCGTCGTTCTTTGCAAGGAAAGGATCAATCCGGACCCAGAGCAGCGAGAAGATTGAAGCCAAGAGGATGGACCAGACAATGACAATTGTTGGAGTCCTGTTCTGCCTCCCAACCAAACCTTTGAGGAACGGGTACAGATGGACAATCACCCAAAATGCAAAGAAGAGCTTCCCGAAGAGGGGTCCCCAGGATTCATATCCGTTGTTGATTGCATTGGAAACGCCAGCTACCACTCCAATGAAGTTCAAGACTAGCAGAGTGGTTGGAGGTATCAGAAGGGTCGTCCATTTGAACGTGTACAGCTCTGAGAACTCCTCGTCATCTCCACCCTTTGATGTCACAGTGAAGCTCGTGTCTATACCAGCTATGACCTTGAGAAGTCCTTGGAACACGGCAAAGAGATGTGAAGACACACCTCCAATGACCCAAAATTGCTCATTTCTCCACCAATCATCGATGCCTACACCACTCCATCTCATTTCCAGAATACCCGTGACAAAAATGCAGATAAAGAGTGACATGAACCAGAGGCTGGCAACATTGGTAAGCTGCACGAGAAGAGAAGGACGATAAACGTAAGGTTCATAATCTTCCACAATTTAACAACATATAATAGGATTACAGGTTTCAGACTTTACCTCTGGCGTAATAAATTTCCCTGTCAGCAAGCAGATGGCAGGCAACGTGCAATAGGCCAAGAGTGGGATGGATGTCCAAGGGTATACGATGGAGTTAATATAGGAAAACCTTTCCAGACATTTTAGGCCACCACCATATCCATACCAAAGAGGGCAATGGTTGCTGAAGAAAATTTCAATTGA
The DNA here is from genome assembly GCA_015476505.1 of Urochloa ruziziensis. NCBI lineage: Eukaryota > Viridiplantae > Streptophyta > Magnoliopsida > Poales > Poaceae > Urochloa > Urochloa ruziziensis. Next base: position 72,385,416 of record CM027118.1, read on the forward strand.
ACCAAGAGCCCACCGAAGAACCTGGTGGAGACGATCAGAAAGATTGAGTGGTGCAGAACCTTTGAATGCTGCCCGTTTAGGTATGCAGTAAATTGATCGCCAACCGTGGCAGTGCATCTTAAACCCAGTAAGAATATCTTCTGTAACTGATCCATAAATCCAACCAATCTGTAACAAAACACATGATTAAGTATGCAATAATTATCTCAACAATTCAAATATAAAAACAACAATGAAGCTGCAGACTTACATCTTTCCCCCAGTCAGTCTTGTCCTCGTAGCCACAACTGATGACATGAATAGCTTCCTTTAGAAGAGAAGCTGGGCTGGCACTCTTAAGGGTCCCACCATTTTCAAGAAGTGTGGACGCAACAAAAACTGAAGACTGACCGAATTTCTTTTCTAACTTCTGTTGATTTACAATATTAGCCTTTTCGTTTTCCGCTCCTGCCAAGGACAGTGCAACGTTAGATATTAAGGACACCTACAGAAAAACCATGAGGCTTTCTCATTGGAGTTTGTGGATACCTGGAGCAGCTTCGTCAATTTCACCAAGAGCATATGCAGGAGCTTGATTTTCCTTTTTCTTGAAAAGTTTCTTTATCTTCTCAAATTTAGGCTTTGAGGTTTTGGTCTTCTTCTTGGTCTTCCTGTTACCAAAACAGCAACAGCATATGCACCACTTTGGCCAGCAGTTGCAAGTCCTAGATGGTGGCTTCTTTGTTTTGGGGGCATCATAGCCGTATAATGCCTGTCTTCTAAAGACACATCCAGTACCCACGTAAATGGGGCCTTGAATACCATCCAAACCTTTCATGTTGATCTGCGTGAATGGAACATTAGAAATCACATTGTAAGTTGAAAATCTCATGCTAGACAAGAGAGTTCCATAGAAATTCGGATAGTGAATCTTACATCGAAAAAGACAACATTCCTGTTAGCGTATCGATCATGACGATCAATCCCATCGAACCTTTGAGGAAACTGCACATAGCAAACTTTCTTTCCTAGCAAAGGATCCATCATAAAGCACATTGCTTCTTTAATAGCCTTGCTGTTATTGATGTAGTGATCACAATCCAAGTTCAGCAAATATGGTGCATTAGTTAGTACGGCAGAGACTCGGACCTGTTTAGGAGCCAAAAGAAGGAATAAGAAACCCAAATTATGCTTCTGCACTACACAAAGGAGTGATAGAAAACGCATCAATCAAGGTATATTTACCAATGCGTTCATAGCACCAGCCTTCTTATGGTGGTTGTACCCTGGCCGCTTTTCTCTTGAAACATAAACCAATCGAGGCAGCTCATTTCCTTCCACATCATGGCCACCACTTTGACCAAGGAAGACCTATTGGCGGAGAAAATTTAAACTATTTATTGTGGTGAAAGTGAAAGGAAAAAAAGACCATTGAAACATTCCAAGCACATATACAGTTAATTCCATGACATTCAAAGCATACCTGAATCATTCCAGGATGATCACGAACGTTATTTCCAGGCCATGGAGTTCCATCCTGCATTGTCCATCCTTCCTCGGGAACCTTTTGGGCTTTAGCAACCAAGGCATTGATTCTGACCTTGAATTCCTCATACTCTCTCTGAAAAATAATAAGATTGCCCTAAATTAGCATGACACTTACCAGATAAAGGGCTGTAGCAATGGGTTCAAAAGATACAAAGTAATGCACCTTCATTGCTCTCCGCTCCCTAACGAATCTCGGTGCAACCTTATCTTTCAGGTAGTCAATCTTCTGTTGGAAGTACCATTCTGGAGCACGAGGCTCGATACAGTACCTTTTGCAGAAAGGAACCCATTTCTTTGCAAATTCAGATGTTTCAGACAGTGCTTCAAATGTCAGCATGGCAGCACCATCATCAGAAACATAGCAAGAAACCTTATCAACTGGATAGTCCACTGCCAGGATAGATAGAACAGTATTTGCTGTGACCAATGGAGGTTCCTTCAAGGGATCAACCGTACTGACAAAGAAATCAACTGGGGCGAGTTGAGAAGGTTGCCCTTCCTTGTCAAACCTAGACAGACAAGAAATTAGAAACAAAAAATCACCAAAGAAGAGAGGAGGCGAGTAATACTAGGTGACAGCGGTAAGCCAGTAACCAACCTCAAAGTCAACCGGTCAAGATAGGTTTCCCTCTCAATAGGAAACCACTTCGGAAACTGATCAAGAATCCAAGACATGGCAAACCATATTTCACATATCACAGATATGAGCCATAAAGCAAAGGCATCAGGCACCGGATGCATCACACGGTAGTGGAAGAAGAAACCCAAAACCACTAGCCGAATTATGATAATCATTCTATAGGGGTTGATCAGGCTTGAAGGTAGTGGAATCTTTCTGGACAATGGTTGCCTAGCTTCATCCATTCTGGTAAGAGAGACAGAGAGAAAAATCAAGAGGCAGTTGGCGTTTGCGCCCAGTAGAATGTTTTGCAAAAAGAGGAGAACAAAACATCCACTTATTGAAGAAAAAGACAACATGGACAGTTTTTTTCCCATCCAGCCAGAGATACAAGTAGAGAAAAAGAGCATGTTTTTTTCCATCTAAATCATATGATATAGTGTATGTTTATGCAATTGCATCCTTCATCTTGCTAAGCAAATGTAACAGCTTTATAATATTCATAAAAACAAACTCAATTATTTCCTTTCAAAATTCTAACGAAGTTGATATGCTACTTGGTATTTTTAGTTGTTAAATGGGCCTGATTATAAAATTTCAAAGTTGACCAATCCACTGTGCAAAATAGCATGACAGCTAGGTACCAGCTAACAGAGGTCAGCTAAGTTTCAGGGTCGTACAGTGGTAGATCTGCATCATCACCATCATCGTTGCCACCCCCGTCATTCCTCATCTGATGCATCCTCTCCTGCTTCTGCTTCCAGCTCTCCATCCTCTCCTTCCACGCTACACTCCCATAGCCATATGCGGCGAGATCCTTGGATGGGTCCATAGACCTTGGTTGCACTGTAAATTGCAGGAGCCATTAACTAATTGTGTCTAGGAAGTAGCATTGCAACTGGACGCTAGCTGATGATGATCAAAATACGCACCAGGAAGGTTCGGATCAGCGTATGGGAGAGGGTGAATCCTCTTCCCTCCGCCGCCCATGAATGAAGGCACAAGGGCATGCTGCTCCGGCGGGATGTCGTCAACCTGGAAGCAGAAAGCAATTCAGCACTCAGCCACGCAAAGTAGGAGACGGAGCAGCAATGCAGCAGCGTGGAATTTGTGGGTACCATCTGCCCGTTGGTGAGGAGGGGAACATTTGGGTTGGGCTGGAAGGGCTGTGGCACGCCATCGAAGTCACCGCCACGGCCATAGCTCATGTGGGCGTGGAGCATGGACTCGGCGACATACTGTGAGTCGTGCTTATCCGCCCAGCTGAACTCGTTCTCCAGGTCGTCGACGCCGTCCTCCTCCTCATCCCCCGGGACACGCGCGCACCCTGCAACAACAACAGCCGAATCCCCCTTTAGAAACGTGAGCGGCGGAGACAGGGCCCCGGCAAAACCGGCGAGCAACAAGGCGTTGCTGCATTGCGGAGGGGAGACTTGCCCTTGAGGCGCTTGAAGCGGGTCTTGCACTGCGGGCAGTTCTGCGTGCCCTCGCGGCGCTCGTACTCGTAGCAGTCCCTGCAGATGGGGAAGGCGCACTCGTTGCAAGCGACGAAGGGCTCGCCGTCGGGGTTGAGCCCCACGTCGTCGCCGCAAATCTGGCACACCTGCCCGTTCTGCTGGTTGGGCGGCTTCGGCTGCAAGCAAAACAAACAAGCCAGCAAAAATCAGGACCCGCCGGCGGCGGAGAGCACAAACCCCCGCCGCGTTTCCGCGCTAGCGAGGCCACAAACAAGCCAGAGAGTCGCACATACCCCTGGCTCGCCATCGCGGCGGATGACGACGAGCTCGTTCCGGTTGTGCGAGCCGGCGACCAGCCCGGCGCTGGCCTCCATCCCACTCGCCCTACCAGATCTCCAGATCTCAGGCGATTCCTCCTCTGGCTACCACGCGGTGCCAAGGCGGTAGGCGCGCGCGTGCGGCGGCGGCGGCGGCGGCAGGAGGGGAGGGGTGCGGGGAATGGAACGAGGAGGAGAGTGGGGAGAGAAGGGGGAGGGGCGCCGCGCTTGCTGCTTCCCCTTTCCTTTGTTGCGTTGCGCTGCGCGCTGCCCTGCCCTGCCCGTGTGGTGGTGGCTGGTGGGTGTGCTAGCTGGGGGCAATGTGCTTGCTCTCCCACGCACAGCTCATCGCCACCCCGGTATCTTTCGACAGCTCTCCGCCCTCACATGCGCACACCACTGTGCCGCCCCATCGGTTTTGTTTTGGCTTGGTGCGACTCGTCTCGTCTCGATTCTACTACCCACTACTAGTGTGTAGTGTTAGCGTACCGCCCCCCTTGTTCAGCTGCTTCTCTCTCTTATTATTCTTCCTTCACTCACTCCGATCCATAGAGTGCGTTAATACCTTGCTTGTGACCACAGTTCAACCACCACCCCTTCTCTTCCCTTCTAGGAGGTGCCAAATCATCCTAGATTATTAGCAGTTTTTTCAATATAAAAATGTCGAGAGGAGAGAGAGTGTGCGTGTGTCGGTGACACGGCCGGATGACTGTTGACTCTACAGGTAGAGATAGGTGCATGTTAGCTATTAGGATGTCTGCTTAGCAAGTTTGTTAGCTTCCTTAGTCCAAAAGAAAAAAAAAACAAACGGAATTTTCACAGTGAGAAAAACTGCTCATGATCAAGGTCATTGAAGCACACATCACGAAACTTTGCTTCCTTTTTTTGTTTAATTTATTTGACTGAATGGAATGCAAAGGAAAAGGATATGCAAAAGGAAAACGCCATTATTTTTTTGGCAGGAAATGCAAAAGGGAGGATGGGAGGACGAACGAGACGAAAGGAACGCACTAACTAACAAGGATGGAAAAAAAAGGAGAGAAATGCACCGCTAAATAATTCAGGGAAGAGCCGAAGAAATAAAGGCGGTAGGTGAGGTGTTATTAGCAACACAGCAAGCAGGCAGGCGTGCGTGTTTACTGATTGTCTCGCCCCGCTTTTGGCCCAAACCTTTCTCTTTTATCCCCCTGCTTTGTGTGTGACACAAGATTGAAGGGCATTATCATGCCATCTTTTTCGGCTAATCTTTTGGTGGTGTACTGGGGTTAGTTTAGATGGGGCGCGGCAGGTGTCGCTGTCCGTGGGCCCACGACAGGCACCGAGAGAAGGAGAGCGGATGAGGAAGGGAACAAACCGCTAAGGACGCTCGTCTCTGACCAGCCCCATGCCCCCATTGGTTTTGTGTTTTCTGTTGGCTGCAATCTTCAGAGACGTTGGAGAGTTGGGAGCAAGTGCAGCAAAGCTAGCAAATTGCTTTTCGATAAGGTGCAAAGCTAAGCACACCGAACAATGCAAGCTACTCCGTATAACATTAGCAGCGCTCCAAGATCCTGGCTCCTGCTATTAAAAGAAGTCGGCTCGCTGAACTGAACGAAACATGGATGCATTCACTTGTCCCCATTTGTCGTTACATCCATGTGACGCAATTAGTCTCGCATTGAAAGCCATTAGCGACCCCCCAAGTCCGTAAAACCCTGTTGCAGTACCGGTGGCTTACTCTGATTTCTTATTGAAGAGATGAAGATAACATTTTCGTTTCTGGCCCTCCGTTGCGAATGCGGGAGTACTACGGCCGAGCGTTGAAGAAGAGCCAGTCTCACCCAATACGGCGCGTTGCGACCTGCAAGTGCCGTAGCACGAGGCGCGTTAAACGGGCGAGCTTTTTTTCCCCGTCGTGCGGATGACGGGTGGGCCAGGTCGGCCGGACCGGGCGGCAAGGAATGTTGCGGGAGGCTGCAGGTTCTCTGCAGACACGGTGATGCATGCGGTGGCGCCGGTGGAACATGCCACGACGTGGTGCGCCCCCCGCCGGCCGTGCGGTTAATAATCCCAACGGCCAGCTCACTCGCTCACTCTCACACACGGGAAAAGGCGTAATAAATCGTCGTGCTCCCTTGGTCTGTTCCCCTCTCTCTCTACCCCTTCACCATCACACGCTTTCTCCCCACCTCTTTCTCTCTGTGGATTCCCGGTGGCCGCCGACACTTTCGCTCCCTTCTCTGTGTGTGCGTCGTAATCGCCATCATTTTGGGGGAGCGAAGAGCGAACACGGCGAGCTTAAGGCGCGAGGGGCCCGGGCAGACCCAAGTGGCTCGCTAGCTGCATCTCACCGGTCGGTCCATGGGCCCCTCTCTCGCGTCCGGCGTCCTCCTCGGTGGGGTGCCACGAGACGCATCGCGATCTCGCCGCGGCCGGCTCTCCAGCGCGGTTAACGTGCAAGTGGCCTCCCCCGCCAGATTTCCAACACTGAATCACTGATGAGTGATGACCATGTTTCTTACAGCGGATTTAACGAGCGGGTACAACTTGAGCGCTCGAAACAAGAGGGGGGTCCCCATGCTTTTGTCGTGACACGCAAACTGAAATGCTCAAGGTGATCGTCGTCGGCAGATTCCTTTCCTTCACACGAAATGCGTTCTCTAGAAGTGCTCTGTTCTGTTCCGTGCTGATGATAATGCAGAGGATAGGGTCGCGTCCCGGGGAGTTTAACCGAACTGCAAATCCCCAAGGCTTATCAGAAAGAAGGTTCAGGTGCCCGTGCCGTCTGAACAGAAAGAATGATGCCCTCGTGCCGGAAACAAATGCGTGTGAGATTTCTTGGACGGGTTTCTCAGTAGCCGCGAGGAGGCGCGTCTCCAACAGACTCTTTGAGCGCACCTACCAACTTCTGGTCACTGATGGCATCATTGCCTATTGTGCTGGGCAGGATGTCGTTCCTTGCAGCCAAAGCCCCTGCAATTGTGTCCGTCTAATTGCTTGTTCACCAGCTTGTAGTGTAGCACAAGTTAGCAGCGCCATTCTGTTGATGAAAAGTTCACCATCTGAATGATCTGATCTCGCCTGATCCATTCGTGTAAAGGTGTTATCTTGATTCTCTGGTAAAAGCGTGTTGTCTTTGATTCTCCGATAAAAACGGCATAAAATAAAAAGCATGTTATCTGGGTTCTATGATAAAAATGGCATAAACTAAAAGCTCCTTATCTGGGTTCTCTGATAAAAATGGGATAAAAATAAGAGTTGTTTGGATTCTCTGAAGCCTTCAGGATGCAGTACATGTTCCTGAATTCTCCAGAATCTAAAAAAAAGAGAGAGCAAGAAACATGAATCGCGTGAGCACTCGGCGCCCAGCATTACTTTATGCGCCGAGCGTTGACACCTCAGATAATTAAGTCTTACTGTATTTTTTCTATTAACAGATAATTAAGTCGTGTTCTTGATCCGATCTCCTGCCAGGAAAGTCAATGTGACCCATGGCCGTCGAAAGCCAGCTTGATCCAGCTTCTGCTCGTGGTCACCTTGCACGGGCATGGAAAAGGAGAGTGGCAGAACGCCCCCAGGAGGAAAGATGCAGTATGTCGCATTCCTTTTGTTTCACTTACATTTTCATTGGACTGAAAGGGGTAACAGAATAGTAACGGTGTTTGTGATCCACATCTTTCTGCGGTAGTTAGGCAAGGAGAACAAAACAAGCAAAAATGGAATTGTAATAAAAAAAACATAAGCAGAATTTGTGTAGCTGAATTCGGCCGAGAGGCTCACTCAGACTCAGAGCAACTCCAAAAGACTCTCTAAATTCTTTCTAATTGTTAATTTTAGAGATTTTGTCTAAAAATGTACCTTCCAACAGCTTCTCTACATGATTATTCAAACGTAGCCACTCTCTATTCCGGATTTCTCGCTAGCAAAATATAAAAAAAGAATAGCTTTCTAGAGTGCACACAAGATATAGAAAAGTTGTTGGAAAGCAGAAAGATATATAAAACTATTTTTATGTAAATGACTCTCAAAATGATGATTTAGAGAGTGAGATTTAAAAGAATCTTGGAGATGCTCTCACAGCAGGCAGCAGGCCTTTATTTCTGCTGAGAGCAGGCCTATTGAACAGCCCATCAGGCTGAAACTCTATGCTTATGGGCTTTTTATTCTTTCCGGCGACCTCCGGCCCCGGCCACATTTAACAAAAGCCCATCAGCCCAATCCTGCCCCCGGAAGAAGAATCACAACGGCATCTTTTTCCTGTCGCTGCAAAGAGGAAATGGATGCAAGTTCCACTGACCAGTGGGTCCGAAGGATCAGCGAGCAGAGCACATGAGCCGGTGTAAAGCTGCAAGCCTCTCCCGGTCCTAGAGAGCGAGGTGCGCAACTCTCTCTAATCCCGCCGCTGCTCATCTCCTCCCTCCAAAAACCCGCGGGGAGAAAAATCTCGCCGCGATTAGGGTTTCCGGCGGGGTCGCGGCGACTAGGGTTATGGCGAGGGCGCGACCGCCCATGGTGCGGAGCAGGCGCGGAGGTGGAGGTGGCGGCGGCACGAGGGTGACACCGAACCTGGCGTCGGCGTGGGACCGGGAGGCCACGCGGGTGCTCAACCTCAGCGTGCTGCGGCGCCTCGACCCCGCCGTCACGGACATCCTCATTACCGCCGCGCACGTCGTCACGTACACCTTGGACGGGGCCATCCAGGAGTGGGTACCGTACCGCGCCAAAAACCCCTCCCCTCCCCTCTCCCGTTCGATTCCCTTTCTGTTGTAGTAGTTCCGAACCCTGATTTGTGCGCGCGCGTGTTGCTGCAGAGCCGGAAGCATGTGGAGGGGTCTCTCTTCGTCGTCAAGAGGTTTGCACTACCGGACTCTGCTGGTTTTGTCACTTGATTCTGTTGATTGCTATACATTATGACTTTATGCTGTCCTTGAGGCCTTGATGTCATTTTGGGATTGTCGATGCCTAGAATTAGCGGCCACCTGGGTCCTAAACAACATAAACCCTGGAGTATGTTCAGTAGCATTTTTTTTTACTATTGGTGAAACTGTTTTCAGTTAAGTATGTGCTGACGATTTCAGCATGTAATTTGCTGTTGCCAATGTTCAACTACTGACATTGTACTAAATTGATACTCTGAGATACTTGTACATTCTTGGCTCTATCAATCCCAAAGAGTGCAGTTCGTGTTGTCCTATCTCGCTTATTTTGCAATGATAAGCACTTATCTTTGTAGGAACACACAGCCCAGATTCCAATTGGTCGTCATGAATCGACTAAATACAGGTACGCTTGCACACCTATTTTATTGAACACACACTTGTGCAAATTCACTCAGGTTGACCATGAAAAATGTTGAAATAAATCCTAGATTGTGGAAGTGGGGGAGTATTTGTCAATGAAAGATGGATATCAGCACATAATTTTGTTAAGAATCTTTGCTTCTGGCCCTTTCCGTTAAATTAAACACGTAGTACTGTATTAGATATTTGGCTCCTGATATATTCATACTGGGGAACATGATAACTTTAGGCCTCATAACAATCCATTATTGAAAGTTGATCCTCTTATATCTGAGACTGTGTATGCCATTGCGCAGACAGAAGCAATGTTCGTTCACTCAGCTGAAAACTTTACCAAAGCATAATTCTGGTTGTTTAAGGGAAACCGTGGTAATTTAACTTCAAATGGCACCTTGAAACGATATCTTGGGCTACCACTTTAACTGATTTTTTTGTTTATCTATGATTCCTACTTTTTTTATGTTCATGGTGAAATTAAATATGCAAATTTTATGTTGCCTTTGTCCTAGAACAGAAAATCTTGTCCAAGATCTCTTGACGGATTTTGAGGTCGATGTGCAAGTTCCATACGTGATGTACCAGAATGCTGCAGATGAAGTCCTTGGAATTTGGTTCTATAACCCACAGGAATGTGAAGAAGTTGCACATGTTTTTAGTAGGTATAAACATTTAATTTGTATTGTTTCATTTAATCTTGTCCTCATTTGTGTCATGAATCTATTTCGAACTATCCTTTCTATGCAGATGCTCACAATTATGGAAATAACCTTGACTAATCTCAGATTTCTTGCCACTTAAGTGCTTATATTGGCATCTCACGATTGCATGCATGCGCATCTTGTCTGATATGTGAATTACTGATACAAAATAATAATTTGCTGTATGCTGGTATCGAATGCTGTTATCATTCACTACGTGGTGCACAGAAGCCTCAGTTTGTCAAGCTTTTTCAACACTGACATATGAGTGTGTAACAAATATATCCTGAGTCCTGAATCCTGATTGGTACTAACTATCCTAGCCACTTTTGAATTGTAGTTCTTATTTGTACCGATTTGGTGTTACAGAATTTAAGGGGGAGGGCAACATAAGATTTTGCATGTTTCGCCTACTTTTCTTTATTCGTACTGATTAGCCTCACATTAATGTACAGGATAAAGTATGCATATTCTAGGGCATCTCCCAAGGCAAAGCTTTCTTCCAAAAGGTACATCGAATTTTCACGCGTTCCTGTTTTTATTGGAAAGAAGGCTGTTTGTGGAAATTATTAAGGCAGGTGTTGCTGTTGTTTACTTGTTATTATTGACTCTTTGTGCCTGCATTCTCTTTTATTGATCATTTCTAGCTTCATGCTCAGTATTTTCATTTCCCATATGGTCATTGATACAAAGTTACGTTGCTGTTTCTGTCTTTTTCTCAAGCTAATTGCCTCTTTCTGGCAGTGCCATTATTGCAATTGATACAAAGTAGACCCTTCAGACCAGTATGTATACTAACCAGTGATTGAAATTATGTAAATCGGTCAATGTTTATTGCGAACATATTTATTAGACTTTTCAAACACGAGGGGGATAAACATTGAATGGCTCTAATATATTGTTGGAAAACACAGAGAATACAAAATACAATGTAATGTTTTGTTGAATTGGTCCCCTTGAAGTTGGTGTCTTGGTGATCTATGATGCAATGCTGAAACTGTATCTTACTATGCCTATTACAGTGTATTTGAAGAGCACGAAGCAGCATCTGTTTCATCTGATCTACCCGCAGCTGAAGATACTCTAGAACGGCCAACATCACCTACCATGATAGAAGATGATGTTGAAGAGTTCTTGCTAATCCCGTCGAAGGTAAGGTAAACTTTTCTTCTATTCATAGTTGTAGTTATTTTTTCTCGAGTATTCGTTTCTGTATTTCATTATTTTTAAAAAGTTGTTTATGCATATTATGATTAACCATTACATGAATTTCCTCAAACAGGTAGCTGCATGTGTAGGCACAATTGGTGAGACGGGTGCAGTCCAACCAAACCAATCTTTCAGGACTATTTCTTCTTCTAGTCATGAATTGCATAATGCTAGTGCACCACAAGCTTCTGCCTCGCAGGGTCTGCTTCCTTCACGAACTTCATCAGTTACTCTGAGGCCCTTTGATGCTTATAGACCACATAGCTCTGCCACCACCCAATCTGCAAGTGTTCTAAATTCAAAACCACAACTCCTTGCACCCATGGCATCTATGCAGTCAACAATAGCTAATGCTGCCTCATCACCGTCTACTGTTCCTCCACTTCTTCCTCCCTTTGACAATCATCAACCACAAGTTGCTCCCTTGCTCCATCCCTTTCCACTACCCACTGCGCCCCCCATCCCACCTTATGGCATGCCCTTGCTTCAACCATTCCCACCGCCTAATCCGTGGCCATTGCTTACCCCATCATCATCGTCATCATACAGCCAGGCGATAACAAGAGAGCAAGTTGGGGCTGCACTAATGAGGCTTGTACAGGTATTCTCACTTTAATGGACTCTGCTCTAGTGCTCGTTGCCAGTTTATTTGAGAGAAGTAGCAGTTAATTGAGGCTTGTTATTTCTGCAAGCGTTGTTAGATGTATTGCATTTTCACAAACATGTCTCTAACAGAATTCTTCATATCTTGAATGTGAAACTTTTGCTGAGACTGCTGTTTCTCTTTGCAGAATGATAATTTCATCGACATGGTCTACCGGGAGATGGTTAAGAGTCCGCACCCTTGAAGACATGGTTGTGTCTGCGGCAGCCACATAGGTGTCTCATGTGTTGCCTTTTTGTCAAGCTTTGCTGACAGATCTGTGAAATGTAGAGGCTGAGTTTTAACAGCACTTTGAGTTGTAGGCTGGATATATGAAATGCAGAGGCCAACGGGGTTTAAACACCATGGCTGTATATGCCTTTTGGCGTTTTGCAATTTCGTTCTGAAGGCATGGCAGTGTTCCATGGCATACAGGTTGCCGAATTGCTCCCAACATCTGAGGTGAACTTGTCATCGGGTACCTTGGATAATTCTGAATATATTTTCACATGCTCGAGTGTCAAATCAGAAGTGTCTGTTAAACAGTTTTTCTTTGAAGCTTCACAATGGCTTATCGTCCTTCGATAAGCTTTACAAATGCATGGAATGGTCTGACGAGTACAACTTCATTCGACTCTATTCTTGTGAATACAGGCTACTGTAAATAGTAGCAGGGGCATGTTCAGGTACACATGCGACGGATGGCTAGCTGGATTATATGAAACGAGGCACCTCGGACTCGGGTGCTCGAGAACCTTGAGACACTTCTGCACGCGTAAAAAAAACTCCACCAAAACGTGCATGTAAGAAGTTTGCTGCTTCTCTTGCTGAGCTGATCTCAGCTGCTGGGAGGCCAGGAGACGCTGGTGAATCCGGCGGAGTCTGTACAGAATTTGGGCAAATTTCGTGCCAGTTGACTGATGACATAGAGTTGACCCTGTCTGCTGCTTTGCATGGACCGAGTGTAGTTCGGAGGAGGAGGAAGCCAACTTCTGGAGGCTGCATTGATGTTGAAGTTGAACTGAGTGTAGGGACTTTGCGTGGAATGTACCTTTCTCGCAGAATCGTTGTTATCAGATACTATTGGATAACAAGCCTCACTGTGTCTGTTTTACGGCTTCAAAGGATTGCAATGTTCGCATCCCAGTTCTATTCAATTTTTCTCTTGCGATGGATGAAATGATAGCTTGATTAGTGCAATATATGATACAGGCATATACAGTTAGGAGGAGCTCGAGGCGTGTTTGCTGATCAAGTAGTCGATCGCCACGGCGGCGTGGAAAGCAGATCCGATGGGGAGCGCGCTCTCGTCGATGACGAGGTGCGGCGAGTGCAAGCCATGGATCGTCGTCCCCATCTCGGCATTGCTGACCCCGATGTCGAAGAAGGCCGCCGGGATCTTCTCCGCGTAGAAGCCGAAATCCTCGGCCGCCATGAACTGGGGGCACAGCCTGACGTTGGCCTCCCCGAGCATGCCCTCCGCGACGGCCCTGGCGTGCGCGTACATGGCTTCGTCGTTGACGGTGGCCGGGTACGGCCGGAGCTTCTCCTCCATGAAGTCAACGGCCGCCTTGCAGCGGCCCACGGCGGCCTGACCTTGGATCACCTCTCTGATCCTCTTCTTGAGATAGGATAGCCCTTCGGTTGTCATGCTCCTGAATGTGCCACCTAGCGTCACCGACTCCGGAATGACATTGAAAGCTTCTCCTCCTTTGATCATGGTCACCGAGACTACCTGCAAGCAAGACGCTTCATTACCAAAGGCATTGGGGTTTAGACCATATAATAATATTTACACTGCATCTGCAGATTCATTCATTCTTAACGAACTTACAGCGCCCTGAAGTGGATCGGTCTCGCGAGCGACGAGCTGCTGAAGGCTGAGCACGGCGGAGGACGCGGCGACGATGGGATCGACGGTGAGGTCGGGCCCCGCCGCGTGCCCGCCTTTACCGGTGATGGTCGCCGTGAAACGAGCTGATCCGGCGAGGAACGGCCCTGGCCTGGAGCCGACGGTGCCCACCGGCAGAGTTGTGTCAACGTGCAAGGCAAAGATGGCCTGCACGTCGTCCAGGACGCCTGACTTGAGCACATGGTACCCGCCGGCCTGGCCCTCCTCGGCCGGCTGGAAGACTAGCTTGACCGTACCCTAAGACCAGCAGAATGAACAACTTTTACAGTGAGGAGAATTCGATCATTCCTATAATGTATGACCACTCATAAGATATGTATGCAAATCAATCAGACACTTGTAAGAGCAGTTGGGTATAAGAAAAAAAAATGCAAGTCAAATGGCTACCGTGTCCCCTGATAAGCTAGCGGTAACGTACAGTAGGAGAATTGCAGAAAATTATATACACCTCGTGCTCTCACATGTGGTTATTTTTAAACTTCAATGACCAGGTGCAGTGCAGGATACATGCGTTGCAGCTAGCTAAGCCTATTTGTCAACTGTGCCTGCCGGAAAGCATGGAAGCTCTCGGTGAACGCATGTACACTAATGGCCTACTCATCAATTGATATTATGAACAATGTTCGACAGTACCTTCAAATCGTTCCTCCGAGACTGAAGCAGCTTGGCAGCTCCTAGAAGCATCGCCACATGAGCATCATGCCCACAAGCATGCATCTTGCCATCTTCCTTGCTCTTGAACTCCCATTCTACCATTTCCTGTGCCAATACACAGAACATGCAAATGAGAGGTCAGCGATCGAAATATTAGCTTTGACCATCCGCACCAACGGGTAGATGATCCAGGGATCTGGAATATGCATGTTCAGTCGTATGATGCGTTGGAATGCTAATCGAGTATCATGGAGAAGATCGACAATCCACAAGAACCGATCGATCAAGAAAGCGAAGCGCGCGCGCGCACGAACCTGGATGGGGAGCGCGTCCATGTCGGCCCGGAGCGCCAACACTGGCCCCGCGGCGGGGCCGGCGACGGTCGCGACGACGCCGGTCTGCGCGACGGGCCAGGTGTAGGGGACGCCGAGCGCGTCGAGCTCCGCGCGCACGAGCGCGCTGGTGCGGTGCTCCTGGAAAGCCAGCTCCGGGTGCTGGTGGATTCGGCGGCGCACGCCGAGCTGCCACTCGGCGAACTCCGGCGCGCGCGCCGCGTCCAGGAGCTCCCGCGCCAGCGCCGCCGCCGCCATCGGACAAGTCGAATACGGACGGAGGCGGAGGTGTTGGGAAGAGTGCGCGCGTAAGAGACTTGGGTGTGGAGAGTATGCGAGGATCGATAGATATAGTCGTCGTGCTCCTGCCCTGCCTCGTTGCTTGGCTGGCTGGCTGCGCGCGCCTTGTTTGTTTTCCACGCCGGCCCGGGTCCTGTCGTGTCACCCTCACTTGCACCACGTCACTCTGCCTCTCTGGTAGCCAACAGCCCAACACAGCCCATATGCTGCTAAGAAAGTAATGCAAGGGCAAAATTGACTCTTGGATGGAGCAACCTCTTCACTGTATATATATAAAAATGGTAGTAAAATTTTGGTGGAGGATCAGGATACAATTCCTATCACTTTGTTTTCTTGGGCTACAGAACAGAGGTGAATACTGTACTTGAAAGCTGCTACATGTATGAAGAGCAGGTGGTCAGCACTGAAAGTTGTATACAAGATCGACAACAGCTAAGGCAGCAACAAAAAGGAGGTGGCTGCATGAAATTGATTCCTATCAAATTGCTACAACTAAACTCATATTATCCTAAAATGGAAGAATATATCATTCTGTTGAAGCTATCTCACGACTCAGGAGGCTGGCAATTTGATACTTGAGTATCTAGGATCGTAACATTTGTAGCAAATTGGTTTGTTCAGCTACTATATTTCAAGGAATGGCAATTCACAAATCCCGTTTCTATTCGTCTCATCAGCTTTCATTCGAATGCATGAGATGGTCAGAGCATGTTCTTCAGGCTATGGTGTCGAATAGCTCGACCTCGTGGCAGAGCTGTGTTTGCTGAGGTACTCGATGGCGACGGCCGCGTGGAAGGCAGCTCCGATGGGTAGCGCGCCCTCGTCGATGACGACGTGCGGCGAGTGCAGGCGGTGGACCTTCCCCGCCTCCACGTTCCTCACGCCGATGCCGAAGAAGGCCGCCGGGATCTTCTGCGCGTAGAAGCCGAAGTCCTCGGCCACCATGATCTGGGGCCCGAGCTTCACGTTGGCCTCTCCGAGCATGCCCTCGGCCACCGCCTTGGCGTGAGCGTACATCGCTTTGTCGTTGACGGTGGCCGGGTACGGCCGGAGCTACTCCTCCATGAAGTCGACGGCCGCCGTGCAGCGGCTCACGGCGGAATTCAACAACAAGCTTATTTGATATGATTGGATATCAACAATTCCAATCAAATTTGTTGAGCTTCACAAGATAATAATGTGCAAAGCTGTGTTATGGAATGTGTCACTTTTTAACAGCCGCAACATTAAAGTGGTTACTTAAGGTCGACAATATCTAAGTACTATCAAAATCAGTTGCGATCTAGAACAAATCAACTAAAGTAAGGAATCCATTGACATGATAAAAGAATTAGGATAATATAACTATTTACATCCATATATTTTAAAAAATTATTTATATTTATTTATTCTAAAATAAGGAATCTAAATATTATCAAAAAAACTAGCTACCCGAAAAAAAACTAACTAGCCAAAAAAACTAACGAGTATATTAACAACCATAAAAAACAATGATATAATAACGGTCGGTCAGTTGGATTGGGTCATCAACACAGGCCGCACAACACTCAATGCATCAACAAATTGGTCAGTTACATTGGGATATCAAAACGAGCTGAGCCCAAATCATCTCGAAACACACAACTCGGCTTGATCAGATTGTGACATCAATACGAGCCGCATAACCAACTTTGCTCTACCATAGCTACTCAACACAACAATGGCACCCCACGCACCACTGCCACCGGCAGTTGACACCACCAAACGAGTCGTGCTGACCACTAGAAGAAGCCAAGGACACTAACCGTCACCACTTGCGTCGTCGTGACCGACGATGTTTCGCATCGAGCCAACCGCTGTAATACAGGGTTGGTCGTCACGAACCGTTGCAAATCGTGTAGCCACCGCACCATCGTAGCTGCTTTGCGCCGTCTGTTGACGATATATGTTCTTTACCTGACGATATATGTTTCGCATCGAGCCAACCGCTGTAATACAGGGTCGTTCGTCGCTTGAATGCCACTACCACTACGCGGACGTCGAAGATCGCCGCTTCCTGGTTGCCTCCGTCTCCGTGGCCATAGCCCCATATCGTCCAGGCGAATCCTACCAGAGGCGGCTGATTTGGCCCCGCTGCTGCCTTCCTCACCGCCGCACGGGCTGGCGGACGGCTCCAGCTAGCACCGGCGAGACGGGAGAGAGGATGGGGAGAGGGTGGCAGTGGCAGCAGCGGAGTTGGGTCCGCCCGTGTCGCTCTTGGGAACGACGCGGACGAGAGGAGTATGTTTTTCCACACGGATGGTAGTGGTACCAACCATTTGTTGGTTTCGGCACTTTAAAAAAAAGATAACCTGTCCATTTCACAACAGTTATTAAACCTGAAACGTCTCATACAAGGCACTCGTTGAAGCTTCCATCGGTTTGAGTGTCACTCATGCATCATAGCAATTGACAGTGATTTATCTTTGCTGCAAAAATCACAGATTTTTCGCGAGCAGGCACGGCGCTCGGTTGAAGAAGACAAGTGGGGGGAGGAGAGAGGCTTTCAATCACAGATGGCTACCGTTCAATCCGGAAACCCTCACGTGTGTAGTTTTATATTGCAAGAATCATGATGCAGTTGCACCAAAATTACTAAGCACATTTTTTTTCTATAACATATGATAAAAGCATGAGTGCTCATAAAATTTGCAAGAAAGCAGCTTGCCGCTATCTGAACTCGGCAGTAGCAGTCTAGCAGACAAGGGGCTAGAGGAAGGAAAAGAAGATGAGACTTTCGAGCCTTCCATCCTGCATCCACCTCTTAACTCAGGATCAGCTACAGGAACTGGTATTTTTATTAAATTAAAGTCAAGTTCAGCATATGAAAATTTTAGTTTTCTCTAAAAATTATCTTGTAAGTCAACCATAGTAACCGGTTCCAATAGATAATTAGATATTGAACTTTTCTGACAAATACAATCCCCAAGAGTGGTCCAAGATTACCTTCAAATCATTCCTGCGAGCCTGAAGCAGCTTAGGCTAGTCTCAGTGGGAAGTTTCACTGCGCTGTTACCTAGACTGCCACATCATCTCTGCAGTGGAATGAAACTGTCACTCTCAATGCATAATTTCATTGCACAGTTTCACAGACAAGATGTAGCATTTAACTTGTTCATTGTGTTGTGATCAATTGTGCCATGGAAACTTTATAGCCTTTTCCAATTGTATCTAAGTTAATATTAGTATAGTAGAACATAATAAGTAAACATTATTGTCCAAAAAACAAAAGGCGTAAATAATGTTGGGGTCAATAGAGTTGTTCTCTTGATTTTGATGTTCAACCGAGAAAATATCGTCCAATTTATAAAGATGCAAAGTATTTGGGCAGTAACATACATCTGCCGATTATTTCAGTGTGGCTAGCCTTTTCATGGACCAATTCCAAGTTCAGAATTTGTGTTATCCAATCAAAATGAATAATGTTAAATTGTCCTCAACAAACAAACTGCTAAATTAGTAAGCTGCACAAACACTTGCAACCCGTAACGCAACAAAGACAAAATAAACACGCGTTCGCTTTGAAATTAAATGATTTCAGACCTAAAATTTCTCTGCTGCTTTTCCGGAGCGTGAAGCATGCAGTTGAGTCTTCAAGTTCACTGCGCGCGTAAATGGTGAGCATATGAAATCAAATTGTATGTTCATCAAGTGCGCGCGCGTAAATGGTAAAATGTAAAATCAAATTGCCCCGTTTCTGTTAGTTTCATCAACTCTTTTTAACTTGATGCATGAGATGGTGAAGAGCATGCATATTCGAATTCAAGCCAATAAGCCATGGTGTCGAGTAGCTAACTGGGCCTGGGGGGGCTCGTGGCGTGTTTGTTGAGGTACTCGATGGCGACGGCGGCGTGGAACGCGGCACCGATGGGGAGGGCGCCCTCGTCGATCGCCATGTGCGGCGAGTGCACGTGATGGACTTTCCCTCCCCCCTCGTTCCTCACGCCGATGCCGAAGAAGGCGGCCGGGATCTTCTGCGCGTAGAAGCCGAAGTCCTCGGCCGCCATGATCTGAGGCGCGAGCTTCACGTTGGCCTCTCCCAGCATGCTCTCGGCCACCGCCTTGGCGTGCGCGTACATGGCCTCGTTGTTGACGGTGGCCGGGTACGGCCGGAGCTCCTCCTCCATGAAGTCGACGGCCGCCGTGCAGCGGCTCACGGCGGCCTGCCCTTGGATCACCTCCCTGATCCTCCTCATCAGGTATGATAGGCCTTCCGTCGTCATGCTCCTGAACGTGCCACCCAGGGTCACCGACTCCGGAATGACATTGAAAGTGTCTCCTCCTTTGATCATGGTCACCGAGACTACCTGCAAAAATGCAAGCAAGACCCTCCATTACACCAAAGAATTGCAATTTAGACCACACGGTAATAATTGTCACTGCATCTTCTGCCGATTCATTTCTGAATCAGATTATCTGAACGAACTTACAGCGCCCTGAAGTGGATCAGTCTCGCGAGCGACGAGCTGCTGGAGGCTGAGCACGGTGGAGGCTGCCACGACGATCGGATCGACGGTGAGGTGGGGCCCCGCGGCGTGCCCGCCTTTCCCGGTGATGGTCGCCTTGAACCGAGCTGATCCAGCGAGGAACGGCCCGGGCCGGGAGCCGACGGTGCCCACCGGCATGGATGTCTCGACGTGCAAGGCAAAGATGGCCTGCACGTCGTCCAGGACGCCTGACTTGAGCACGTGGTACCCGCCGGCGTGACCCTCCTCGGCCGGCTGGAACACAAGCTTTACTGTGCCCTGCGGATGGTATCATTGATTTACTGGAAAGATCAGCTGATTTCTGCAACTTTTTAGAAGATAAACTGTCCTATTTCACGACAGTTTATTAAACCTGAAACGTCTCATACAACTATACAAGGCACTCGTTGAATTGAAGCTTCCAACGGTTTGAGCGTCACTCATCAGAGCAACAACTGACAATGATTATATTTTTCTTTTCCATAAAAAGTCACAGATGGCTGCCGTTTAATCCGGAATCTCCTATGTGTTTAATGTTATATTGCAAGTATCATGACGCAGTTGCACCAAAATCACTAACAACATTTTTGTTCCCTGAACATGCTAAAACCTAAAAGCATGAGTGCTCATAAAATTTGCAAGAAAGTAGCTTGCTGCTATCCGAACTCGGCATGCTAGCAGACAAGGGGGCTAGGGAAAGGGAAAGGAAGAAGATAAGACTTTCGAGCCTTCCATCCTGCATCCGCCTCTTAACTTGGGATCAGCTACATGAACTAGTTTTTTTATTAAATTAAAGTCAACTTATTAAACATATGAAAATTTTAGTGTATTAGTTTGCCTTAAGCAATTGGAACCAGGGTAACGGATTTCAATAGATATTAAACTTTTCTAAGAAATATAATCCCGAAGAGTGGTCCAAAAGTACCTTCAAATCGTTCCTTCGAGCCTTAAGCAGCTTAGCAGCTCCTAGTAGCATTGCCACGTGAGCATCATGACCACAAGCGTGCATCTTCCCAGCTTCCTTGCTCTTGAACTCCCATTCTACCATTTCCTGTGCCAATACACAGAAGGGTAAAGCAAAAGTCATTAAGCCAGATACCTGATGGAAATATTATAGAATTATGTGAACGTATGAGTAATATGCAGCACCGGAAATATTAAATGTTTATTACGTCTCGCTGACAACATGGTTTGTTTTTTTCCTGCTAATTCTTAGTTGTTTGTTGGCTGTACCGTTTGTTGTAACTGTTGTATTTGCTTTCCTTGCTATTTTTTGGGGCAAATTTCTTGTCTTCCTTTTCGGAAAAAGAAGGCATGGTCTATTTTTTTCTAGTCCAGTGTTACCTTTTTGTTGTCCTTTTCTTTAGATGTTATCGAGTGCTAAAATGATGTTGTCTAGCTAGCGCTACTGAAAGCTAATAAGACCGCGACAAGGTATGCAGTTAGGCAGTAAGCAATATTATGTATAGTTGTTATTAGTCGCCATCATCCCATCAAGATTATTAATTGACGGATAGAACAAGGGATGGTGATTTTGGACCATACAAGAACGCTGGTGAACGAAGTAGTATTTGTGCTGTATATTTTTCTAAAAAAAATTGTGTTGTATATATAGGACGTAAGGAAACAGACAAGACACTGAGCTAGTTGCAATTTTGTTTCAGTGATACGTTATTTTGGCTCTTCACAATGCAGGCTCGTCGCAATTGATCAAGGGCCGAATACAGGTTCGAATTCGATCAAACCATCGCAAAAACATGCGTTTTGATGAGCCTGTGAGTCTGTGACCACCGGGGTCGGGATCAAATCGATCACGAAAGCGAGGCGAGGCGAACGCACCTGGATGGGGAGCGCGTCCATGTCGGCCCGGAGCGCGAACACCGGCCCCGCGGCGGGGCCGGCGATGGTGGCGACGACGCCGGTTTGCGCGACGGGCCAGGTGTAGGGGACGCCGAGCGCGTCGAGCTCGGCGCGCACGAGCTCGCTGGTGCGGTGCTCCTGGAAGGCCAGCTCCGGGTGCTGGTGGATTTGGCGGCGCACGCCCAGCTGCCACTCCGCGAACTCCGGCGCGCGCGCCGCGCCCAGGAGCTCCCGCGCGAGCGCCGCTTCCATCGATGCCATGCCGATCGAGGCGCGAGCAGGCGGGCTGGGCGAGGAGGAGGAGTGGGAAGCAAGGAAGGAAGAGTAGGGGAGGTGTCGGCGCTGCTTGGGGCTCTCGTCGATGACTTGTTTGTTTCCGCGACGAGGAATCTCCGCCGGAAAGGAGAGGATCCCGCGTGCCGCCCGTGGTAATGGAGGACAGCCTCGGCGCGCTGACTAGTCATCATTCTGGTGGTTGCGAAAAGCCCGGCCCATCAAGACCAAAAAGGGCGGCGGCCCAGTACACGCCTGCGCACGAGCGAAGAACGAATGAGGAATTTCTTCGAGACATTATCCCAGGGGGAATTTAAGAAACAGCTGAAATTAAGTGGGCAAAATTGCACGCGCACGAATATTTCGACGTCATCTTCTCCACGACTCCAAAACTGCAACCTAGAAGGTTAGAAGTGGGGGAAGAACCAAGAGAGGAGTCGCGGCAGTCAAAGAGTGGCGGGCGGGCGGGCGGGCGGGCAAGCTGGGATTCATTCGAAGAACCCTGCTCTCTTCGACCCGCGTCCCGCGTCGGTTTCCCCCGATTTGCTCCGTGAGATGAGACGGTGAGATTCCCCCTTTCCTGCGAGTGAGAAGATTATTTCGGATTCCCCTTTTTGTTCATTGATAGGCGACCCGATCTCTGAGTAAATATCGTACGGAGCCGGTAGATGCGTTTCAGTTTGTGGTAGGTTATTACTCCTCGATGATCTGGCGCGCTGTGAAGTTAATTTTTAGGCCGTTTCCTCATTCCTGGCCTGCTTTTGAGGGCGTGTCTTGTCATGGATATTGTGGGTAAATTCGTTGCTGGAGTCCAAGTATATGTTGATCATAACGGATAATCACAACCTCAATTATCATACATTAACTAGCCAATGCTAATTTACCCCCAATTAATATGTTGACAGAGAGTTCGGTTTCGGTAAGCGACTGAAGAAGTTGAACTTGTTCTTTCTGTTGATCCCTCCAATAGGATCACAAGTGATCTCGAGAAGCATATATAATAGTAGGAGGC
The DNA here is from genome assembly GCA_015476505.1 of Urochloa ruziziensis. Lineage (NCBI taxonomy): Eukaryota > Viridiplantae > Streptophyta > Magnoliopsida > Poales > Poaceae > Urochloa > Urochloa ruziziensis. The sequence goes on from CM027118.1 coordinate 72,407,992, forward strand.
ATGTATAGTAACATTGTGTCCTCAATATTATCCTCTTAATGTGAATATATGCCACTATTCAGATGCCTCTAAAGAATTATTGTAGATGTAGTGACATTATAATGTAGTTTGTATCTCGAAAACTGGTAGCACTAAACCTTAAAGTTGATTGTCCTTAAGATCTTTCCTTTTTGATTCATCAAGCTCTGGTGTTTTTCCATCAAGATATCATTGATCCAATGCTGCTGAGTTTATTGTAGTGAGCTAGCAAAGGGTCACTAATCAGCATACTATGTCATATATTTGTAGGTTCTGTAATTGCTGACTGGCGTGATGAATTCGAGGCCAATAGTTCTTATCTTCCTCCTGCTCGTGCTCATTATCACATCACAGTTTGAGTGGAAGCAGCAGATTGGTGAGGCTGAGGCAAATCCAACGACTACACGGAGGAGGCAACAGGCCCTTGAAAGGGAAGATGTTGTTAAAGAGAAAGTGAGCACCCTGTGTTCTTGTTCAGTTCGTCACTTTTAATTAGTTTTTAGGCATTTCCAGTTTCGCGCTTGGAAACGAGTCCTATTTTAGCAGAAGCCACATAATTTATCTATAACATTTGTTGCACTGATGTTATTTGTTATCAATTTACCATGTTCTTACTTCCTAGCGTTTGTACCTCCATGTTAACTAAGCTTTGTGCACAGATATTAAAACCACCACGTAGGGTAGTATCCGGAGGTTGATTGAAATCTCAAGCTTGCTTTCCATGTCTATTCAAAGGGTTAGAACTGGATGAAGTCTTTGCAAAGGGTTGAACATCTATAACTTGGGGGTACTGTGGGGCATGCCATTTATGTATCTTGATTTAAAACACTCCTGACTTCCTGAGTGCTTGTGCTCAGCATGTACTTTAATCCTTTAACTCCTATTCTTCACCTACTTACAAGTTATGGCAGTAGGCCCCAAGCTTGATAGTTTTGTCAGTATGGAAGATTGCTTGCATGTCAAGTGATTTGTGGACCTTTCGTGTTCTAATAGTTTGTTCTCATATGATATATTTGGAGTATGGTGATTTTAGTGGCCGTTTTCTAGATGGTTCGATAACCTTGCAGTTACCTGAATCTCATGACTAGTTTATATAATTTTGCTGAAACTGCCTCTGGTTCATGATGATAGCAGTGGCGGAACTGAGGGGGGGGGGGGGAGGGGGGGGGGGGCATGGCCGGTGAAAGTTTTTTTTAATACATGTGTATGTTCTGAAACGCAACGCACTAATTCACTACCGGACACTTTGCAGTAACAGAGTATCTTCTCCGTCGTTCATTAAAAGACTAAAAGAACTAAGTGCACCCACCAACACATACTGATGCATGTGAACTCAACTACTCAGGCTGGCAATCCTAGAAAAAAAAAAACTACTCAAGCCAGCCATATGCATGCTGAGCACTTCAGTTTCGTCGGCCAAGGAATGCACATTATAGTGATTCTTCTTCTCAAATTTCCATGTCTAATTTGTTTTGTTTAGTGCATGTAGTGTAATGTGGCAAACTAAAACTTATGTTATAATGGTTTAGAAGATAATGGTTAACACCAAAATTAGAAAGGCATTTGACATTATTTTATAGGAGTATTGTTATCGCAATGGGACATAATTGTTGTTGAAGTTGGGCTATGATCTGGAGGCCTCATTTCTAGCAGGCTTCAATTAAGCCAAACTATTGTTATCGGTAATGGGCATATATGCTAAACTATTTATGATTTATTTTTTATTATAATAGCATAGTTTTTCTTAAATTAGACCCTTTTTTTTCAAACTGACAAGTGTTTGTTTGGCCCCCTTTAAATTTGCATTCCAGTTCCGCCACTGGATGATAGAAGGTGATGTTCAATGGCTTTGTAGTCCTTGGATGTGAAATGAAAAGCAATGGATATTTGACTGTATAGTTCTATAGTTTTGAGCACTTCAAAAGGAGCATGCCAACCATCTTCATCATTTCCTTTGCGCAAAGCTAGCTGACTGTCAAGATTCCTGCACAGACAGCCTTTTTCGCAAGTCTTTTGTTATTCACAAGTGCCACTGTTTTAGTATCAATAGCTGTGACAAGCACTTTTCACTGTCAGTAGCTACTTGTTGCTGTTTCTTGTGGTCATTGCTTTTATATGAATTCAAAATATCACTGCTTAAGAGATTACGTCTTATGTACAGATAATATTGGCACAAGAGAAAAACATTCAGCAACTTAACGAGCTTATCCAGAGCCTTCAACTGCAGCTGTTGCATTGCCGTGGCAGCAATAATACTGCTCATACCACCTCAGGTCAGTCAACTGGCGACAACGAAGCGGAGGGACAGGAAATGGTTGGTGATTGATAACCCTTCTGTTGACATAGGTAGTTTGCTTCAGAGTACAAACCAAGAGGAACAGAAGCTTTCCATGCAATGGAAACCCTTGTCATCCCCATCTGGTCGACTGGTAGTGAGTTGTTGTTGATGTACTGGTATTGTGATCTTGACATAATCACCTCCCTTTTCCTCTATCGCCAGTCTGTACAGGATTGTAGTATGTTGGTTAGGCTGCTTTCCTGACCAAGATTCAAGTGCGTGTGGTGGTCTTTTTCTGTGATTGTTGATTCTTTTACCCTCTCAATATATATGCTCCAATCTGTATATGGTGAATCATTTCTTTATGATCCTAGTTTCGTGCTCTGCGTTTTTTTAGAGCTCTTGATCTTGTGCAAGTTGTAATTAAACTCAAATTTTCATCAGCAGTTTTTGTTCTTTGCCAACGCTGTACTCATGCACTCCCTTTGTCTTTCGTGCCATGAACAGTAAAGGTGAGAGTGCAAGAAAGAGATAAAGCGGCACTCTCCAAACTGAAGCAAGGGATTAAATTCCTCTTTCCAGCAATGAAGACATGGGTACCAAGCATGCTCGCGCTGATTATGTTCTTGGTACGGTTATACTGCTTCTGTAAGTAGGACACGATCGTGTGGTTTTTGAAACACAATAATTTTCCTCCGTTTGAACGGTAATCGAGAACTGCTTCCTTTGAAATTCTCTGAAATTTCCACGTTCGAAACAAGCGAATGTTGCAACACACATGGCATGCAATTTGATGCAATGAAGCCATTGATCACTCCAATAAACTCATCACACGACACACGAGAACACAATAAGGAAAGCAGAAAAAGAAACAAATCCAATTAAATTCAAAAGAAGAAGAAGCGTGATGACAGAAACAATGCAATAAACAACGATGGTGATCAGCACCCTCTCTGCGACGACCGGAGCACCTTGCATGAGGTCTTCTGGAAGGCGACGGCGGCGTCGTCGTGCCCGGCGAGCTGGAGCTTGAGCGGGCACCTGGCCTCCAGCCTGCACCACGAGCTGTGCAAGCTGGTACTTGACCTGCCCCTGAGACCGCCGCCTCGACGTCGAACACCCCCTTGGCGCTCTGCTTCCTGTACGCCCTCACGCCGGCGCTTCCCAGCACGACGTTCGCGGCGTCGGCGCCGCTGGCGATCCGGAACACGGCGGTCTTCCTCGCCGGCAGGACGTAGTCGTCGGCGGCGACGGCGACGCGGTCGAAGCGCTGGCCGTCGAAGAGGTACGCGGCGTCGAGGTTGCGGAACGCGGCGCCCATGGCCCAGTTGGGGTTGCGCACGGCGAGCGTGAGCGTCAGGTTGTAGGAGATGGCGGTGGAGGGGGACGTCGTGGCGAGCGCGAAGCGGGTGAGCGTGGCGTCCTCGACGGCGAACCGGGGCTGCGCGGCGTGGCCGTAGCCGAGGACGAGGACGACGATGACGGCGACGGCGGCGACGATGGCGAGGCCGATGCAGAAGCCGCACGCGAAGCGCCGGTACTCGCCGAAGCAGCCGCAGCACTCGCAGTCGTCGCACTCGCACATGCTGGATGATGTATCGGTGGTGCGCCGGGTAGCTAGCTAGTGTTGTTTGTGCGTGTGACGGTTATGGCAGTTGTCGGTTGTATTGTAGGAGTAACTTGCAATGCCAGGCCTGTGTACAATGCCTGTCCCATCTTATATATATAGGTGCAGATATCAAACGTCAAATGCACAAGACAGTCGAACATTCTATCAAACGTCAAATGCACGTATGTGTTCACGTAAGCTGAACGTATGTGAAGCAGCTACGTACATACATGTACTTGCTTCATTTTTTTTAAAGCATACGTTTAGCTTGAATTGAGGGATATGTAACTCACTAGAGAATATGTACGACAAGGTCCACGATTTTACAGATACACTATACATTCGTTCGTGATCCTACCAAGATGGCAAAATCCTAGTGGATTCATCAACTAGCTAGCTCTTGAGATACACGCATATGGATTTGAATTGTTTATTTGTGTTTCTTTTTGGATTTTTTCGACCACAGGCAAATCTACCCAGCTTTGTTCGAAGGCTTATAGCGAGTAGAAACACATTGCAGGTGGTGAAAGGTTAGCTGGTTTTTTAGGCCAGCGCCGTTACATGGAGTCTCAGTAGACCAAAGGAAACGTCATCCAACCACTAGATTCGACGAAAAACGTCTCTACTGACATCCCCACCGTCTGAACTCCTACTACTAGAGCTCTACTCGAACTTCCAACTGACTAGCACCGGCAATCACCACGCTGATCGTGCTCAGGCCGCTCCGCATGCCCTGGCTACTTCACCAATTGTTGTCTCCATCGCCATCTTGTCTTCTGGTTTCAGCATCAGCTTCCACTGGGAGAGGAAAGGTACCTTAACCTGGCAATATGTTTCTTTTTGGATGAAGGATATACTTAGCTTGCTCCTTTGTCTGAGCTAGATCTGAATATGTCATTTTTAATTTCCCATAAAAATAGAATAATGCACTTGCTTGATTCGTAGTGTGCATTATTGTACAAGAACAAGCTTCATGCATGCGCGTGTATGTTCAGGTCATGGTTTCCTCCTCTGAAGAAGAGAGTCGCGTCAGTATATGTGTAGCTCTAGGCAGCAAATTAACTGAAGATCCACTTGCAGTCACAAATAGTTTTGTTGTCCATTTCGTCAGTTTGGTGATCGTCCGATCGAGTGGCAAACAGGCGAATGGCAACGGCTACATATACGTGATTGTGATACTGACGAGCCGCGCGACTGAAAATCAATCACGTATTGCCTGCGGCCACCTGCCGTAATTGAAACGATTCCGCGTTCAATAATGTATCGTCAGCTTGCTACTCGATCGACGATCGTACGCGCAAGCAAACAACGCGTGGGCATCCTCCGTCTTCAATTCGCCGGCTGCTGACAGCGAATGAATCAATCGGGTTACGTATATTTGCCGAGAAAAGAAAGACCCGTCTCCTCCCCCTCGTCAAACAAAGCCAATCCACTAGTCCAGATCGGATAGAGCAACGAAAGCGGAAGGAGCTGCCTGCATCTCAGAAACGCGTTTTGGTTGTCATCGTCGCAAGCGCATCCATAGCACACGAGATTTTCCCTTTTGCTGAATGTCAGGGGAAAAGGTTGTTCTTGTGGTGAAAAATTGTTCTGCCAAGGGAAATGAGAATGTTCGAAGAATAAGGGGAAGAAAAACGTTCCACATGGAAACCAAAAATGTTTCACAAGTAACGTTAGAATCTCATCCTGGATGTGCGATAAGATGCACGCTGCAATTGGTAAAACGGTCCAGTGGCGCATGGCTTAACATTTCATATAGACCATTAGATGCCTTAATCATGTGCTCCTGAGTAATCTAATCTACCAGTTGGCGTCAACTTTTGGTAGTGCCATCACGTTTGCCCTTGCTCTTTTCAGGACGGAGCAGAGGCTTTTCCTCGAAACCGAGTAGCCGCCTGTCGCGTGGCCCTGTCCTTTTCCAAAATTTCATACTCCGGCTTTCACGATGCCTCCATGCTCGCAAAGGTTTGGTTCTTTGTCTGTCGTCTCTTGGCTCTCTTGCTTGTTCGACCATGGTTTCGAGCTCTGAAATCGCAACGCAAGCGTTTGGATGTTGGCAGCATAAATCCTTGTGAATCATTCAAATTTACACACTTCAAATCAAATTCCGCACTCCTACAAATGGACTTGCAGGTTCCAAGCACACACACACAGCAACCAATCCTCTCTCTTGAAGCCTTGAAGGGGGTAAAACAAAAAAACACAGAGAATCCTCGAAGAATTATGCCGAAATCGAGCTCTAGCTAGAGCGACAAGGTAGTCAGCAGAGAGAGAGTTAGCATCCGGACTTCTTTGCCCGGAGGATGGTGCACTTGGTCCTCTGGAACGCGGTGGCGGCGACGTCGGGGTCAACGAGCTGCAGCTGGAGCGGGCACACCACGACGAGCGGGCACTTGGCTTTGCGCCCCTTGTACTGCAGCGTCGTGTCGAGCCGCATCTCCACGTCGAACTTGGCCGTATCATTCTCGCTGCTGAACTCCTTCACCCCGGCGGCGGTGAGCTTGATGGGCTTCCCGGCGCCGCCGACGGTGACGAGGACGGTGGCCCTCTTGCGCGGCTTGTGCTCGAACGCCGGGACGGTGGCGGACTCGTCGAAGCGGGAGCCGTTGAAGGAGAAGGCCACGGCGAGGGGCCCGTACTCGATGGCCCGGTGGATGTTGGGGTTCCACAGCGACACCGTGGCCGTGACGTTGTAGGAGATGGTGGAGTTGGAGGCGGGGCTCCCGGGGGAGAGGGAGAAGCGCTGCAGGACGGCGTCGTCGGCCTTGGCCTTGGGCGGGAGCACGACGCCGAAGGCCACGACGAGGACGACGATCAGGCCGACGCCGACGAGGATGACGGTGGCCCAGATGGTGAGCTTCTTCCAGCTCCAGTCCTCCCAGAAGGCCATGGCTGGGGGCTTGGGCGAAGACTTGTTGGGCGAACGAGGTCGTCGCGCGGCTGGAGCCTGGAGGGGCTTGGGACTCTCTCTCAGCTGGGGGAGGGTGCCAGCTTCAGCTGTGATTGGCTCAAAAAAAAAAAGAATTCAGATTCAGCTGCGCGGCGAAGGAATCGATGGCCTTAGCCCTCGCGGATTGCTGTTGTTAAAGGCCAGGGGACGGGGACGACTTGTTGGGCGAACGAGGTCGTCGCGCGGCTGGAGAGTGGAGAGTGAAGGATTCGGCGAAGCCAGGCACCAATGGGCGGCGTAGCCAAGTGAAGCTGGGAAGGTGACCGTTGGAGACGCTGTTCCGCCGGACGCCGGTTGCTACTGCAGTTAACTACAGTACGCCAAACCCGGCCGTGTGCCCGTGTCAGACGAAGCGGGGCCATGTTCCTTTGGCACTTCTTTGCATTTCATGGGAATTGTAAAGCACGCAGAGTTTCACGAATTCTCCAACCAGACAATATTGGAACGAGGAGATCTATTATCTTATTAAAACAGAAGCAAAAGAAGCCACCAGATTCACCGAGAGGGCCTAGAAATTCCCACGTTAATCCAAAAAAAGAGAAGGATATAAGCCGTTGGATTTTATGAAGATCTAACGGTTTATATTTTTTTAAAGAATTCACATAAATTAAAAATTAGTAACTCTTATCAAATTTGGAGTCCACAATTTTTGTAACGTGAAAAGGCCTACTCCTATTTCCTACCGGAGTTGGACTCTAATTTCGATTGAAAAGATTTGAACTATATTTCCATAAACAAGATTTGGGCTAAGTGAAAAGGTCTTAAAAAAAGGAGAGGTGACATCCGTTTCTGGTCATGAAAAGATAACGGATTTGTCCCTCTTCTCTCGCATGGAACCCTCAGTTAAATATTCTCACGTTGATTTGAAAAAAAAACGGTGATAATCAGAAAAGTTTATAGTGAATAGTAATCAAAAGAATTCGTAGTGAATACGACTAAATATAAAAGATGTATTTTTCATCCCTCAAGTATCGTAAAAGTGTGACTTTCATCCTTTATATTTTGATTGGTGCAAATGAACCCTGCAACTAACTAAATCAGTGTACTAATCGTCACCACCCTCTCGCTAGGATCGCTCGCCCTCTCAATAGGATTGCCGAGATCACTAATACCTAGATTGCACACGCTCACCGACGCCATGGTCGATAGCGATTGCCGAAAATAAACAGTAAGTTTTTCATGGTGCCAACTAATTATGCGCACATTGATGCACGGGAAGGAAGCTTAAACGGGAGTGCAACGGAAAATTAGTGGCCGTTGGCAACCGAGCAAGGAAAACAAGAACATAGTAGTAGGTAGCAACAACGAAGCAAGGCCGAGGCACAATAGAGGTCAACGTTAATTATTTGTTTTTATTATTAAGAAAATAACATTACGAAGATCTAACAATCTAAAATGATCTAAAGAGTCCATATATAATACAACTAATAAATATATAAATCACCATCTAATGGTCGCTACCATATACCAAATGCAATTATAATAATTCAATTTAGAAACATAATTTAAATATATACGTCGGTTGTCATCGCCGCCAGTGGACCGACAAGTTGTAACTCTCAACATTTTATCGCCTCATATAGCTGGCCGATCTGGTAACCATGCATCAATGTTTCTTTGCACAATTTTGTGGTCATCACACAGCCTAGGTGCTTGGCTGCTTGCTATGCCACCAAAAACAAAAATCCTAGAACGATGTACCTTACTTTATGGCGTGAGCTTTGAAATTAATATAGCAGCTTGACATGGTCAAATAATTTCAATTCAACTTGTAGCCCGTTCATCTACACCATGGCAGTTTTGCAACTGTTGTGTAGCTTGGCCTGGACTGTCGTTCATGGCAACCATTTTCAACATCAACGGTTTCTGGAACCGCGGCAAGTTGGATTATAGCCGAAGTGGCACAAGCGTTAGGCATGCAAGAAAGCACACCCAAACTAAAAGAGATTTCAACTACACATGGCAACCAGCATTAGAATAAGTGTTAAGCTACATGCCACCATTTTGTTTGGATATTGCTTCTAAATAGCAACTACACATGGCAAATATAGCGTGTTGCAACATAATTGCATAATTCCTATAGGCACCATTACAAAATAGTCTAGCTGTAATGCCGTGTAGTCATGGAAAAGGGACCAATATATAAGTCTAGGGTCATAAACTCTCAAATGATGAGATCAAAAATCACGGCTTCTACTCATAGCTATGGATGGAACATGAACACAGCGTGCCCTAAGATGCATAGACTATTAACCTTAGCAGCATAGCCAAGAGGGAAACTACTAATCGAATTGTGTTAAGAAAAAGAAAATCTGGCGCCCATGCGGTGAAATAAAGAGAAGAGCAACTCATGGACCAGAAAATTGATCTAATAATATGCTTCACTATTGTTTGAGTTCTTCGGATATTTTGATCTCACAATAGCTCAGGCTAAGAAAAAAATTCCGGGCTTTATTTGCTTTCTCTAAGCATGTCCAATAAAAGGTTATGGGCGGGCCAAAACCTAAAAGTGCTTGATATAATACTAATATAAATATAGCACGTGTCAAAGAGAAAGAACAACTTATGGATAAGAAAAATAATTTAATAATATATTTCATTCATTTCTGAGTTCTTAGTTTATTCTGTTATAATACTAATAGCAAAGAAAGTATAGGCAAAGGTAACCTAGAAGGGCAGGTGAAAAATGACATGCACGTATGCATTCTTGGACCCATCTATGTAGACTTGAGCATTTTGTGGGTCGGATCATGCTGAGAAAATGCTTGGTTTATTTCAGCCCGGAGGTTTGTGCCCACGACCATCCCATGAGCATTGTTGAGTCTATTTTTTTGGGCCAAGATCAGGCCGAACCTAGGATAGGCTCGGGTTTCCCATTGTTTTTATTTAAAAATAAATAAAATAAAATTTTTAGGAGCCCAACCTAATTTTATTTCAGGCTTGGTTTGCTCTGATCAAGCCGAGTCCCACAAATCATGGGTGGTCTAAATCCCAATGATCTCGGATCGAGCCAAATTTGCTCAGGTCTACACCCGTGCATGCAGGCAAAAAAAAAAAGAATAGTTGTAAGGATGATATTAGATAAATGCTCAGATCTACATCCGTGTATGTAGGCAAAAACTTGAATAGTTGTAAGTATGATATCAGACCATTGCAGAAAATTTTCTATAAAGACTTAAAGACAACCACTTGATAGTCGTATATCCCCTAAAACACGTTAAATGGTCGTTGTTGTTGCTGGTAACTAGGGGAGGGCGACCAATAATGGAACAGAGAGATAACATCGATAAGGTGATGAAGTAGTAGTTAGATCCAATTCCTTGATATGGTGGAGAAGCTTAGGGGCAGTAGCACCAGCTACAAGGCGTAATTTGAATGATGGAGAGGAACCTAGAGGTTCAATGGCAGCGAAAGCAGGACAACTATCATCTATAAGGTCTTAGGAGGCGTGGTCATGTACAAGTAGGCAAAGATGACAGTCGGTGGTATGAAACTACATCCACATACATGGACGTCAAATGACATGAATAGATAGATAGTTGGATGTCTGAATCTGGCAGAAAGAAGCAGCTTGGGAGCATGAAGGCAAAAAAATGGAGATAGAGAAGCCACCAATAGGATGAAGAGCGTATCCATAGGATGGAGTAGCAGTTGGATCCAGCAGCTTGATCCGGTGGAAAGCAACTTGAGGGTAGTAGTACCATCCACAACATGGTGATTCTAACATTACAAAGTAACCAGGTGTGGGGGATATACCCATGGGGCACCAAGAAGGTGGAAGATGGAACTCTACCGGAACTCATCATGTACATTGTAATACAATTATGGCTTCTATATTGGAATCGACTAGGGAACTTGCCATGTAACTCTACCCCTCGAAGTATATAAGAGGAGGTAGGGGTACCCCTAGGAGGACATCTCGACTCATCTGGACACACCCAACCAAAGTCATACGTGTTTTGCCATTGTCAAACTAATACAAACCCCAACACAAGACATAAGGTATTACGCTTACTCGACAGCCCAAACCTGTATAAATCCTCTACATGTGTTCATCATCTTGCTCCAGGTCCTGCAATCCCCTCTGAATCAATCGACCACGTGGGGCATCCCGTGGTGTACTGCTGGATTAATATTGCACCGATATTAGGAGACTCGATGCAGTATGGGCAAGACAATCGATATGTATGAGGTCTTAGGAGATGTAGTCATGTACAAGTGGGTCTAGATGGCAGTCGGTGGTGTCGTGGAGATGAGACATCAGAACGAGGCGGTGTACAATAACATCCATATATATGGATTTAAAAAATGACTTGGATCGATAGATTGTTGGATGGCTTAATTTGGTAACAAGAGGTGGCTCAAAGTGCCAAATTTGTGAAATTTATCCAATCTGCTAAATTTACTCAAATACAAAATTACCAAGCAAAATCTAGCCACTGAAAGTTGGACATTACTTCTATCAAATATCTAGCCTCGGACAAGTAAAAGTGAATGATTATAAGAGTGATAATGATGTAAGCATACACTAATATATGTATTTCTCTGCGGCCTAGATTAAGCAGGACCATTGCATCGGTGCAAAAAGGTGCCGATGAAGAATGTTACTAGGTATTCGATTATATGATAAATTATTATTATGCTTCCTCATCACACAATATGGTGACAAAAAATAATATCCAAATGTGGAACACTTGGACAAAATAATGGTAATGAAACAACAAAATAATTCTATTTTGAATAAATTTATTTTATAGTAAAATTTTTAAAATGTTAGTGTAAAATACTAGCTACCCGCGCAATTTGCGCGGGCCAACTTGCTAGTTCTTAAAAAAAAGACAATTGGAACGAGGAGAAATCATTTTTGGTTTCCAAAGATCATGAATTTTGCTCTCTCTCTTTTTTGAGAATTTCATGAATTTTGCTTCCCAATTTTTTAAATGGGAAAACATGGGCTGCCGCGGCGTGGGCTCGGCCCACATACAGCACGGCCCAATACGAGGAGTTGATGCCGTCCAAGTCGCGGCCGACAGCAACGGCAATGCCGCCTGCCACGCCCGTGTCCGGGCCCCACCTGTCGTGCCAACCATGGAAATATCTCCGCTGCGCCGCCGGGATTTAGGGTTCTAGCCCGGGGGTGATTTTTCCTCATCCGCGCTCCCCCTATAAAGCGCTGACCCGACGCGGCCGCGCCTTTCCTCGATCCAGACCCTTTGCTAAAAATAACAAGGCAGGGCACTGAGGGACACCTCCGATTCGACGTGGGCTTCCTCTTCCTCGCTCGCAGGTACCTATCGTCGTCCTGGGATCTTCGAATTTCTCGACCAGATAGATCTCCCATGCTGGATCTGGTCTCACGCGTGCTGCTAGTTTTGCTGGACTCAACTTGTCGTCGTAGATTTTAATCCGCCGCTTTTTTTGGTTTCGTCTCCCTGTATAGATCCGCATGACCGCATCTGTTAATCCACTTCCAGTCAGATATGGTCGCGTTGACATGTCTAATCGTCAGGTTATTTGGGTAGGCTCACTGTCACATGGATTTAGAGTTGCTGTGCTGCTGCTTCGATGCGAGCGTAGTTAGATTTCTGTACCTTCTTTTGGGGGAGGGGGGATAGTCGTGTGCAGATTTGCGTCATGCTGGTTTCGTGAACTTATACCGTAGTTTCTGCTAACCAGTAAAGGGCAACTGATTAAGTCTATTTTTGTAAGCCTATGCTTGCTTCACTGCAGCTGTTTCTTCCGTTTTTATCCAAATCTGCTTATATGAACTGTCACCAAACTTTGAAAAATTATATGCCATATAAAAATATCATAGTGGACTTTTTCATTGGTTGATTTGTACTCTATTCTGCCAGTTTAATTAGTACGGATGCCTTAGAGAGAGTTTGCTGGCCAGACTAAAATCACCACAGTCTGAGCTTGACATGACCTGGCTCCTATTTGCTTATATGATATATGCCTTTATCTATCTATTCAACAGATGGCTGATGCTGAGGAGTACCGTTGCTTCATTGGGAACCTGTCCTGGTCAACGACTGATGATAGCCTCAGGGATGCATTCGGCAAATTTGGCAACCTCACTGAGGCAAAGGTGACACGAAGAATCTCTCATCTTTAGTTTTGTAGGGAGTTTAGCATGATATCAGAGATTGTGTTGAAAGCTTAGGAATGTTATTTGCAATTATTTCAACTATTTTTTACAAGTCAACAATGCCAAAATACTAAACTTGTCTTTTGTACTCGAGAGCTGTGTTAGTTTGTCCTTAGAGAGTCTAGAACTAAGGTCGTCTAACACAGATTTTTCTTTGTTCTCTCTTTCTTTTGCCATAATGTTTAATATTCAAAGTTTTTTCTAACAAACAAGTCCAGAATCCAGATATAGGATGATATACGGTATTAATACAGCAATGCTATCAATATTGACCTTGTATGTTTTATTGTCGCCTTCCTGAACACCTTGTGCAATGTATTTTTTATTACTCCACATTAGTCACTGAATGATCCAGTAATTTGGAATTTAACATCTCTGCACAATAAAAATCCCCCCTGCTGGTGCGCCAGGTTTTTTTTTTGGTGGGTGGGTGGGTGGGGGGGGGGGGGGGGGGGTTGTTTGTGGCTGGAGCCAAGGTCGCTTCTCTTAATGAAAAACGGTGGGGGGCCTGTCCCCTTCCGGTCGCCTTTTTTTTGCACATGTACACATTGTTTGTTTCTACAATTTGGCTTTGTATTTCATTTGTTATCTAGCATGGTCGTTGTTAATTTAAGTTTGTTCTATGGGTTTCATGCAGGTGGTTCTTGACAAATTTTCTGGCCGATCTCGTGGTTTCGGCTTTATAACTTTTGATGAGAAGAAAGCTATGGAGGATGCTATTGAAGAAATGAATGGACTGGACCTGGATGGGAGGAACATCACAGTTGATAAAGCTCAGCCACAAGGTCCTGGTAGAGATCGTAATGGTGACCGTGACTATGATCGTGACCGTGGATCTCGTTATGACCGTGGCCGTGACTATGGTGGTGGTGGAGGTGGACGTGCACCGCGTGGCGGCGGCGGCGGTGGGGACTGCTTCAAGTGTGGAAAACCTGGCCATTTTGCTAGGGAGTGCCCATCTGGCGATGGTGGGAGAGGGGACAGATATGGTGGCCGAGATGACAGGTATGGTGGTGGTGGTGGCGGCGGCGGTCGCTATGGATCTGACCGTGGTGGTGACCGATACTCTGGCCGTAGCCGAGATGGTGGCAGCTACGGGGGAGGAGACCGCTACAACCGTGACCGATCTGGTCCGTACTGATGGCCTAGATCTTGAGCAGTATGTGCCATCCAGGTATGAAAATCTATCTGCTATTATAAGGTTTGTTATCGCGTCTGGATTCTGGAACTTGTGATCCTGTAGTTGGAGAATTATAATGTATCGTGAGAAGTCAGTTGCTTTGTTATGGACCGCATTACTGACCGGTTTATTATCGTTTCCTGCTTGCCAGGCATATGACTTGGTCATAGTGCTTGGTGCTTGGATCCTGCATGTTTGCTTGATATGCTATTTGGCTGGAAACTAAGCTTGCCAAGAGATGGATTTTGTTGCTGTGTGATGATGATCTTGATGATCCTAGTTATGCTTATGGGGATTAACATAAACGCCTGGGATATGGGGGATTGGCCCAAGTTAGTGTTCGTATTTGTGTTCTTTTTGGGGAGTCAAAAGATCAACTATATTCTGCTTGAACACACCTACAAGAAAAATCACATCATCTGAAAGCGAGCGATGAATCATAAGGGAAAAATTAACTGGTAAATAGTTTCAATCTTTCATCTTCTGATATTGTTACAACGTCATTCTCAAAATGACTTTTGTTTTGGCAGGCATCTTTTTGGTTATTTGTTCTCTTGTTCTGGATTGGGTTGCTACGGTTGTTCTGGATTGGTTACTAGTGTCCTAAGATCATTTCAGTTGTCCCATTTTAGTCTTGGCCAGTGGTTCCCTGAATTCAAAGAGGTCTTTGGTTCCATTGTATTTGAGGACCTGCAAGCAAAGAGACTGCCCTTTGATTAGCGTTGGAGGACTACTGTACTGCAGCGTAGCTTTCTGTTTCTGCCTCTCCTTTGGTGTGGCCTACCTGGTTATGGTTCCTTTTACATGCTGGTCTTTGGTGGCATACCTGGTTATGGTTCCTTGATATGCGATCAGAGATCATGCTTGTTCCCTGTGGCTTTTGAGATCAGAGATCATGCTTTCTTTTGACTCTTCACCGCTGGTCTACAGCTTCGATTATTGGCAAAACACACACGTTCAAAAAGAACCAGAACATATGACACGCCGGCTGCTCCACCTCGCCTGTGCCATCATTATTTATCCAATCGTGTCATCTTTCAGAAACTTACAAACTGGTATCATTTTTTTTCTTCCTATGTCATCTATCCCGTATAGAACGAAGGATTTCCAGCTTGTGGATTTCAATTGCGTGGTCTGAACTTGTGGCGTCGCGCAGCAGCCAGCGAGTACCTGCTCATTGTCGTAATAGAAGCTCTGGAAGCAAAGACAGAACATTGATCGACTCAGTGAAATGTTCTGATACACTTTTTTTTTGGGATGCTTCTCCCTGGTCACTTGACAGCAATGGGAAGAACAAAAAGTTTGCATCTTCCACAGCGATCAACACACTCCGGTTGCTCCAAGCCTCCAACACATCAGATATGAAGTCAAACTCTAGATCATTGCAGGGGGGAGTAGCTGGGCTTATTCTCCCTGGTTGTGTAGGATCTTGTAGTAAGATGTGATATGTGGCGTGAGCGTTCCGTGACGTAAGTTGTGTGACAAACGTCAGTAAAGTTTCTTTCTTATATGATAAAGCACACCGTCTGCGTGCACTGCATTTGAGGGGAAAAAAAAGGAGGCAATGAAATCCCACTAAAAAAGTTAAAATTACCTAAACATTCAATCTAACCGATATCTGTATTGGTTTATTTAACCATTCTGTCCCTTCGACAAACAACCATGTCATGAAGCAGCCAGCACGCGCAAATACAGCACCTACCTATGCAACAACCTCCTCTCCTACTACGCCGGATCCGGCGTGCGTGGCGGACCCTTCCGCGACTCGCGGCGCCTGTTCGAAGAAATCCCGGCGGCGCGGCGGAACGTGTTCACCTGGAACACGCTTCTGTCGATGTAAGCCCGCCCGGCCGCCTCGCTGACGCCCGCTCCGTGTTCGCCGAAATGCCCGAGCGGGATCCTGGACCGTCATGGTCGTGGGGCGACGTTTCTGGACATGGTTGGCAAGGGGCTGACACCGACGCAGTTACGTGCTCTCGTCGTGTGCCGCGACGGAGGCCAGCGGGATTGGGAGGAAGGTCCACTCCTCCTTTGTCGTCAAGCTCGGGCTGAGTAGTTATGTGCCCGTGGCCAACTCGGTACTCAACATGTACGGCAAGTTTGGGGATGCTGAGACACCAAAGGCTGTGTTTCAGAGAATGCCGGTGCACAGCTTATCTAGCTGGAATTCAATGGTGTCGCTGTACGACCGCCAGGGTACGATGGACCTTGCCGTGTCCATGTTTGAGAACATGGAAGAGCGAAGCATTGTCCCTTGGAATGCTGTCATAGCAGGGTACAACCAGAATGGGCTTGATCGCACGGCATTGAAATTCTTCTCTCGAATGCTGAGTAGCGATTCTTCCATGGAGCCAGATGTATTCACGGCGACCAGCGTCTTATCATCTTGCGCTAACCTTCGCACGCTGAAGATGGGGAAGCAGATGCACCCTTATATCTTGAGAGTTGGAATGCCATACAGCGGTCAGAGTCAGATGACAAATGCTCTCATCTCAATGTATGCAGAGTCTGGAAGTGTTGAGACTGCAAGGAAGATCATGGACCAGGCAGTGATTTCTGATCTGAATGTTATTTCCTTCACTGCTCTCCTGGAGGGCTATGTCAAGCTCGGGGATATGAAGCAGGCAAGGGAAATCTTTGACGTTATGAACAATCGAGATGTCATTGCTCGGGGAAGGCATACTACGAGCAGATGCGGAATGAGCATGGCATTACACCAGAAATGAGCCATTATGCATGCATGGTTGTCCTCCTTGCCCGTGCTGGCCTTCTCACAGATGCTCAGGAATTCATCCAACGGATGCCTGTCGCCCCAGATGCAATAGTCTGGGGTTCACTCCTTTCAGCATGCAGAGTGCAAAAGAATGCAGATTTAGCAGAACTTGCAGCAGAGAAGCTGCTGTCAATTGATCCCGACAATGGTGGCGCCTACTCTGCCCTTGCCAACGTCTATTCTACCTGTGGGAGGTGGAATGATGCGGCAAGGATCTGGAAGCTGAGGAAGGACAAAGCAGTGAAGAAAGAGACCGGTTTCAGCTGGACTCATCTACACAGCAAGGTACACGTCTTTGGAGCAGATGATGTACTGCATCCACGAAGGGATGCAATCTACAAGAAGGCTGACGAAATGTGGGAGGAGATCAAGAAGGCAGGTTTCGTTCCTGATCTGAACTCTGTTCTGCATGACGTCGATGACGAGCTGAAGGAGGAGTTGCTGAGCCGCCACAGTGAGAAGCTTGCCATTGCGTTCAGTCTCATCAGCACGCCGGAGAAGACAACGCTACGGATCATGAAGAATCTGCGGGTGTGCAATGACTGCCACATGGCGAACAAGTTCATGTCCAAGGGTGTTGAGAGGGAGATCATAGTGCGAGACCCGACGAGATTTCATCATCTCAGAGATGGGTTCTGCTCGTGTAAAGATTATTTATTGGTAGGAAACCTTTGTCGCGAGTTGAATACTTGAATGTGAGAAAAAAATATTCTCTTTTCTTTTTGGTTCATATGCTGTGGGCTGTTGGCAAAAACCATACATTCAACGATAGATTTTTTGTAACTTATAAACCATTCAGGCCGGATGACTAATTTAGTTTGTAATCTGTCATGCTAACCTTTAGTGACATCCTTTTACTGTAAGAAAGCACGACATAGAACATGGATTACATTTCTACGTTGGATTAGTTGTATTGTTTTTCTAAACACAGAACAATTCATCTTTCCCCTCAATTTCAACTAATAAATAACTAATGCATGCAACTCAATGTTTAGTAGGAAATTGTATATTACTGCCGTTCATGCTATCATCTTTTACACGAAGAATCAGTCATCAGTGTGGCATTATGCCGATGATATTTCCTTGAATTTTTTAGAATAATATTATTTTAATGTGAAATTGCAAAAATAAGTGTCAAAATCTGAAAATCGCAGGTATAGATGCCAATCGGCCATTCAACAGCCGACTAAACACTTATCGGTTATTCAGTAGCCGATTAGTGCCCATCGGCTGTTGAGCACCCGATATATATGTCCGACCACGTCCTGGCCACGCCGTAGCGCACAGCAGTAATCAGGCCTTCCGCGTCCGGTAATTTGGAGCACCTTGCAAAATCACTCATCTCTAGTCATCCTTCCTCCTCCATTTACTTCACAATCTGTGCTCCAAGCGAGGCAGAGAAGCGGAGGTGCTGGCGTGAGCGAGGGAGAGAGGCGGAGGGACAACTATTGGCTCTTCCAGTGCTGAGTGCAGGCCTATCGGCCCTTCAATAGCCGATTGGTACCCACACTTGCAATTTTTACATTTGGACATCTATTTTCACAATTTTCTAATAAAATAATAATATTTTTTAAATATATTTTCCCTCTATATATTGGGTTTTCAAAGAATCGTGGTCGTATCAACCAGAAAGAAATTATGGCAGTTTGCACAAATTTTCAAAAAACGAGTCACCAAAACTCAGAAGGGCTTGCAAGACATCACAAGGTTGATACAGCATGACACAATTGATACGTACAATTCCACTAATGGGAAACCGAGCTGCCTGCTGTGTTTTCCAAGCGTAGTTATTTGAACCATGCATATTGGTGCGTGAGGCGTCAAAGCACGAATGTATCATATGTTTTGGTTGAACAATACACCACAATGATCCCCTACTACCTATCGGCCGTCCCAACTTGGCACCACAATATATACCAGTACAGTATGGCACAAGAATCCTAACGACTTTGGTAGCAACGATTTTGCCACGTACTCGATCGGTCTTTTGGTACTCCATCCATGTTTAGAGCGCGGTTGCGACGATTGGGTACTTGTTCTTGGGCATCCGCACTAGCGTCGGCTGCACCGAGTCGTCCTCCGCCAGCGGCTTCCACCTGCAATGCAATCATCAGGTTCCTCATCTGATCCAGCGGCAGAGATTTATTTCTTAAGATGCAGGCAGGCACTGCAGCCCTTTACCTGTATCGGCAGACGAGGTGGTGGACGAAGACGCAGATCTCGAGGCGCGCCAGGTTCATGCCGGGGCACATCCGCGGCCCGCTCCCGAACCCCAGGAAGCTGTATGGCTTGAGCGTTTGCTGCGTTCGTCCATTGAAATGGAATGGAAGGAAATCACGCAGAGATCAGCAGGCAGGCATGGGTGGTGTCGGCCCTCGATGATCCTGCTTGCAGTTTGGCAGAAATAAGGCTGGGGGGGGGGGGGGGGGGGGGGGGGGGGGGCTCACTCACGTCGAATCTGTCGGGGTGGAAGCGCTCCGGGTCGGCGAAGACGGCCGGGTCATGGTGGATGGACACCACGTCCAGGTTCACCGACGTCCCCTTCTTGATGTCGTACCCTGCATTGCATTGCATGCGGCCATCGATATGATTTCGTACCGTACCATCAGCTAGCTAGCGTTCAGCAACAATTAATGTCCGTTTGATCGGTTTGTGGATGCTACTGACCGTCGATGCTGAAGTCCTGCGCGGCTTTCCTCGAGAACCATGGCAGGATGGTTGCTCTCCTCAGGGTCTCGTTCATCACCTGCAATGCAATAGGGCAGGATGCATCACTAATTGCCCTTTGTTGAGAACGTGAAGTGCTATTTAGTTTCTAGATGTCGTTCGCTTGGCTTATCAACCCCCTTACATAACACTATTAATCAGCCCAAATCAATAAACTTTTTAGTCCAATCCTGCATGCCCATCTGAGGTACCTTGTTGGTGTAAGGCATGCTGTTGATGTCCGACCATCTGAGGTGCGCCGTGCCGTTCAACCTCTCCCTGATCTCCAAATGCTCTTCCTGCACCCAAACGGTATCATCAGTTCAGCTCATCGGGAAATATATATATTAAAGCCTGACGCCGGAATGAACTAGCCTCATCGATCAGCCGGACAAGTAACTAACTCACCCGCAGCTTCTCCAGGACCTCAGGGTTCTCCCCCAGGAACTTGACGAGCCACGTCAGCCCCGCCGTGGTGGTGTCGTGGCCGGCCACCAGCAGCGTCAGGATGTTGTCCTTGAGCTGCGAGTCCGTCAGCTTGTCGGCGTCGTCGCCGGCGTGCTTCCGCAGCAGCGTCTGCAAAAAGTCGCTCCGGACCTCGCCGTCGCCGCCCTCCCTCCTCCGAGAGATCACCGAGTCCAGCATCGCGTACATCCGGTTCCGAGCCTGCCCAGTAATCGACCAAAAGTTTTATATGATCAGCATGCAAACATTAATTTCAAATCTCTATGTATCAAAAAGGAAAAAAGAGACTGATACTCTGATCTCAACGCTGAATCAATCACCTACCTTGAGGCCTCTGTGGAAGGCTGTGCCTGGGATTTTGAGTGGCAGGGACGCGAAGGAGGACGAGATGACCTTGAAATTCGCGCGGAATTTCTCCTGCTCCTCCCCCTCCGGCTCAAGGCTCACCAGCATGTTGGCGATCACCTTCAGCGTGAACTGACGACACACGAGCCATCCCAATCAAAATCTAAACCTTCAGTGCAAAGATGATCTTTCAACAACTACTCTACTGGAGCCTGCTTGCTTACTGACGAGGCCTCCTCGAGCACGAGGACCTTCCTGCCGGGCCACGTGTCCAGCGTCTGCACGGCGAGGCCGTTGATGAAGTCCAAGTGCTTCTTGAGCGCGTCGATGGAGAGCGGCTCGCCGATGAGCCGCCGCAGCTTCTTGTGCTCCTCGCCGTTGGTGGTCAGCAGGCTCGTGGGGCCCAGCACCTGCTTCCCCGTGTAGAACAGGTTCAGGCTCACCACGCCGTCCTTCCCGGACAGCAGGATCTTGGCCGCCTCGCGCCCCGTCATGAACACCGTGATCCTACCCAGAACGTACGTCTTGAACACCTTGCCGAACCTGATGGCAGAAATCAAAATCCACAGTTCAGATCAGGCTCTGACTGTCAACTGAACATTTTCCGATGTTTGTAACCTTTTCTGCCTGTCTCGCATGAAGCTCAGGATGCCGGCCGGGCTCGAGAAGTCGGAGATGAACGAGAACGTCTCGCCGATGACGGGCCAGCCCATGCTGCCAGGGATGTCCCTCATCTCCTTGGAGGAGCTCCGTGATCTCAACCAGAGGAGGCCTGCACATGCCACTGCCAAGGCTACGAGCACAGGGGCTCCAAAGATAGCCATGGTGGATGGAGCTCCGTTTTTCTTCAGAACATGTAGTCGATGTCAGGAGCTTATTTATATGTGAACCACGAGATTTGTGTCCAAATCTGCGATTCCTCGGGAGCACCACTATCTTTGTTCCCTTCTACTGTCATCGTTACATACGAGGGAACCATTTGGAGTTTCTTTGGTGTCTTTGCTATCTCTTGTTTTGTCATCCTTTACAACGCTGAAGCTTCTATCATTCCGATTTTTTTTCCTTTGTTTTTTTTTCATCTAATTGTCGTGTTTGCTAGGATGGACACACGTACTGCACTAGATCGTCCTTTAATTTGGATCAAATCAAGGCTACGTCATTGCTGCCGATGACTAAAAACTAGTACCCATTTGTACTTGTTGTGCAAGTTGGTGAATGGTACAGAGCAGTGCCATAAGCTTTGTTTTGTCACTGTACAGGCAGAGTCAGGTCTTGCTAAGGAAGGACCTGGTGTTAATTATTGTCACTACTTCCTGATTAGGATTACAAGAGAACAAGCTTTGGACACTACGCAATTCGATCTCCTGCGAATAGACATCGTTGTCGTCCTTGTTCAGCCGAATAAGCTGCTATATGCTTGCCATTTGTAATGAGCAGCTGTAATGTGCAAAAGTCTTTAGCCACTTTGGTTTCTTATTATCACTACTTCAATATTCGTAGATATTCCAAAGCTCGTGGAATTTGACAACTGGACGCGGTGGTGATTTCGTCACTAAATTTGTCTGTGTATCCTTGTGGTTGCGATCGCGGAGTGCCAGGCAGGCAGGCAGCCGACGCTGTGGTGCTCACGTACGCCTGCGACCGGCCGGCTAAGCGCGTTCTGGCTCCCCGATCTCCAGCGACTCCCGTGATCGGGCGGCCGGGAGTGTAAACATGAGCTGATCTGGGGCGAGCAGCAGGTTATCGAGGTTGAGGTCTGCGTTGATTGCTCCGCTCTTGGGCACATCTACTATGGCCACGTGGCAGCGCTTCATCAATTGCTCAGCCTCCCTTTGCTTAAGAGTTGGCCCTGTTTGATTCCGATTCTGGTCCATTTTTAAGTGTTGATTTTGAAAAATCTGATGATCTCAAGAATCCATAATCGGGAATGCAGCTGGATTCTCGATTCTGGATTGTGGATTATGGAGGTCATCTGAATTTTGGATTTCTCAAAATCGATCCTTCAAAATCATCCAGAAGCTGAGTCAAACAGGGCCTGATCTCTTTGAAAAAATTGGCCGGGCGTCCGGGCGCTAGCGTCGGACGGTCAGGCATCGTAAAAAAACCCACACTGCAACATCCCAGTCTAATAAGCCAGCTGCAAATCATTGAATCATTATTGAAGCATCGCAAAAATCATATTACAACATCTCAAATCGATTTAAAAATCCTAAATCAAATTGCAGTTGTAATATCACATATCACATGTGAAACATCAGAAAGTCATTGTTGAAACATCAGAGTTACCAATGTTGCAACATCTCAAATTGATTAAAAAGTCCCAAATCAAATCGTAGTGCAACATCTGGCATCCACATCAGAAACATCACAAAGTTATTGTTGAAGCATCACTGAAATCATGTTGCAACCTCTCAAATCGATTTAAAAAATCGCAAATTATAGCTGCAACATCACAAAATTACAATAGCAACACGGCGAAATCAGGATTGCAACATCATGGTAAATTGAAAAGGCTTAAAGCACAGTTATAACATCACGAAATGGCAATTGAAACATCGCAGAATCACAGTTGAAACATAGCAATTCATCTCGTCGAAGCATGCTGATTCATGGTTAGATCCTGCCATTGGGAGAAGAAGAGGCTGGCCTACCTCAAGCAACATGACTCGTAGGAACAGAGAGGAACCCTGCTACATATGCATCGCCGCGTCGTCTGAGTGTGCAGGACCCATGATTGCACGGGAAGAGCAGCAGGCGGGCCTTGGCGAGCGGGAGGAGCGCGTAGGCATGGGCAGCGCGTGGAGCTTGTACACGGACATCGATGACGCTACAGCGGTGGTAGCAGCTCCGGGGAAGGGAGACCCGAGTAGCATTTCTTCTTTTCGAGAAAAAGAAAAGAAAACGTATCCTACTCGCATTTCTTCTTTTCGAGAAAAAGAAAAGAAAACGTATCCTACTCGGAGTTGCATGCATGTCTGGTGTCTGCATTGCATTGTTTTGATCATATATACACGAACATGAGGTTTAATTTGAAACCGAGCAATTAACCCGCGTCTGTAAAAGCGATGCCGCCGCGCAAACGGCGCCGAACCTGCGCGCCGCGCCGCGCGGCCGCGACGGCGCCACAGTCGCCGGAGCACGCGTCGCCGAACCCGGAGCTCCCGGCGAATCTCCTGGCCGAGATCGCCGCACGCACCGACGCCGCCACCATCTTCCGGTGCGCCGCCGCATGCAAGCAGCTCCGGCGCGAGATCCTCAGCCCGGAATTCATCCGCCGCGTCACCCAAAGAGGGCCCGACGCCGTCGTGCCTTCCAATTTCCTGGGCGTCCTCGGGGGGAGCGAGACCTCCTTCTCCGTCGTGCACCCGAAGACGCCGGCTGCCCAGTCCTTCGCGACGCGACACATGGCGCCGTTCGTGTCGCGCCGCGCCGCCGCAGGGCTCCACGAGGAGTACGGGCCCATGGCGTCGCGCGGCGGGCTGGTGGTCCTGGGCCGCCGCGAGATCAACAGGCGGCGGTGGTCGCAGCGCCGCTCCGACCTGTGCGTGTACGACCCCATGGCCGGCACCCGCGCCTTCTTCCCCGCCCCGCCGGACGTCGGGAAGAGCCCCTACCACCGCGTCCTCGGCGGCGGCTCCGTCGCCGTCATCGACTACTCCGTCCTGCTCACGGCCGCCGCCGACGGCATTGCCTGCTCCTTCATGCTGCTCGCCGCTGGTCTGGACAGGTCTCTGGACCAGTCGGTGCGCATCAGGGTGCAGACCCTGTCGTCGCCGGACGCCGCCGGCGGCGAAGGCGGCAAGTGGGGCCCGCTCAAGTCCGTCGAACACCACCACAAATGCCCGTGGTGGTGCATGAACTTCGGCAGCTACTGCGACGCCGCGGTCGTGCTCGGCGGCGTGGTGCACTGGCTAATGCACGCCGGCGCCAGCTTCGTCGTCGACGCCGGCGAGTACATCCTGACCTACGACGTGGGCACGGGCACGGCGGGCTCCGTCGATCTCCCCGAGCACCGCCAGGTCGCCGGGTCTCAATTCCAGCTGGTGTCGTCGCCGGAGGGGAAGCTGAGCTTGGTGGTCACGGACAAGCTCGTGGTGTCCATTTGGGTGCTGTCGTCACCAGGAGGATCATCCTGGGAGCGGCACGCGGTGGTGGACATGGAGGCGTCGTGGGTGTTGCCGGCGTGGGACGATCATGCTGGGCTCGAATTGGTCAGCTTCGGAGATCAGAGGAGCGGCGCAGTGTTCTTGCGGTTTTGTGGTATCCAGGACGAGCTCTACGTGATCGACATGGAGACCAAGGAGGAGTTTTTTCGATTTTTCAGAGAAAAGACGGGCATCCCGTACGAGGTGGACCTCGCGTCTCGGCTATCCTCCATGAAAGACTTCTAGCTACCAGCTTTGTTTCGGTGTTGAATCAAGTACTACGTAGCAAATAGCAATCGCTAGCATTGAACTATTATGGGTTCAAATCCTAAACCCTGCTCCAGTTATAATTTATTTTATTTTAAACGGCTCCAGTTACAATTTTGCAACCACTTTCTCCTGTGCACTCTCATGTCTGCGGGAGCCCAGCCGCAATCGCAGCCTTGCCGGATCTCGCCTCCGGCAAAACACCCCACCTCGACCTCCCAGGTTTCCCTTCCGCCTTGCTAACCACTGGGATCAACCTCTTGCATCAGTGACGCCTCTCCAGTGGTTACTGGTTAGCATGGCAATGTTCCATACATACTGCTATACTAGGGATCAGCCAGTACTCGATAATGCTAGTACCATTCCAAAACAACCCCTAGAGCGAATTCATCTCACATATCTCCACCTCAGTATATGTATCTGCCACCGCATGCAAAACTTGCTGATACTCGGCACACAAATGTTAATTATCTTATATCGACTACATGGCAGGACAATCTCAACAAACTCAAAAGAAAATGTCTGCATACGACATGAACACAAGCAACACAAAACATGCTACTACTCTTCCATCCGATCTTCTGTCTGCTGCTGAACAACATTGACCTTGACCTTGACCCTGGCATTTGCTTCCTTTGTTTCCTCAACTGAACCCTCGGTGCTACGTAGCTTCTTTGGAAGAATGTTGATGTCCTGCTCCAGCTCCTTGTTATCTCTCTCCAGCTCCTTCTTTTTACCAGGTTTATGTCTGTCAAAATTGTTGTTGCATATTAGACAAGAACCATTCACAATTGAGCACACAACAAAAGCAGAGCACAAGAACAAACCTGTCTGAAATGTGCTTCTTCAGGCGATCATGCCTAGTCTTCACAATAACCGGGATGGCCTTTAGAGTTTGCTCTGTCACATTCCTGTCATAGCGCTCAGGCCTGTTCCTCTTCCTCTCAAACTCAAAGGTCGAATCCTGGCCGATTTCAAATAATATCAGTCAAGGTTTGCACAGCAAGAAATATGACCGTCGACTATTACATACAACATGTAAAAACAAGAACAAAAAAAATTCTAACCTGGGTCATGTCCTTGCCATGCAAGCGCCTGTATGCTTTTGTCCACTTAACCTTGCGAGGGTTCCTCTTCATCTTGAAATTTTTATGACACTTTGATCGGCAGAAGCGAAAGATCTGCCAAGGAGATGAAATATCCAGTCACTCTTACAGGATGCCAACAAAATTCAACATATAGATATATAAAAAAACAGAAGGTACAACAAACTTACTTCAAAGGCAACAAAAACATATGCATTGCCCTATTTTGCTACAAGAATATTCTAGTATTAAAATTTTCACCATAACACTCCAAATTTCACCATAACCATAACCTGTCACTCACAGAAATTTTAAACACCAAATATGCTTTTATATTTCAATTTCAATCCACAACAAAAAAAAACTAAAGACCTTCATAATGATAATTAATCAAGAAATGGAAGCAACAGCTATGTAATATTGATTGTACGGGTTACATTAAGATACAATTGATGAAGAATATTTGAAGGTTAAACAAAACACAGTTTCACCTTCACACAACTATAATGAGATAGAAAAACAACTAAAAAAAGAAAAGATTGTATCCTGAACATTTTTTATACCAAAAAAAGTCAGTATGAAATTCTTAAAGGTAGCACTAATGAAAAAAACATATGTTTGGTAACTAAGCACATCTTGTGTACTTTACCTCTTAGGCTTATATTACTTTCACAGTATGTTCGCATAAGTACAGAACCCCAATACCAATCCAACAAGAACACTGGAACGACTAATAAATATATACTACAAAGATCTAACAAATCTACATGTTTTTGTATTCTACACCTGATTAGGCTCGCATATTCCTCAAATTTCACACAAGAAACTACTCCAAACAGGCACACACTAAACAATAAGTAACATTCATAGGACTCCGGAACAGTATGAATAAGCAGAATCATGAAAGCACACAAATGGATAGAAGGCTAGAAATTACATGAAAACATGCAAATGATTTTCTTCTAGATCTAGTTTTCTTTATATATTGCACATATATGAAAAATCAAGCTATTGTAAGTATGATGTAATAGTTCCCTATCTTCTAGCAGATTCTGACATTAATTGGAAAAAAAAACACTAGAGTCTAGTAGTCTATGTTTATTCTATAAAGAATCACATTACTTAAAACTACAATAACAAAAAAGAGTAACAATGGACGAAGGCCAAAGTCTGCAAAACAAGGAGGAAAGAACAATTGTCTCCGAAAGAACGCAATAAACTAAGGTATGAGCTAGACAAGCAGCAGTTTCTTAGCCAAATAGCCATTCCTCAGGCGAGGACCAGTTTTCAGTCAGAGTTACATGTTGGCATGTCCAGTATTGTGTTTACAACAAGGTGATTCTGTGAGTTAAGTAGTGCGTTGCCACCATAATTGTGGTGTAAAGCGTGCTCAGCTTGGATAATCTTAACAAATATTGTTCTGCTAAAGCTCCTCAGATACTTTCAACTGTTACATCCAAAATTACAAACAAACATGTGTTTACGAAGCTACAGTGATGACAAACAGACACTAATCCGGCCAAGAAATTGATTGAATACAAGCAGCTAACAGTTTCATGGCAACGAAAATTCGATTCAGCAATGTTCGCGCGCCACCAACAAACCAAACAAACATAGCATATACGAAGCACCGATGCAAACAAATTAAATTCCATGAAATAAACCAAACCAAGGCCGTGTTCGTCATGTCAAACAAGAGGACCTACGAGGATATACGAGAATAAGATAAGGACCTTGGCGTCGTTGCGGACGAACTGGATGCCATGGCCGGGGTAGATGGTGGAGGAGCAGAACCAGCACTTCTCCAACCTCATGGCGCCGCCTCCTTCCTGAGCGCTGCCCTACCGGGCACCCCAAGCAGCGGATGCGTATCTAGTGCGCACAAAGGCCCCGATTTGGAGCGGCTCGATCTGGTCGCGGCAGCTACAAGCGAAGAAGGCGGCGGCGGAGGAGATATGGCGAACCCTAGCTGAGAGAGAGGTGCCGCAACGCCGGGTGCGCGCGGCCGGCTGGGAGAGGAAGGCAACGAAGCGGGTAGGGTTTAGGTATGAAGGCTGCTCGGCCTTTCTCGGCCGTTGGTTTTCCTCGAGCTCGGATCTTACGGCTCTGGCGCGTCGAGGATGGTTGGGCAACTTGGGCCAGACTTGACCATGGGCTGTTCTGGGCTGGGCCTGAGGCATGTAACGTGTGGAAACGCAAATGAGAAAACGGGCCACTTTGGTTAGCATATGATGTTCGCCGAGAGCACATGTTCTTGCCGAAAGAAAGAAAAACAAACCGAGAGCACATGAAGGCTTTCTTCAGTCTTTCCTGGTCCAACCCGATGAATTAGTGAACCTGGAGTAGTTAGATCCTAATTCGCGGTATGTTAAATTATGATTTTACTTTTTAATAATTAAAAAACAAGTGGAAGAGGTGACAATTGGTAAAACAAAAAAATAAGCACGAATTGACGAATACAAAAGCACGGTAGCGCCCGCAGCAGCTATCAAATCCTGAACGAGTCTTTAGACACAAAATCATGCAAAATGTGGTTACGTAATTACGCTGAGACTCATTTGGTAGAGAACACGGGTAAAGAAAAGAGATGAACACTGGATGATTAATTGCATTATTGATGGAAAAGCTAGAACCCTTCGGTTTCCTAATTTCGGCCACGAGCATTTTTTTCGATGTGGTCTGCCTCTACCTACTAACCTACCACTTCCAATTCGAGAAAAACAGTTGGGAGCAAAAGAAAAAAAAAATCGCCGGTCACATTGGAGCGTTTTCGCTCGAATTTTTCCACATAGAAAGCGAGCAGCGCACGCGAAAAAACTCACCGCTGCCTGCCTGCCCTCTGCTCGTCTTCGTCTCCTCTCTCCGGGCGCTCTTCTGCCCGCTTCTGCCGCCTAAACGCTGCTCCGCTCTCATTTTCTGAATGAGTGGTCCTACCCTCGCTTCGAGTCGGGAGGGGTTTCCCTTGTCACTGCCACATGCCCACATCATATAATAAGAAGGTGTCTTATATTAAAGGAAACGAGACCAAACCATACAACACCGACACGACGCTACACCAACACACCCTAGGAGAGTAAACTACGAGCCACCATCAACGCTAGCACCGTCGACCTCGACGTTGTTCCACGCCAAAACTGGCGCAGCCCGTTGCAAGCTAGAAAAGTAGCACCAACACCTCCAACTTGGCACTGTCTTCCTCAAGCCACACGTGCATAGTCATCGCTCACCACGGAAACGCCGAAAGAGAGCTCACCGTGTCGGTGTTCTATCGTCGATTCTATCGAGGGATACCACGAGGCAGTAGATTTCATGTGGGGTTTCGCCGAGATCAGGAACGCAATGGCTACACAACACAAGGATTAGACAGGTTCGGGCTGCCGAGATAGCGTAATACCCTACGTCCTATTTGGTGGTTTGTATTTAGGAATGGCAACGGGGAATTCCCCGTTAGGGATTGGCTCCCCATCCCCATCCCCGTGTACCCATCATGTTGCATCATCCTTCACATGTATGTATATAAGTATATCGGATTAAGTAGCATATATACTAGTTTAACGGGTCCCCGCGGGGAACGGGGACGGGGAATGCTCCCCCGTCCCCATCCCCGTGTACCCATCGAGGAGAGATTGTCCCCCTGTTTTCATCCCCACGGGGATGAAATTATCCCCATCCCCGTTCTCTAATAGGGGAATTCCCCGCGGGGAATCGGGGATCGGGTCCCCGTTGCCATCCCTATTTGTATTGCGTATGGATGTAAATGTGTGTCTCTGTTGAGAGCTGGTCTGGTCTCCTACCGATCTAGGCACCCCTGCCCTCCTTTATATACCCCAGGGGGCGGGGAACTAGTCGGTTACAATGTTGAAGTCCTAGTAGGATTACAGAGTACAGTCCTAGTAGAAGTCCGACTTCTTTCTTCCTTGTAGGTACCCGGAGGTTCCATACCCAACAAGCCCCCGAGTGCTTCATTGCCGAGTTCTTGCTATCAACCGAGTACTTACCAAGTCTATCGAGTACTTTCTTGAGTGTTACACTCAAGTGCTGTCTTGAGCTTCTACTGGTTCTTCGAGTACTTGTCTTGTCGATCTTGGAAAGTCCTTGGTTGACACGAGGCTGTGAGGTGCTCATGCCCGTAAATCTTGATCAACTTGTAGTCTTCAATATTAAATATGGGGTGCGACGAAAGTCGCACTCCATATGGAGTAGCCCCCGAACCTTAGGTTGAGTCGAAAAATCAGGCTGATGATCCACAAAATCTTGAATCTTCGTCTTGTGTTGAAATGTGCAATTTGAAAAAATTGCACTTGAAGTAGCCCCGAGCCTTGGTTTGAATCTTAGAATCGAGCCGAGGGTCTTGATTTGAATCTTCATTATTCGTCTTGAAAAAACAGTAGTCGTTGTATTAGCATATCAGCCCCCGAGCCTTAAAATGATTTAGAATAATCAATTCAAGGGTCCAGCGAGCTTAGTTTTCATCGAATCATCTTGGAGATCATCATCCGAGTAGTAATGTGCTCCTAGCCCGAGCATAGGAGCCAGCGGAGATGTGTCGAGTAGTATGTAGTCGAAATAGCCACCATCAGTAGAGCAGCAAACAGAGGAGGTCGTGGTTGACCCGTCACGCCGCGATCTCCCCAGAAACAGGAGTCAGGTGTCAATGTGGCTGTAGCCCCATCATTGGTACTCGGCGACTCGAATATGCTGGAGAAAGGCAGCTAGGCAAGCCTGATGGCGAACCGAGTTGTAATTTTAGCGTCAGCCCCCGAGCATGGAAGCTGGCAAAGATGTGATGGCATGCTGCGCGGCCTAGAGAGTTGTCACCTGAAAAAAACAATTAATACATATTACGTAGTACATATTGTGAAATAGTCAATATACCGAAATTGTATTCAGTAAGAGAATAAAACGCCAATTATTGGGCATGCTGAGCTCTTGTTAGGCCATGTATTCTCCCAAGTAGTCCACCTGTTACGTTTAATCACCCTGGTCTCCTACTGCCTTACCTCATAATTCTGTATGAGTCGTTCATATTTTGTATGAGTCGGTTAGGTTCTGACTAAAACTTAAGGTTTTACGGATTAAGACATTTGCTACTCGAGAAGAATAACGACCATTAAGAGAAATCAGTGAAATAAGGAGTCGACTGCGCGACAAAGAGGATGCGGACTTATAAAGAAGTCGGCACGAGCGCATTTTGTGCGCGAAGTAGTCGGTGTAGCCTCCGAGAGTAACTGCGTAAATCTCGTTGAGAGGCATACCCGAACAAAGTACTCGGCGCTTGGCCAATCTTATTAGAACAAGATAGAGAATTTTAATAAAAATAATTGAAACAAGTAACTTAGCTTGTTTATTGTCGTTTGTCGATGAAGCCAACTAGTCGGAAGATTCCGACTAGTTTGAGTGCGTGAACGCCGTCGCCGAGTAGTTTCGGATTGAACCGAGTAGTTGATGTCGGCGGCGGCGCAAGCTTGAAGTAGTGATGTTAGCGGCGGCACAATCTTGAAATAGTCGAAGTTGTCGCCAGTGCATCGGCGTTACCGATTGGTAGTCGAGGTCGCCATTTGCCGAGTTGGCGGAGTAGCAATTGCACCGTCGCAGCTGGCATCGAGTAGTCAGGCTGTCAATGGAGCTCATGGACTTGCGGTGCACATTGAGCTCGCGTGCGAGAGTAGCCTTCACGTAGCATCCTTGGCAGCCTTTCTTTTTGTTTCCGTCAAGAATTCCTTTGTCTTTCTGACCTTCGCATGAATGCAACGCAACACAACAGCTTCTCTTTTGTACAGATGCGACGTGGTTGAATTATCTCCGAATCAATAGTCTTCAGTATGCCAGCTTTGTAGATGGGACCACCAGCAATCACGTCTCCGCTTCGAATTAGTCTCGGTGAGACCAAGTGTCCGTTTCCAGTTCGGACTCCAACCAGAAAAAAACAATTCCGTTTAGCACTCTGCCGTGCTGGTTGAGATGGAGCAAGGACAAATTTCAATTCTGCCTCGATCCTGATGCTTGATCACGGATGGCAGTTGCTTTTCCGCCTCGGACTTTAACTCTCAACAATTGCACATCCTGCCCAAGTCGAACAGGACTAAAGTCGAATTTGCTTCGGACTGATAAACCGCCGAGTAGTACGCGAACTCGTCGACTTGCTGGAGAAGTCGATGATTGCAGTACCATGCCGCCTGCAATCTTGCATGTTGCGAGTTGCAAGCCGCGACAGTAAATTGATCTTGGAAATCTGGGTGGGTGGGTGCTCGAATCTGAACTATTCGATGAATTTAAATTCGACTCGAGCAGTCAAATCCAAGCTTGATAGACGCCATTGGGTTCGTCACGGGATCTTCGATGAACCCCCTACCTGGCACGCCAGATGTCGGTGTTCTACCGTCGATCCTACTAAGCGATACCCCGAGGCAGTAGATTTCAGGTGGGGGCCACCAATACAACTCAAACCACGTGGGGGCCCGCCACATCCACTGCCTCACATCTTTGAAGCACCCACCTTAAAGTGACACACCGTCGCTGGACGCTGCTAAGCCAAGTCTTGCTTCACCGCCGTGATCATGCATTGAGCCGCTCGAGAAGCTTCACCGTCACCTTGCCGCCACCGGGATCACCGCAACACCACAAACGACGGCCTAAGGTTAACAACAACCAAGAGCCCTCCGCACCTCCAACCTACCACAAACGAGACACCACCACCCAGCGATCCACCACCACCCTTAGCAACCCTTCTCCACCATTGGCAACACCTCCACCACAGCTAGCGTAGCCTGTCTCGAAAGCGACGCCTCCAAGGAGGACGCGAATGGCGCCCCCGCCGCTCGTCCACGAATGGACAGGGTTTTCACCCAGAGACAACACGTGCAACAAAGCAAAGCGACTCCACAATGACGCCCCCAACGGGGAGAACGACGCCCATGAGCGCTGTCGCCATCTCCGCCAACATGCAGCCAAGGCTTTCACCCGAAGCCCCACCCTCTGCCTGTAGCACGCAGACGGCGAAGCCTCTGCCTGACACAAGCTACAACATCTCCCTCCCCAACTCCACCACCGAAGGAGATCCCTCCGCCGTGCACAGCCGCCATACGGCCTGCCACCGCCGCGCTCTGCCACAGCACGGACAACACGCTGGTGCCGCCGTGCTCTGCCACAGCACGGACAGCACGCCACTGCCGCCGCGCGCACAGCCTCTGCCTGCCGCGCCGCGCCGGGCCGCACGCGTAGATCCGAGGCTCGGGGTCACCAGATCAGCCCCTCCAGATGCCGGATGTGGCACCCCGAGCCCCTCCCCACCGACGGCGACCGGCAGGCGCCTCCACCACCGAGAGCCACGCCGTCGCCACTGGAGAAGAAGACCCTGCCGCCGCTTCCTTCCTCCTCCACCTCTCAGGCCCTCGTCCGTCGTGCTCCGCCGCGCCCCACCGCGACGACCCTCGCCATGGCCGCCGGACGCCATCCCCGCGCGAGATCCCGAGCGTCCGCGGCCCCCAGGCGAAGTCCTCACCGCCGCCGTCCTTGGGGGCGCACGGGCTTCCGCGCGACCCCTCGGGCAGCAGTAAGGTGGTGGAGAGAGGGGTGAGAGAGGGCGGCGGCGGCACTAGGGTTTGGCCCGCCCGGGTCGCCCGCGCGGGGGACGACGCGAGCGGGAGAGCCGAGTTTTGTTGGGTCTTCGCTCAAATGTTGCCCGGAGGGAGTTTCCCTTGTTTTCACTTTTTTTTTTTTGCTGGAATCCATGAAGATGTTATGCCGTATGTTCAAAAATGTCCAATGATGAAGCGATCTTCCTGCAGATGTGTTGCTACCTTGATCAGATTCCGTGTTGTTTCCATGAGGGAGGGGAAAACTATCCATACGGGGTTCATATAGCATACCCGGACCTCTGAAACGTTTATGGGACCGAGTATAGTGGTATCAACTATCAAGTTCGCACTTCGTGCTGTTTTGCTTCAAATTAAATAACGGGCCTGCTAGCGCCCAGACGTCCGACGGGGGATAAAATATCGGACGGTACTGTAGCAGTGAAAATTCCCGCATAACATCGGCTAATGTTGCATGAAACATGTAAAGTTTTTTGCAACATCTAAAAAGTGCATTTGAAACATTAAGAATGCGCGATTGCAACATGAAAAGTCAATATTTGCAACATCGAGGATGCGTACAGAAATTCCATAGAAAACCATCGATCGAACATCATCCGATGAATAAAATTCCCGCCGCAACATCAGGTAATGTTGCATGAAACATGTAAAGTTTTTTACAACATCTAGCATTTGCAACATTAATAATGTGCGATTGCAACATGAAAAGTTCATATATTTGCAACATCGAGAATGCGTACAGAAATGCCATCGATCGAACATCCAGATCTACGTTTTGCAACATCCGCATAAAACAGTTGCAACATTGTTATGAAACATATGAAACACGCAAAACATACACATTCAACATGTAGCAAACCCTAGCATAGGCAGAGGCAGGAAGAGGAGGAGGAGGAGGATGACGAGCACCGAGCAGGGGCTCGACCTCGGCTATGGCGAGACAAGCCTGACCGACAGGAGGACTCCAAGCGGCGCACATGGCCAGCGGTGGCGGCGCGAGCTCCAGGACGGCGACGCACGAGGCCAGCGCGCGGCCTAGGCAGAGCTTGCCGGCGGCCGCATCGCCTTTCTCATCGAACCGGCGGTCGCATCGCCGGCGACGATCTCTACAGCAGGGACAGGAGCGGGGCGACAAGCTCATGCGGCAGTAGAGGAGCACGGCAGCGCGCGGCGTGGGAGAGGAGATGGCGATGAGCAGGGCGGCACAGGCCGGCGCGGCGCGCAGCTGGTGGAGAGGAGGCGACGCGCAGACTGCAGGGAGGCGGCGACCAGCAGCGCGCGCAGGACGTTGCAGTCCTCGAACGTGCGCCGCACGCCGCGGAGCGTGGTGGTGTAGAGCACCATCGCACGCTCACCGCCGGGAGGGCACCAGTCCGGGAAGTCCAGCAGCGGGTCGTGGAAGCGCTCCTTGCCGGGTCCACGAGCTCCCACGCGTCGAGCGGCTCCTGGCCGCCCTTGTGGGGGCGGCTTCTCGGCCTCCCGCGCGTCGAAGAAGGACGCGTCGTCGGAGAAGGAGTCGGCGTGGACGGACGACGGCCACGCGTCGCGGGGGGGGGGGGGGGGGGGGCAGGTTTGGTGGGGGGACGACGGCGGGGAGTCCGCGCCGGCAGCCGCGGCGGAGGACTTGAGCGTGCGCAAGATGCGCGCCTTCAGCATCTTAATGATCATGGCGGCCGGCGGCGGCGTCGAGGGGGCAAGCGCCCGACGGGATGGGGGACAATTGGCAAGATATCGATTTGGTGATGGTAGTCTCTGACTCCCTCCAACTCAATCAATATCAAGAACATGTCGTGAGCATGGGGTTTGGTTAGGCTTGGTTGAGTTTGTAAGAAAAGATAGTAGGTTGAGGGGCTTCATTGATTAGTAAACCTACGGTGCTGGTAAGGTCGGGACCGTGGTCGTCCGTCTCCGCTTTGCCGCCAGAAGCGACTAGTCGCCTCCTTTCCTCCGCCGAAAGATGCTTAGCCAGAAGCGACGAAGGAGGGGAGCTGGGGAAGGCCGACGATGGCAATGAGGGGGAAGCTGTCGTAGAAGCTTTGCCCCTTGCTTTACAGAAATTGTTGCTAAATAAAGAGATTGAAATAACCTTACTAAGCTTTAAGTAAGCACTCTTACCCGCGCCGGACCGCATTCAGTTCTAGCTATTTCCGCACCCCCTAATCGACCAGAACAACAAATACGTATCCCCTCCACCCCTTTTGGCATTATTAAAGGAATACCCTTCACTATTTTACTAAAAATGGAACGAAATGAGATTGGATTGTTCCTCAGAGCGGACAGAAAGAGGAGACCTTTGCTCTATCTCCTTCTTCCTCTTCCCGGGGCCCCGGAGTTTGGCAAGCCCTATTAAAGAAGCTAAGTGACTTTCGTCACTCAAGTAGTGAGTTTGAGAGTGACCGTTAGGGCGACCAGCCACCATGGTCTGAGGTGAAATTGGTCCTGGTCCATAAAACGAAAGGTGCTGGGCAAGCGCAGAGAAGTCGTCTGAAGGGGAGTTCCATAGGAATGTTCAACTCGAAATAAAGCATTTCTAGCGGATGAGCTTCTCCGGAGGCTGAGATTGCGATTCGATTTGGGGAGTTTTCTTGCTCCGGTTCGCCTCTGGTTGGTCTTGGATGCATGTGGTTTTGGTGATGGTGGAAGGGAAAGTGGGGGAGGTGGAAGAAGAGGTGGGAGGGAGGGAGGCAGCGGAGTTGAGTTAATTGCTTGGACATTATCACGCCACGTAGTCGTCCGGAGGGAGGACGCGCGTCGGACGTCTGCGTTGAAGCATTACCGATTAAAAAAATCACATAGAAATAATAGGACGAGCATAGAACCACTTTGGATGGCTGTTTCTTCTAAGCTCGACGGCCCATGAAAATGAAAACGATTTCAGGAAATCAGATTCTATTGAGGTTGCAAATGCAGTCAAATTGGCAACAAGGGTCAAGGGCCAAAACGTCACCAGTTACACGCCAGGTGTTCGCTATCACGTGACAAACGGCAACAGTTGCCTTCAGCATCCCGACTCCCTTCAGAAACTCGAGATTCTTGGCACAGAAAGCATGTCTTCACTCAACCCGGGTTTGGATTCTTGTAACACAGCATCTCACGTATTTTTGTTCTGTTGTGCATGCACTTGCGCATGCATCCAGACCAAGCACAACACGCTCCAGCTTGCAAAACAACAACCGCATAGGACAGGCACTTTCAAAATTTGAATGCTATAGTGAGATTCAGAACCAACAAACGAAAACCAAGTACCCCGAAACATACAAAAAACAACCCATGAAAATATACTATTATGGCATACCATCAGTTTTTATTGCTAGCTAGTATTCCCACGGATTCCCAATCTTAACGCGCCAACCCTGAACTCATTCACGCAACAAACCAGAAAACCATCATGCAAGTTTGATGCCAGACAGTTCATACAAACTGGTAGGAAGGATGGAACTTGCTTGACACAACACTTGAGCGCATTACCCTCCCTTGCCTGACTGAAAAGCCCTAGCACTAGTACAGGTCACCTTCCTTATGGGTGTGGATGACGCAGTCAGACTTGGGGTAGGAGACACATGTCAGCACATAGCCCTCGGCCTGCTGCCCGTCATCAAGGAAGGACCCATCCGACTGGTCGACCGAGCCAGCCTCGATTTTGCCAGCGCAGGTGGAGCAAGCCCCGGCACGGCACGAGTATGGCAACTCCACTCCAGCATTCTCAGCTGCATCGAGAATGTAGGTGTCATCTGGAGCCTCAAACTCATGCTCCACCCCTTCTGGTGAGACGAGCTTCACCTTATAGACAGCCATCGCAGAGACATCGAGTTTCTTGGAGGTCTTGAGGCTTGGAACCTTCATGCCTTGGCTGAAGAAGCTTAGAGATGAAGAGCTCTTCACCGCTCCCTGAGAGGTCTGTGTCCTAACATTGCTCAACAGCACAGGGGAAGTAGCAAATGTGCTAATCGACATCTTGAAAGCTGACACACTGTTCAAATCCAAGGAGAGGTACATAGTCAGTTCTAAACCATCTTGGCCTAACTTATGAAACATGAGTATCAAAACCTCCTTATTGAACACAAAGCAACATTTGACAGCAGGAAAGTTTTCCCAGGCACCCACAAATAAAACATGGTCTAACTATCAGAAAGCACACATCTTGCAACCAACCAAGAGGAAAAAACTAGCAGCAAGTAAACAAATCATCACCAATTTTTAAACAAGCATTAGATATTCACATAAAACAATCTAAATTTACATAGCAACGATGAAATTCTACTTCAATATTTACACAAAGATACATGGCAATAAAAAGGAAAACAGAATTCCCTTCTGCCACAATTCATTAGCCGACCCCCTTTCTAGTTCACTATGCATGCGTGGTTATTCCACAGCTAATACAATTCATAGAGACACATAGGGCCTATTGATGTATCCCAGTGGTATATTTACCGAGGAAGAAAAATGGGCGCATGGCATCCATTCCCTCCATGAAAAGGGGTAGGTTACTCTGCGGAGCAGTATGAGAAAGGCAGGCATTGCAAATGCTCCCCGCCCTTCACTCGAAGCTCCAGGGACCTCAAACATCATTTCCTTTGTTTTCTAATTTTTTCCACAAAAGACATGGTAGAACAATCCAACTAGAAAATCCCCAGACAGCGACTACCTAGCAAAGCATGGAAACTATAAGAAGTTTACAGGGCACATGCACACAGTTAAACTCCCCCAAAGACCAAATCCATCTCCTGGCCCAAAAATCTCAACCCCTCTACTACCAACTTTGTCCTCGAGATGCAATTACATGGAAAATTACATAACCGCCGGAATATGATGCTATAAAAGCTAATACCCATGAACAGGCGCCTCATCAAATATACCCCACCAGGTTAGCTCCAAATCACCGTGCCCTTTTTTTTTTAAGAATTCACCAAATCACAGTTCCGTTCCGACAACAACATATCACAAGATCCCATCCGCTAGATTAGCCTGGGTTCCAAACTAGTGCACACGACAGGAGCAGGCGAGAGATCCTGAAAAGTTAAGGCCGGCGATCCATCCGTACGGGAGAGGCAAGGTAGAGGCAGGTACCTCGCACCTTGAGGCGGCGGCGGCACGGAGATCGGAACAGGCGGAGAAGGCGGCGGCGGAGCGGTCTACCCTTGGCCCTCCTCCCCTGTCGCTTGAGCCGCGTCGGCTTCCGTCACCCCTCGGCGGCGTGGAGACTGGAGAGAGGGAGCGGGACAGGGGCGTGTAGTGGGAGTGGGCGGCCGGGGCGGCGTCCAAACCCTCGTTTTTAATGGGGGCGGCCGCGCAGTGCGGCGCGGTGGAATGGGAATCCGGGGGTGCGCCCCGCCAGCCGCCGGGTGGGGTTGGTGGTTTCCTGTTTCGTCTCGCAATTCACTCCCGCGATCGCATCCGTGGAAGCTTCTGGAACTGCCCGGACCCCCATTTGGGCCTGCCTGGCACGGGACGGAACTGGGCTCGGATTGGTTGGGCCTAAACACCGTCCGTCCAAAGAGTCCGCCGTGTGGTTCGGCCAGCCAGCCAGTTGAACCGAACTGTTCTAAAAAACAGTTGAACTGAATTTCACTACCGTATTAAAGAAAAACTGAATTGCACTATGGCGTGAAGAAGGAACATTATGCCTAGGCACGGAACGCGTGATCGTGCCACACCAAATGTTTTCACGGAATCTTGCATGAATCGAGCAGTTCTTCTACGAAAGTTCAGTGGCATCGTTTGGGAAGCTCAAGGTCAAGGCTGCGGTTCCCACCATTTTCTGTACACGCATGGACAAACGGCAAGCAAGTAAGCAACACATGCGCTTGAACGTACGACACACCAAGTCGAACAGTAGCGGCCTCTGTGGGCGATCGCCGGTGCTCGTGTAATGGAACGTCCTTCTGGTCAGAGAGGAGCAGAGTGGCCGGCCAAACACATGTGCCGCTGACCACCAGCCTCGGACGACCCCCGTTTGCTTGGAATTCCACTCGACGGCGGTGCCTGAGTTTGTCGCAGCACGTGTTGGAGCCCCGTGATCGTGACCGTCCGATACGGCGACCAGCGCCCATCCATTCCCGGCATGAATATATGCGCGTCCCGATCGTGGCACCATCAGCCAAAAGGAATTCAATTCGGTGCACCATCGCTGATACGACCATGACTCGCAAAAAGAAACTTGCGGCCAGAAATGGCTCCAGGAACCACGAGCAAGTCGTGCCACGCTGGTCCACGGAACAGGCACACATGTCCTCCTCGACCAAAGTTCTGCAACGCGAGCAGGTTTTTCTTGACAAAAATAATGTTTAACAATGAAGATGGGCCACTCCAGGCTTTCCAATTGTACCTCTCTTAAAGATGTATCATCCATGGATGAGATTACACTGACAGTTGTGTGCATTTGTACAGCCAGCCTGGACAGAACATACAACTATCCAAAATGAAAAGAAATGACATGCTACAAGGAGGCACAGGCAGGGATCAAAGGATTTGACAAGTGCAAAGTATCTTCCTGTCTTACTTGTTGATCCCAGGAGTAGTTGCTTCGGTTTTCATTCAGAGAAGGGAAAAATGATACATCCTAAACTTGTCCATGATGCACAGTTCTCTGAATGTTCTGCAACTATCTTTGGTCGAGAAGGTTCAGGACCATAGTGCTACCCAAAAGTCAGTAGGATGGCACAATTGAGCAATAGTTCACTTTGCCCTCTTTGAATTCTACAAATGTTCAGTTAAAACCTGAAGCAAAGATGATGATATGAGACCAAAAGCTAAAATAATTCAGTACTACAAGCAGAAAATGGTGACCTAACACAACATTATGCTGAGAAAAAACACATACAAAGCAAAAAGGCACAGCTTGAAAAATTCCATCTCATGTCGAAAGCAGCCTTCCATACTCGCTCAGCAAGATAGGAATGTCATCCATGCGCAACTGTGGTGTATTGGAGACAAAAAAAAAAGGTGACAAATTATAAGCCGGGAGAGAACGAAAAAGAGAGAGAATATTGTATACAAATATTCTCAATTGATGGCAGGTGATCGCTTGTGGTGGATTACTGGGTTGTATGAACTTCCATGCATACCTGTGAAGCACTTTTCAAATGGAAGAAACGTAAAGCTTCCATTTCATGAAATGCTGGCAACGGATTTCCCCTATAGTTGCAGCAAGAAATTGAAATCACGATCAGCAAAAAAAGATTGCTAACAAATATTTTGCTTTAGTTCTGAACTTAATGATTATAAGTAATAAAGAACTATCACGTTCAGGCATAACAAGCTCTCATTGCGACCAAGCTACTTGCATGTGCTCAATTTTTCACTAACCAACTAGAATCTGACAGAAGATGCCATGGTTCATTTTGGACTGCATTGCGCCTATCAACATCAAACAGGCCAGATGGCACAGAAATGTACCATAAGTTCCATGATAACGGTGTAAAACTCCCAGTTAATAATATTGATCCAAAATACCAAATGTGCGTTCATTTCTAGAAGTTCAGGTTATCCACAAGACAATAAAGAAAATAATTCATGGTCCAGAACAGCCTATGTTACGAACATGTCAGTTTCTACCGGACAGCTTCTAGTTCACAGAAATAAGCAAATAATAGGCACAGAGGGGAACCATACGAATAGCGCTGGAGGATGAGACGTTGATAGTCCCTCAGCAAAGGTCCTAGCTCCTGCAGTTGTAGTGAGCTTGCTGGAGAACTTTTCCAGTGATCACGAAGTACCTTGGTATCACACAAAAAGCCAAAATTCTCTCAGATGCAGATATACATGAGCTACAGTAAAAGTGAGCCATAAGTACCTGAATTGATGCCACCTGGTCACTAGCTGGAAGAGATTGACCAGCAAGCCTAGAGGACAATTCCACAAGTTCTTTATCATCAATTTCGTCAACACAACTTCTTGAAACTTCCTCAGAAAGTGGAATTCCCAGTCGCTTGGCCAATTCTGTTATTGGAGAACCCACAGCTTGTGACTCCTGCGACCGTCACAGATTTTAGAAATTGCAGACTTTCCTGTCACCTGAAACTTTCACAATGAACTCCCACATATGCAAGCATGTACCTTTAACTTGGATTGCTGGGCATCACCAGTAATAGTGCTAGGTTTGCTGTTTGAATCAATGCTAGGAGCTAAATCTCGTCTTGCAATAGGATCATCTGCACATAAAAAAGTGAAATTTAGTTTACCCCTCTCCATCAACCATCATAGAGTAATAATCAAGAGCATAGGGAAATATTACAGTTTCTTTAAAAACAAATAATTTTAGACAATTTGGTGAATGAACCTGGATCATAGGCTAGTTTCCTAATATACATCGAGTTAAGCGGCAACTTAATGAGTTTCTTTTTCTTGCGATATTGCAAATCAACTTGTCATTACTGAAACATGCATGGAAGTTTAAAGGGTATGTATGACTGCAGCAATATGAATTAAAGAACTTATGTGGCATGTTTTATATCTCAGTACATCCTACACAACCCTCAAGAGATCAATATATGCTGATATAGGAGTGATAGCAATACCTTCAGGGACTAGCCACCACAAATCGCCAAATGTGTTCTTTCCATCAAAGCCACCAAATAAAAGAAATCGAGATCCTATCGAATTCATGGAGTGATATGCTCGAGGAGGCGGCGGTTCATTGCTTGTTGGTAGACGCTTCCATTGAACAGAAACTGTAAATGATCTAAGTATTAGCCAACAATGAACATGTCAGGTGAAATTCTGTGAACTGCTGATCATTCGAAAAGAAAATACAAGTGAGAAAAGAATGAAAGAAAAAGATTGCAGAGGTGACACTAGTTTTGATGTTTGCAGTCAAGCAGTTTATTAGTCACTAGCTACCTAGGTAGTGTGCACACTCCGCTAAAAAACAGGCTGATCCTTTTGAGCAATATAGGAGGTTTTACCTAATTGGATAAGTCCATAGTACATGTCAACCAGTGGTCTACAGGGATGCCACATTTCTGGCACAGACTGGATACATCATGGACACAAGCTGACTAAGCAAGTGCCATGTAAGGGGGATCAGCAATAGAGACAAAGAAATGAATCATGGACATGATCCTAGCTGTCTATATTGTTTTCTGTATATTCACAATAACCTAGTCAGTCACCTTTGGGTTGACGCTGGTGAGATCAGTCAGCATTGCATTGGGTGTTGCAAGATTGGCCTTATGAAGCATATAGAACATGAAAGCGAGTATCAGATTAACACCTACTAGCCGCTTATCAACTAATTTCAATTTAACAGACAATTTCCAGTTCAGTAGTCCCTATGCAAGCAAAATTATAATAATAAAAAAATCGCATCTTACCCCTGTCTAAAATAGTGCATTCATTGTAGTACACATCATATCTACTTAGCCAACCGCCAGTTCCATGTCCTCCAAATAGCAAGAGCTGATAAGAAATATATATGCATCTTCAGTTATGTGATTGTGCAATCTAAACCTTTGCATGGAAAAAGGTGAGAAGAAATCCAATAAAATCCAACTTATCATTATATAATCTATAGAGTCTAGACCTGAATGATGGACAACTTAAGGCTGCAGAGGCTTAAGGCTCCCAGCAAAGAACAAAGGCGACTATTTTTTCAATAAACGATTAGACCCTTTCATGTATGCAGTTAGTAACAAGGAAACAAGGCTGTGCTAAGAATGTGCTCCCATCACCAACCTAAGTTGATAAATAACGTGTTGCACATGCTGATATCTAAGATCTAAAAACCAAAGACGAAAATCCACAGAATATAAATATTTGTTTGCATAAGCCTATGTAAGTATTAACCATATAGGAAAACCCATGGCCTCGCTGAACAGAGGGTTGGCACTATTGATCAGAATGCATCAAGGATAATTGATTAAGGAATTTTAAATGTGCACCAACGGTATCAGAATGCATCAAGGAATTTTAAATGTGCGCCAATGGTGCATTCACTTTATACAATGTATCAATGAAGCCATGTACTTAACATCTACTTCGGTTCATCGGAGCCCAACCTTACACATATGCCATACTAATGCACTCAGAAAGACGGAAAAACTGTGAAAGGAAGTATGATGGAATCAAATTACATACATAAGGTCCACCAGATGTTACTGAATGACCACATCGTGGTGCGGGAGATTGCCCTGGAAGCTTCAATTGTGTCCAACCTGGTGTCTCATTGTCTTCAAGAAATTGATAAAATCAGGATCATATCAACTGGTTACATCAATTGAGCAGTGCAATGTCCTAGTAACATGCAAGTGAATGATAACCTAGATAACTTAACAGGAGAAAAATTGACAATAATATTTGTCAATTACCACTTAACACCTACGGAGTATCAAGTAAAGGGGGCGTCTCAAATTCCATGACCTCCAAGAAAGCAAGAGTCATACAGGGCAAGCAAGATGTCAGGATATGCACCCTAAACTTTTTCCTAATGTATTTAATACTTGAAGAAAGGCATATCCACAACTATTCACACTAGCCAGATTCCAGGTGCATTGTTAGTTCTGCTGGTGTCATTATTAACCGAGCTTAGCAAAGTCTCACTTTTTTTCAAACAGATTTACAAAATAGAAGGAGATACCTTCTTCAGTAATACCCTTTAAAGCCCATAAATCACCCATTATCGGCCCCGCTCCACCTGTGGTAAAGAAGACACACAGTAATTGGAAACAGGCTGTTGAGAGCCAATACTTTATGAATTTAACTTATGAATAATTAGAAATCAACATCACAGATTCACACTACAAATTCTCATAAGGAAAATAGTTTGCTTTCCACAAGACAATCCGCATGAAAACCATTAGCTATCGCTGTTATATTTGGAAGAAATTATAATGGCCAACAAATTCAGTTTCACTTTTTGGATGTGGGAAGGAAGGAATGAGAAGTATATTAGTTTGTTGCAGCTTAAGAAACAAAAAGTGAATCATAAACCACAATTTTTGAATAACAGGAACACACAAATGAAATCAAGAAATAATAGTCACCTCTGCCTCCAAATATAAGCAGTCTCTTCTCGATCATGGTTGCAGAATGCCCGCATCTTGGAGGTGGCACAGATCCAGTAACTGCTAATTCTGTCCACTCCAGTGACACTATACAACAGAGAATGCAAGAATAAACACTCTATACTATCGTTGCCGTCTTGAAGAAATTCAATGCTCACTGCAGATCATAGTACAAAATAGCCGGCTATAGCTCCGCTATCTCCCACT
The DNA here is from genome assembly GCA_015476505.1 of Urochloa ruziziensis. NCBI lineage: Eukaryota > Viridiplantae > Streptophyta > Magnoliopsida > Poales > Poaceae > Urochloa > Urochloa ruziziensis. The sequence goes on from CM027118.1 coordinate 72,452,769, forward strand.
ATAGCTGATTTTAAAGAGGTGCCGCTATTTGTTTTTACGTGCAATTTAGCCGCTATTTGACACTATAGCTCCATTTAGCCCGCTATTAGCTGTTTTTAAATGTCTACCGCTAAATGCCTTAGCCCGCTATTTTGTACCATGCTGCAGATTGGATAAAGAGTTTGCCTACTTGTGTCCATGATGTACACATCTGAAAGCCATTTTTTGCCATCCCAACCACCATACCTGAGCAAAGATATAATGTTCGTCATGAGTGATGGTATAGAAGGTATGACGGGGCGTTTGTATCAGATGATGCTTACATAACAATTTTTCTATTTCCTATGGCTGAAGCAGCAGCAAACTCTCGTGGTGACGGTAAATCACCAAAGCCAGTCATCTCGGACCACTGCCATAGGTCTGAATGTAAAGCAGCATCATGATGCATGACGACACTTAGCGGTTGCAGAAACCCCAGAGGAAATCCGAACAGAACAAATAAAAGAGGATCTTAGCAATTTGATGAGGCATAGAGGCTTACCAGTGTCTAGCATCCAGAAATCACCTAATCTGTGCAACAAGCACCGCATTGTAAGTAAGAATAAAGGAAATTAATTCTTCTAAGTTTCCAAATTCTGCTGGATTGGCTATCTGGATTGCATACCGCTTGCCTCCAGAACGGCCACCAAAGATGAACATATTGCAATCGATCACGACAGCTACGTGAAACGCCCTTGGGCTCGGGCCTGCCTGCCCATCCGATCCATTAACGGTGCACTCAGGTGTGTACCATAGCTTATTATCTGCAACATAATTTGCATTCAGAAGTTTTAGGAAAGCTTTCTGGTTCTTCGAATGCGTATGCTCCCTAAATAACAATTGCAAGCATCTAAATGCAATCTACGTTTCTCAATCTGATAACCCTTATTAGGCTGAGTTGCGGCATGTGCAGATGTGCTCTGAAGTGGGGGAGGCAAATTGGCACGGCAAGCGAATTGGAATGAGACTTACCGACGTCGTAGACGGAGACGTCAGAGAGGAAGCGCTTGTCGGCGAATCCGCCGAAGACAACCACCTTGGACTTGCCGATACTCACGGCCGTGTGCCCGCTGCACGAGATCGCAGAACCGTGTGGTTGTTGTTAGGCGGGCAGGTTAGGATTCAAAATCAAGACGGCGGCGGCGACGACGAGTTGAGCTGGATACCTGCGGGGGGTGGGGCAGTCGCCGCCGAAGTCGGAGGTGTCCGCCCTCACCCAGTGCATCTCCTTCGGCTGCAGCTGCTGCATCCCTCTCCTCGTCTCCTCGCTCCAGCTCCCAGTCTACGCGACTCGTTTCGCCAGAGGAACTGAACCCGGCACCAAACCGGAGGACGGGTTCCGGCGACCTGGATGACTGCCGTGGAAGGCGGCGGCGAGCGGTGGCCGGCGGGGAGGCTGGCAGGTGGGGGAGGGGATCAGGCGAAACGGAGAAGTCAGAGCAGGACGGAACCCACAAGCCCAAACGAAACGACCACGACCCTGGAGACACGACTCCATTTACCACGTCACTAGACCTACCTGTCAAGGACACGTGGCCGCCCGCATCAGCGTCTGCCTCCGTCTCCCTTCCATTCTACGGCCACCTCGGCGGGGAGCCTTAAAAGCGTCGCCCGCGCACGGCGCCAGCGTCGTCGGTTCGCCGTCTCCCTCCAGATCTCGGCGCGAGTTCACCCCTGCAGATTTCCATTTCCACACGACGACGACGACGACGAAGGAGAGGCGCGATTCGGAGGAGTAAACCCTAACCGCCGTCTCGCGCCGGTGGTCCGGTGCCCGCGCGAGATCCGGGGGAAGATCTAGGGCGCGGCGCCGGCCATGGCGAGCTCCGGACTCGCCTACCCCGACCGATTCTACGCCGCCGCGGCCTACGCGGGGTTCGCTGGCGGCGGGGACACCTCCTCCGCCGTTCTCTCCCGCTTCCAGAGCGACGTGGCCCTCCTCCTCTACGGCCTGCACCAGCAGGTGACACGTCCGCTGATGTTTTTGCTGAGTTTGGCGATTAATTCGGAGTGTGGGCTGAAATTTTGCGTGGATCTAGCGTGAAATAGTCTGAATTCGTGCTTGTCGGGGGTTGAATTGTGTCGGTTGTTTGCTTGTACTCGTCTCTCAGGGAGATATTTGCTTTGTTGATCGCAATTCGGTTGGTGATTTTGGGTTTTGTTCTTGTCCAGGCCACAGTTGGTCCGTGCAATGTGCCCAAGCCAAGGGCGTGGAACCCCGTGGAACAGAGCAAATGGACCAGGTTAGTTCCACTGGAAACTGCACTCAAATCCTGCTTCCCGTTGACAATGGAAGTGGAGCGCATAGTGATTGACTTGTAACTTGAAATGCGACTAGAGTGCTGGACGTCAACAGAGTTAATCGAACAGCTCATTCTCATGTACTGTCAGCTTATGTTTGTCGGATAACCTAGAATTTGGAATGGGAATTTGTTCCCGACTAGAAGTTAGCATATGAGATGTCTATGCTGAATAACCGCAGTATTCATGTAATTTAGATTATGGAAAGGTCATCGTGGACAGCTGATGGAGTGGGAAATACCCAGAAAATACCATTTAGCATTGAGTTGCATGTCCTGAAAACATACTCATTGCTTATATGGTTTTTGTTTCTAGTTGGCATGGGCTTGGGAGCATGCCATCAGCAGAGGCGATGCGTCTTTTTGTCAAAATCTTGGAGGTATGAGTGGTCACATGATATTGTTCAGTGTGTGCATCTATGCAAATCAATCTGATAGATGTATTGGTATCGTGGCAGGAGGAAGATCCTGGATGGTACTCTAGGGTCCCGGAGTTCAACTCTGAGCCTGTTGTAGATATTCAAATGCATGTAAGTCACACTATTGACTACTGTTTGCTTCCTTTTCTGAATATTCAGAATTTATCTTGATCTCTGATTCTATCGGTTTTATCATTTAGTTCTCCATGTCAATGTTTAACTCTGAACAGATTTAGTAAGTTATCCATCCTTTTTCATTTTGTTAGAAACCAAAAGAAGAACCACAGATTGTACCGGCTTCAACAAATGGAACATCAATTTCAGAACCAAAAATCATTTCTGAGAATGGAAGTTCTCTGGAAACACAGGACAAAGACGTTATTCTGGAAGGCCTTAGTACTGTTAGTTCTCATGACGAATGGACACCATTATCTATCAGTGGTCAGCGTCCGAAGCCTCGTTATGAGGTGTGCCAGATAACCTCCATTTCCTCTTCCTTCGTTTAAGACTTATTTTTCTATTTACTTTTATAGTACTAATATGAATTTTGGTTGCTGTAGCATGGAGCAACTGTGTTGCAAGATAAGATGTATGTATTTGGTGGAAACCATAACGGCCGTTACCTTAGTGACCTTCAGGTACGCGCAACTGAATTCAACAACCCACAGGGCTATATCTATGCATCCTTAGTTATCAGCTATGGCTTTTAAATTTGTCACTGTGTAGCTATGAGCTATGGCTTTTAAATTTGTCACTGTGTAGCTATGAGCTATGGTTTTTAAATTTGTCACTGTGTAGCATATGCTGTTTTACTGCAGCTTTACATTAAGTATCACTGGTCTAACACATGTCTCTTTTTCACAATCTATGACAAAATAGGCTTTGGATCTGAAGAGTTTGACTTGGTCAAAGATTGATGCCAAATTGCAAGCAGAATCTTCTGATTCAGCTAAAACCTCACAAGTCGCTCCCTGTGCTGGCCATTCAATGGTACATTTCTGCACAACTAGAACTGGTTGAACTGCTGCAAAGTCATTTATCTTCAAAACTATAGCTAATGGTGGTTACATGTTATTCTGTACGATTTTGTAGATAACATGGGGCAACAAATTTTTCTCTATTGCTGGGCATACCAAAGATCCATCTGAAGGCATTACAGGTTTGCTAAAATGTTTTGATACTTTTCACTAATTATGTCTACCGCATTAGTTTGTTTTCCTGATGTGTTGCTATACTTCTGGTGCTTTTATTGTAGTGAAGGAATTTGATCCGCATACTTGTACCTGGTCTAATGTCAGGACTTATGGAAAATCACCGGTAATAGGTTTTTCTTCAATCTGCTGCTCTTACTTTTGAGCATGTCGATTCTTTTGCATGCTTTGATCATGTGGTTTCTAATTCTTACATTGGCCTGCGCTTTGTTTAAATCTAAAGTCTGTATTGTGAAGTGATGGATAAAAAAAATCTGCATAACAGCAATTCTCAGTTGTTTTGACATTGAGTATCCAGTTATATACCCTGTAAAGTGCAATGCTTATGTGAGTTTCGTCTGCTGTAGGTTTCTCGTGGAGGTCAGACGGTGACTCGTGTTGGAACAACTTTAGTCTTGTTCGGTGGTGAAGATGCAAAACGGTGCCTCTTGAATGACTTGCACATTCTTGATCTTGAAACCATGACATGGGATGATGTGGATGCAATGTAAGTGCTAAAATCTTGATGGCTCTTAATGTGCACAGTTCACCTAGTGAGAAGAAAAAGGCATCATTTGTTTCATGTATGTTTGCTATATGAGCTTAAAATTATTTTTTTTTTCTTTTCAAAATCTCTCCTACAAATTGTGTGGTAACCAAACATATGCATGGTAACTTACACTCTGACAAGCATTAGCTTTTACTTACAGAAGGGAAAAGGACCCTAAACATGTTTTTGTAGTTAGGTAAAGTCTTATATTGACACTTTGATTATGAAGGTGTAATGTGTGCCCCCTCCCCCAATGTAGAAATATTGTCAAAGCTGTATTTTAATAGCATGTATATATGGATTGTGGAATAATCTCTCTAGGTCATCATGCACATGTTTTGATCACAAGGCAATGGTCTTTTTTTAAGGCAACAGTTGTGTTACTGTATTTTGAATTAGCTCATCGTGGTGTTGGCTTTGTGTTTTAGAGGCACCCCTCCTTCTCCAAGATCGGATCATACTGCTGCTTGCCATGCTGACCGCTATCTTCTAATTTTTGGTGGGGGATCTCATGCGACATGTTTCAACGACCTACATGTCCTTGATCTGCAGACGGTACAAACTTAATCTTGCTGGAAACCTGTCAACGTTTGTGTGTTATCTTTGTTACTAAATTTTATTGTTGGAACTACAGATGGAGTGGTCAAGACCTAAACAGCAAGGCCTAACCCCAAGCCCACGAGCTGGCCATGCTGGTGCTACTGTGGGGGAGAACTGGTACATAGTTGGGGGTGGCAATAATAAAAGTGGTAAGCATTCAATTGATAGTTACTATGTGATCATTATGAAGTTTACTTGTGGGCTCATTTTATACTCATGTTACTAGTGACTTTTTGCCTCGTGAGAGAATTTTCTCCAATCAGACCTCGCTTGGATGTTTTGGGATTCCACACGATCCCAACATACCCTAACCAAGGCCCTTAACCTGTTCCTTGCATTATGATATTTATTAAGTACTTAGCCCATACTCTTCTCTACAGGTGTCTCTGAGACTCTCGTTCTTAACATGTCAACTCTGACATGGTCAGTTGTTAGCACTGTGGAAGGACGGGTTCCCCTTGCCAGTGAGGTGTATCTCTTGAGCAGTATTTGGTGCTCTAGATTATTTTTACCTGGATGCTAATATTTGAATTTGTTGTTATCTAGGGCATGACTTTAGTGCATAGCAATTACAATGGATATGATTATCTCATCTCTTTTGGAGGATACAATGGACGATACAGCAATGAGGTAATTGACATTTTCAGTCAATGCTACAAGCTATCACTTGCCTATACAATGGACAATACGAGGAACTAACTTCAACCAACACTTTTCCTGTATGATGGACAGGTTTACACTCTTAAACTTAGCCTCAAATCAGATTCCAAGTCAACCACAAAAGCAGAAACTGTCTCAGATACTACATCTAGGGTTGTGGAGCCAGAGGTTGAAACTTCTCAAGATGGGAAGATACGAGAGATTGCCATGGACAGTGCTGATTCAGACCTGGTAATGTCCTACTTCAGATAATTTGCCCTGTTTAGCTACAACTGAATGGTGCTTCCTGTTTTGGCCTAGCCACTTCAAATGGTTTTTCATTTTCCCCACAAATCCATTTTCTTCTGTGTGGCTAATTGTGTATCTGGCACTCATAACATTGACTGTGTCTGATACAAAATTCTTTATGGTGGTTGCTGTTACCAATTATGATTTGAGTTAATTAAAGATACTCATACTTCCTTTCTTTTATCTCTGTGCTGCGTTCCAGAAAAACAGTACTGATGAAGCAAGTGAACAGCTTTTAGCAGCTCTCAAAGCTGAGAAAGAGGAACTAGAAGCAACCCTTAACAGGGAACAGCTGCAAACTGTACAACTTAAAGAAGATATTGCTCAAGCAGAGTCCAGAAATGTGGAGCTCACAAAGGCAAGTCCTATTTCTTTTATGTCATAGGTTAATAGAGCATATTCTTTCAAGCATCTAATGAACCTCCTCTTTAAAAGTTACTACGCATATCACGTATAGTACTATCATATATATTCTTTTAGGAACTACACAGAAGTCTGTATTCTTCATTTGAACTATATTTTGTTAAATATATAGTCATCTGCTTTTGAATGGAATATTGTACAAGTGTATTCATTTCTACATTTTCTGTGTAGTTTTATAATATTTTATCATGACATTCAACAAAACTGGAGCAAAATGACTTTGAAGTTAAAAATTAGGATAAGTGGTGTAAGAGATAAACTGTACTTTTGTGCTTTTACTTGACGTTTTTAATTTTATAACCTGAAGCCACTGCTGCGTAAATTTATCCTAAGCTGGTTTTAGGGCCCTTACTTTTTCTCATTTAACTTCTGTAGGAACTTCAAGCTGTCCGTGGCCAACTTGCTGCCGAGCAGTCAAGATGTTTCAAACTTGAGGTACACTTTGGCTTCTTGTTGCAATCAAATTAGATGAGCGATTGATAATCATAACCATTAGCATAACAGATAAATACAGTGCTCTTATCATACATAATTTCCGGAATTCCTCCTAGGTTGATGTTGCAGAACTACGACAGAAGCTGCAAAGCATGGACGCATTGGAAAAGGAGGTTGAGCTGCTTCGACGACAGAGAGCCGCGTCAGAGCAAGCAGCATTGGACGCAAAGCAGCGGCAAAGTTCTGGCGGCATGTGGGGTTGGATCGTTGGAACCCCTCCTGATAAATCTGAATCGTGATCGCCTCGTGAGGGCAGTACTTTAGTTCATACAGGCCGTGATTCGTATATTTTACTTGTAACAATTATATACCGGTTGATATTTTTTACAGGTTTTATCCTCGTTTCTGATATTCATGTTCTTTTTGACCACAGAAGAATAAGAAATTCGTTAGTTTCTTCCTCTGATCTGGCGTGTCGCTATCAGTCAAATGTATCAGTAGGTTTCAACGTTGTACACATCATGTATGGCAATTCTTTTGACGCTACGGTTCAATATAGATTATTCGTTTCACTCGGCTCTTTGCACTAGTTGCTCGATGCTTTAGCACTATTCCTGCATCCATGTTCACTTGTTTCTATGCAACTGTTGTAGCTTGCATTGATGTACGAACCGCAAGTGACAACGTCAAAGTTATCTGCACTTTGCGGTTTGATGGTGCATCGCCACCGAGCAGCTTATTTGTTTACTACGAAATTGTAGTGGACAGGTCAATTGACCATAACATACATAATTCCAGATGAGAGAATCATGAGACAATTGCATCTTATTATGAACTTATATCGGCAAATGAGACATGGATGCAAATCCGGATGGCATCCACTCATTTCTTGTCTGGGATCTTCTTCAGCAATTCATCGAGAACCTCGAATATATCCGCAACGAGCCCATAATCTGCAACCTGGGCAACGCCATTGCAGTTGGTTTAGAATTTGTAGGACTTTCATTAATTTATACTGGTGTGTGATATGTATTTATTAAATGCAAGAAGAAACCTGAAATATGGGGGCGTCAGCATCTTTGTTAACAGCCACAATAACCTTTGAATCTCTCATTCCTGCCAAGTGTTGTATTGCTCCAGAAACTGCAAAAGCCATATAGAGCTCCGGTGCAACAATTTTCCCTGTCTGACCAACCTGGTGACAAAACAACATCACGACGATAAATGAGCCAGCAATGAATCAGATGCCTGTTCATAAAAGAAGGCAGCAATGAACAAGGAAAATGAAAGGATGTTGATCATGATGTCACTAGTTAATAACAGCATTTACAACTACATATTAGCTGGATAATTCAGAACACATTTAGTAATTTCCTACGCTGCAGCATTGCACATGATAGGCTTGTGCTTACCTGAAGGTCGTTTGGAACATAACCTGCATCAACAGCAGCCCTAGTCGCACCCACTACAAAAAAGAACAGTAACCAGTCACAAAATCACTGTCAGCAGTGGAATGAATTTTGCATGAATCCTTAGTAAGATATCAACACTAATGATTTCAGTGCCACAAAAAGGATTGATTGTATGGACAAGCAAGGAGAAAATTCAGATAGAAGCTCAAACCTGCTGCACCAAGCTTCTCAGCAAGCTGCTCCAATAGTTTAAAATTTTCAGCACTTTTTAAACCCCTGCCTCCAGTGACCACCACACGTGCGTTCGCAAGATCAGGTCGCTCTGTATCTTGGGATGTCAGATTCACCCATGTAGATTTCCCTGTGGTACCTATACATAAAAGAGACAAAGAGAAGGTACTATTAGTTATGTGCTGAAATTTTATACCAGTAAAACTATCAGTATAGAAATAAGACATTAAAAGGGATAGGTTTTTTTTCCTGCAGTCAGTTTCAACTTATAAGAAATTAAGGATGTGGACAGGAAAATCAAGCTATCGATCCTCAATTACTCCCAGAGTTTGATTGCATAAGTCAGAACATTACTGGACCAACATAAAACGAATAAGAATAATTCTGAAGGGTTGCTGATTGTTAAATGTTAACAGAAGAAAATGGTGAAGGAACCAAACAAACCTTCACTGAGGAAAGAGAGATCAACCTGGGTGATAGGTGCAACCTTCGTTTCAGACATAGCCTCAGCAGTTGGAGAAAACGAAGTTGATCTGATACTCATCATGCAAGGATCTTCTCCAGTATATTTCACAGTACAAAGTGCATTTCCAGCATAAATTGGCCTGAAGTCAGAAGCACATATTAATTCAAGCATGAAACAGTGGATGCCATATACCATTGGGCTCTGCACTAAAGCATGAAGCCCCCTAACAGAAGGGAACAAGGCATCTGTGGATTTGTGTGAATGGCTAAAGGAGACCATACAGTACACAACTTCATTCTTTAGGCTCATGCATTTTTTGACACTCAAACTATAACTAGCGTAAAATGCGACGAAGTGGGTTGGTAATGGACAAAACAGTGCCACAGATCTAGAGCTATAACTTCACATTGGGCAAACTATCAAGAAGGGGGCATTTGATACTTTTTCTGTTTTTCACCATTAAGGGGGTGTTTGGTTCCCCCTCTCAAGTTTAGTCCCTGTCACATCGGATGTCTCGACACTAATTTGATATCGGCAGTTGCAGTACAGTCTGGGGACAGCAGATGGACGCAAATAGGAGTTATCAATTGAGGTGTATGGACTGTTTCCAAGACATATAAATGGGGCAAAATACACTAAAACGCACAAAATGGAACAATCCAAATTCCAAAACCATATGTATACATGAGATTAAAACCTTTAATCAGCAAGCCGGAGGGACAAATATTATTTAAACATCCCACTCCCACATGCTGAATAAAATGCTAAAAAACATAGTAAGCAGCAGAGTATCAAACCTCACAAAGACTCGCGGCTCCTTTATTGCAGTGACATCAGTAACAGGGGATACGTCAAGAAGAGCTGCAGCGCGTGGAAGCATATTCTTCCCAAACGACGTTGATGAAGCTATAACATGAGAATAGCCTCCTTTCTGCTGAACAGAATGGAGTAGCTCGGCCCACGGTTCAGCCAAAGGATGTGCCAAGGCTTCTGAATCAGCAATGAGCACCTGCAGTGCTTGAGAAACAACTGATTAGCAGAGAAGCCGCCGTATTTCTATTTCTCTTCTAGTTTACATTTCTCCTCATTCAGGTTGAATTGAATGGAAGAAATTGGCATGGATACATGATTACTGGACTGGACAGAAATAGTAGCAAACAGCAGCACAGCACAGTACCTCAGACACCAATGGATGACTGGACGCAGCATGGTCGGCAGCCTTGTGAAGCGAAGGTCCGGATCCACCCAACAGAACAGAAATTTTGTTCTCTTCTGCAATGGCCTCGGCAGCGGCCAATGCGCTCAGGGACGACGGCTTCACGAACCCACCTTCGTGCTCCGCGACGACCAGCGTGCTCGCCTAGATCGACACAGACAGACCACATTTAAATAAGTACTCGAGGAGAGCAAATTCGAAGGCCTGAACTGGTGTGAACTCGTGTTCGCAATCTTCTCCAGGTTGCTTGATCCGCGGCTAAAACTATCGCCAGGGATTCGGTTCCGACGCGATCAACAAACGAGGCGGGGCAAGTAATTAGTGCGGCGCGAACGCATCTAAGTTCTCGCGGAACAACAACGCAATCCTCCCGGTTGAGCGGGGTGAGGTGAACTGAATGCGAGGAGGAGGGCACTCACGAATCTGCGAAGCGACTGCGCGAGGAGACGCGAGCTGCAGCGGAAGCCGCCGCAGGCGTATCCGCTTCCTCTCCGCAGCGCGCCCGCCACCATCGCCGCCATACCTCTCCCTCTCCCTCTCTCCTCTCTCTCTGAATTCGGAAAGTGATGAGCTGAAACGGGAGGGGCTCCTCTCTGCTCTGCTCGGCAGTAGGAAGCGAGGAAGAGTGGAGAGAGACGTCACGGAATTGGATGGGTCGTTGGAACAGCTGCACGTGTGCCCACGTCTTAGTTCTTATCGCAAAGCCCAGCATTTGCCTGAGCCCACGAAGGCAAGAAATACTGGGCTGGCCTACTTTTGTTCCCTATGGGCTGGATCGTGTTGTACATTCAATTCTCTCATTCTTGGCCACCTAGGTTTAATTTGTTAACGAATGGGAACGGGAAATGTTGGTTGAAATATTATAATAATATTAATATTATAATAATATTAATATTATACAGAGTTACTTCGTTCCAAATTATAGGTCATTTTGGCTTTTCTAGATTCAATAGTTTTTGCTATGAACGTTTATCCAGATGCATTATGCACTTAGAAAAGTTAAAACGACCTGTAATTTAGAACGGAGGTAGTAAATTTATTATTTCCATGACTCAAAATGGTTAGCCGGGGCTGGAACAAATAGTTTCCAGTTTATGATGGTACCATACAGTGCGGTAATTCCCTTTCCAAAATTGTAAGAATATTGTAGAGTTGCCATCAAGCCCCAGCCTCTACACATTTATGTGTAGGTAAGGCTGTGCGCTAAACAAACTACCCCCAGACCCCGCATAGTGCGGGAGCCTACGGCACTGGGTACGCCCTATTGTAGAGTTGCCATGGTAGATCCATAAACTGCTGAATAATTGGATTGGGTCAATATACATCATTAGACAATCCATAAGTACTAAGAGATGCTAGTTATTCACAAGTCACCATGTATAGCAGTTGCTGATCCAGAGTTAGTGGCTTATAATCTAAAAAAAAGAGTTAGTGGCTTAACAGTAGATAAAATTAAATTTCTATTGTATTTTTATTGCAATCCGAATGCTTTGTTGGTTAAAATGCTGAGTTGAAATACTGGTAGCTGTTTGAAGCTTGATGGTAGAAGGCAAGGCTCACGGTGCCTTGCTCAAGGTAAGGCACTGAATCTGTGTCCAGCTAGCACTACACTACTGCTAGTAGGCTTTTATGGAGGATAGCCGAGATGCGAGGTCCACCTCGCACGGTATGCCCGTCTTTTCTTGGAAAAATTTTAGAAACGTCGTCTTGTCCTCCATGTCGACCCCACAGAGCCTGCCCTGAGCACCACCAATTCGCAAGAACACCACGCCAGTCCTCTGATCCCCGAAGCTTGCGGATTGAAGCGCGCGCGCGCACGCCCCACACGAGCGGAAAAAATCCCACTCCGCCACCATGTCTACCTCCCAGTGCCGCGCCCGATGTCCGGCGGGACGGGAAGGAAGGTGCGACCGTCAGTCAAGGGGTCGTACACGCACAGGTCCGCCTGCCGCCGCCGGAGCTCTGACTCCGAGCTCCGCCGCCTGCGGTTGGTCTCGCTCTCGCGGCGGCCGAGGACGACGAGCCCGCGGCGCTGCGCGACAGGTAGGCCACCAGGTGCCTCTCCAAGTGACAGGAGGCCGTCGCTATCGACCCCTTGCCCAAACTTCGACATGCTAAAACTTGGGTAGCAAACCAACCATGCCCATAATCCTCAAAAGGATTTGACGGGCCATGCAATTTCTAGGAATCTGGGAAGGCCCGAGGAAGAATGAAACGATACGTGAACGGAATATGTGATCGCACCCTCGGACCGGACCCTCACTAGCTTTTGCTTTCGCCACTGGCCACTGAAGTCTCTGAAGGTGATCGCACACTCACCGCTTAACTGCGATCCGCGGCACACCCTCTTCCAATCCAAACGAAATACACATACCACCAAAGACAACACAAACAGATGGACTGCACCTATCATGTGTTCCATTTCTTTCAGAGAAACGATTTTGTATTTTTATAAGCAAGCACCTGTCCTGTTGATAAGTAAGGGCGGAAACAAAAGAGCAAAGCGCGAGAGCGATTGGTTGGCGGGGCCCGCTAGGGTGGAAAAGAACGGGAGGAGTGGGGCCCGCGACGGGGACGGGCACCACCACTAGGCTGTTGCGCTGTGCGGGCGTCACTGGCCAGCTGGCCACCTGCATGGTGGACACCATGGCCGGGCGTCAATAATTCCGCCCCCACCTCGGCTGCTCAGGCTGCCCACCGCATTATTTCTCGCATCGACACGGCAACATGGCGGCCGAATACACCTATGGATCATGCCACTAACCTACAAAGTGGGGTATCATGGCTTTGCATCAGTGTCCAGTAGTACAGTACATCTTTGTGTTTAGTTCCCGTAAAAGGGGAAAGGTTTTCATTTAGAAAACTGTGTCCGTTTATTTTTTCTGTCCTGTATATGCAGCCAAATACAAAAAGTTTTCACCTTTTCGCCCTATTTTTACCCATCTAAACACGGCCTGATGGAACGCGTTTCACTCCAATCATTTCGTTGCACCCAGCACAGCGCAGTGGAAAAAATCTTCAGCATATGTTCAGTAGATTCTCGCAGCAGATTGTGCTCACATAATCAAATACATATTCAGTTTATATCCTAGACAAGGAGTAGGAACAAGAACAAGTAGCAGGAACAAAAAAGAGTGTGTAGAAAGGGAAACGTGAACGCAGAACGGACGAACGAATTCATCCAAAACCCCTAGTTAAATCAGACCAGGCTAGTGCGACTTGAACTCTTGCATTATTATTTCCCATTATGTTAAGCAGCAGCTTTGTTACCAAAGGCCATTCGATCACCACCTGTTTTTAATCAACGCCATGATAATGACGGCCAGACCCCCCAAATTAACAACACTAACCAACCAGCTAACCGGGTTCGAATTCGCAGCACCTTTTCCTTTTGGAACCCGATTCCGCCAGCTCGCAAGTGGAATTCCCTTTTTGCTCCCTCACGGCTCTTCCTCTGGCCTATAAATAGCCCCCCACCGCGAGGCCTCTGATAAATCTACTACCATTTCTCTGCTCTGAAAACACTCCTTGGTTGCCCAGTCTAGTGAGTCAGTGTTAGGATTTTTTTGGGTCTTTTGGGCAAGGCAGCCATGCCTATGAAACCCCCTCAGCTGCCTGCAGGGGAGGGCTCCTGGGCTCACGAGGTCAAGCAGGCCCTCCGTGACAAACTGCGGCGATCCTGCGCCACCAACGCCGCGCCGGCGCCGAGGCCGGCCGGCGATGGCCGCACGGCCGCGGCCGCTGGCCCGAGCCGTGGCGCCGACTGCCGCGGCTCGGCCTCCGAGGATCCCATAAGGAGAGTCATGTTCTTGGCTCCCTGGGGTCACACATAAAAAAAGAAACAAGGATCTGTGCATACAAGAATATGGCTATGCTTGCATGGCCATGTCTTGATCAGATCTGCAAAGAACTGAAACGAAAGAAAACTGGAGCTTGTCTTGTAAACTATGGAGTTTGCACTACGAACATGAACTCATGAAGGGCTAACTAGGTAGATAAGCTCTATATATGTGAAAAAAAAAGAAGGTATGTAGTTCATGTTTTCAATCTTGGGAGACTGGGCTCTTGACTCGAGAAGTTCATGGGTGTGGGTTGAAGATCTGAAAACTTTGTAGCCATGAACTTGTTTTCCAGAAAGTTTGTAAGGAGAACCTGTGAAAAGCTACGAGGGAAAAAAAATCTTCTTGCTTTTGCATGTCCCCCTTTTGCTTTAGCAAGCCTTGGTGATCTTGTGAATCTTGTACCTATATAACTCTATGTGTTATGATCATAGGTTATATGTGCAAAATGATCCTTCTTTCTTGCCCTCTTGATGTGCTCTGTTCATCACTTGTTGGATGCTTTAATTCTAGGCGTGAGAGAGCGTATCCATTAGCTGAATTCGTGTTTTCTTGCAAAGAAGCATCTAGAAACTGATATAGTCGTAAAAAAAATAATAAACAGCCCCTCCTTTTCATACCTTTGATTCAGTTGTGTGTAAACGCTAATTCCTTTTCATTTCCTGATATGATCTGGTGAGCGCTGCTAGGATTTTATGAACCTCTGCAAAGTGCCCAATTATTTGAAGACTCCATGCTTTCCAATTGAGAAAAGTTGCAGACTTGCAGCAATGAACCTCAGCCTGCAAGAAAGCTTCCTCTCCAAATATGTTTGTTTTTGCGGTACCATATCATTTATTATACGTGCAATATCATATCATATTTATAACTTGGATAGTCACCAAGAAAAAAACAACAAAAAGGAAGCAACTTGAAAAACTTTAGTCCGCTTTTCCTCTGGATTAATGACCCAAGAATCCTATTCTCAACAAAGAACGAAAAAGACAGCTTCCCACTTGTAAGGATAAGCCAAACCCTGTGGGCCAATATTGTTGCTTGCTTTCTTGCACCTTATCTTATCTCCAGATATCCAAAGAAAAATCGCCAAGGATATTAGCAGAAACAGAAGACTTGACCAAGTTGATATGGTTCAAATTTAGCAAGTAAACTATGACAACATATTGCAGCCTGAACACGAGCTACCAGAAACTAAATTTTCAGGAGTCAGAGAGTCACCCTTTTGATTCTCCTGCTCAAAACGTAGATTAAAGTTCGATTGGATCACTTGCTCTTGCCAAGAAAAAATAAAATAAATTAAGCTCTAATTTTACCCAGCACCACATCCGGATCTTATATTCACCACATTATAACTTCTTCATCAAAGAGAGACCAAAAACGACAGCAACTTTTTTTTTTGGTACTACTAGTTACAGCTCTCAACCAAAATAAGTTGAGTCGCTCATGAAGTTGGCCACCAACTAACTGCGCACTGAACTTGGAAAAGGAAATAGTAGCACAGCTACACTTATCTTGATTCTTGACAGAAAGGGATGGTTCAACTTCCATTCCTAGCGGATTACCAGAGTTTGCAGTTTCCAGCAACTTCCCCTTCTTTAATCACAAGCTGGGAGAAAAATGGTGCGCTAGCCAACCTCTGAATGGTTACATCTTGGGAGTTCTGAATAGAGCAACATTTAAATGTATCAGAAAATTCAAAGGATTTCTGAAGTTAGATCAAGGAAAAGCTCTGGCTACTCCTTTGAACAACGATTCAATGAAATATGGGTAAACATAGATTCAACTGGGCAAGCTATTCTTGTGGTTTTGTTCAATAAGCAAACACCAGCAGTCAAACTTTCCACGACGTAACTGACAAGGTGGTGTTATCCCAGTGTCGTGACTGAAGAATTTACAGGTTAAAATTAACATTTTACCAGCTATTGCTAATGTGGCTTTGTTTACTTTAGAACAGGTACTCATACAAAGTATTAAAATGCATTTTACCAGCTATTGCTAATGTGGCTTTGTTTACTTTAGAACAGGTACCCATACAAAGTATGCAACTGTTTATCTGGAACAAAAGGCGGAAAATAAGACCATATCAACAGAAATACAATCTAAATTCTAAAGGAGACAAAGTGCATTTACAAAAGAGTAGTACACGTCACAACAAAAGAAGAAACATTAGCGATTTGGTAGTCTGGTAAACACATTTGACTTAGCCCAACACAGTTCCTTAGCCAGTTGAGCCCCCAAGACAGCTCCTTATCCACTCTAAGCCCAATACAGTTCCTTAGCCACTTAGCCCAACACAGGTATAGACAATTCAACATGCCGCTCATATAAGAGATGTGGTTCTTGGACTTTTTTGCTGTTTATATGCAATTTTGAGTACAAAGTGTATAAACATATCAAATGACAGGGATAATCATTTTTTTTTTTGGCAAAGAAATGAACAGGGATAATCATGCAACTGATACACAACAAGTAGACAATTGTACATGCTATAGCCTAGCCTAACTATGCATGACTCCAAGACATGAATTACAATAGTCAACGTAGTGAGGAACACAAGAGAAGAGGTTGGATGGAAGTACGCCTAAGAAGCTTCAACAGTAGCTGTTTAACATTAAAAGTAGAAACCCAACAGAAAGAACAAGAAAAAGGATAGACACATTAGGGTTCAAAAATGTTTTACTAACCAGCGCTACTCAGCAATAGAATTGGCACCAGGACGCATTTTGTTCCACAAATACATTGTTGCTGAACAGACACCTAAAAGGGCAATCTTCAGCTGTTCTGAAGTGTTGGCCTTGATGCTCACCCGCCCAGTTAGTTTGTTGTTTACATCAACATGAACGACCATGTTCGAAGTCCTCCCAACAGAGAACTGTGTATCAAATTGTGCAGCCATAGTCCATTCTTTATGCCACCTTACTAAGGATGCACCCAAAGTTGCAAGCCCTTGACCTATAGGATAACTTTTCTCATGCAGAGTTGCCTCCATATTCACCCCATATGCAGCATCACCACTCATGGACACAACACCACTGTTGGCCACCAGTGTTAACCTATTACCAACTGAAAGTTTGTCTTCAATCTTCGCTCCAGTCACCATGGTATTTCCCAAAAGGGTCATGGACAAACCACCAGTAGCAGTATTTCTCTTGCAGTTCTTGAATTTGGTCTCCCCTCTGAGAGTGTAAGCAAGCTGGTCCATGATTGTTTGGATGTCGAAGCCTGCAAGGCTCGATGCATGAATCTCCATGTTTAACTGCCATTGAGGAATCCAAATGAATGGTGAACTCTCTCTTGTCCTTGTTAAGTTGAACCCACATAGAAGCTGGATGCTTGTTAGCAACGTAAAGGCTGTGCTGGATGCTCACACCATCAAAACCACAATCATGATCCCATAAAACAGGGCTGTTAACAGCACGCACCAGAAGGTTCGGTGCAGACTCAAGGCACCGATAACGGTAGACAGGATCCTCAGAGTCAAACGATGATGGCAAGACCAAGTCTGGCATAGGAGACCTATCTGTATCATATTCATCATCAGGATGATCATCGTCAGAAGGTGCATAATTGTCATTACCCTCCTTCCTTTCCTTAAATCTTCTAAGCTGTTCCTTCAACTGCTTTTTTCTGAAGAAGCTTAGTCCGGTATTCATATTCATCAAAATACAACTTCTGTTGCTCCGTGGACAGTTTTGCAACCTGGGATTTACTTAGTGGCTTAAAGGGAGGAAGCTGATCGTAGTCATCATCTCCATCCTCTTGATCCTCATTCAACAACTCATCTAGATCAAAATCTGAGTCCACAGTCCCAACATTATGGTCACTAGAACTCTTAGGGTGCTCTCTAGATTGCAACAAAGATGATAAGAAATAAGGAAGTGGAGGCGCATGAAAAAAGCGGCCTAAGAAACTTGCAGGAGAAGCCCGGCGGGTTGAGATACTTTCAATCTCAATGACCATCTTCTTTGAGTAGCATAGGAGGAGGAGCAGAGGCCTCCAAGTAAGGCCATCAGGAAGCACCTTTTCACCCTCTGTGTTCCTCCGACAAAGATGGTGGTTCTCCACAAGAGCCACTGGATTTTCAATTCGAGGATCATTAGTTACCTGCCGGATGCTTTGCTGAATTGCATGAGTTCGATGAGTCACAATCATATCATAGGTCACTGCCGAACCACTAGGGCCTTCAGGGGGAGCTGCTCCTGAGTGAGTGAGAGTAATAATTGTTCTGGACCATATTGACAGGCCTAGCACACTGGTAATACATCGCAAGAGGGATATGCTATTTGCCTCCTGTCGCTGGGTATCAATCCGATCAACATACAGAATAATATCAGGAGGGCATCTCTTCATATACTTCTTCACAGAATTGAGCACTTTCCTATTAGATTTTTCATCCTTGGCCGAAGGCCCAAGTCCAGGGGTGTCGATGACACGAAACTTGACACCATCAACAACTCCAGTAATCTCCTTCACAGATGATGTTGCTGGTAGAAAAGCATTTGTTTTGGATTTATCTTCGCCGAAGATGGAGTTTATTGTTGCACTCTTCCCCACACCAGCCTTCCCAAGGACCAAAACGTTGCAGGAGAATTCAAGGCCCTCAATTCCCTCTGTCTCAAGCTGCAAAGCCCTCTTCCAGGCGTTATCAATCTCGGAGGAATGGTTTGACATCCTCACGCGCCTGAAACCTTCAACAAGACTAAGCCGATACAACACTTGTATTGGTACCAGATGATTAGTATCATAACCCAATCTATGAACCAGACGCATGTACTTGATTCGTGCCATGTCCACCTTTCTGTATATCTTCTTTTCCTCATCGGTCATCTCTTTCTCAGGGTCAGCAGTTACTTCTAACACAGGAGTAGAAGCCACGTCGATCCTAGGAATGCTAGCTACAGTGGGAGGCAGATGCTTGGGCTCAGAAGATTCAAATGGAAAAGCCTTGGCCTTGCCTTGTCCCGATGCGATGCTTGCGGCCCTAAAAAGTTCAACTAGAGCTGCACAATCAAAAAGCTCGATTTCCTTTCCAACCTCCTCTTCATATTCATGGTCGCCCTCTACCTCCACATCATCTGAATCGTCCACAGCGTCAGATGTGCCATCTCTTGTGGCAACATATTCAGGACTAGCATCTTCATCCTCCATAACTGCCTCATGCTCGGCTGTACTGCCTTGTGCATCAGAATCATGATTGTGAAGTTCAACGCCAGCGTCCTCTCCTCCTGTAGCTCTGAGAACAGGAAGCAATTCGGCAGCCGCATGATCAGGCACGCTCTTCCCCTCCAGAGCATCCACAACGCGCAGGTCATCAACCCCAGCAACAGGCATGACGGCTTAGGCGGCACACCATTGACAGCATCAGCAACAACATCCTGCTCCCCCTGCTTATCATCCATCAGGACAGGAACATCTGTAACATCCACAAAATCACCTGATTCAGCAGTCTCCCCGCCATCCAGCACGCCAATGACGCTCCTGGAACTCTGGAAGCTCCCATCTAATGAATCCTCGGCGCCCGTACCGTTGCCATCCGCAATGGCACCGTCCAATCCGCTCCTTCCGCCGGCGTCGAGCACTTCCTCGGCGCTCATGAAGCTCTCCTCCAGCGACTCCTCCGCGGCGCCGAAGTTGTCCCTCGCCGCTCTCGGGCGCAGCGGCGGCCCCCACCATCTCGCCGCCGGGGACCGTGCTCGGGTCCTCGGGCGGGGGAGGGGGCGGCGGCACCCTTGCGACGGTGAAGAAGAAGCCGTTGGAGACCTCCTCCACGAACTCGCCGTCGTCCCCGTAGCTGGAGGCGTCGTCGAACGACTCGCTGCCGTCCTCGTCGCTGTACGAGAGCTGCGCCGCGACGCGCGGGGCGCCGAGGACAGCGGCACCCAGGAGCGGCGGGGACGCGGGGAGCGGGGAGAGCGGCGGGGAGGACGCGGCCGAGGAGGACAGCGAGGACGCAGTGGCTGCGTCGTCGTCGTCGTCGTCGAGCGAGGAGAGCCGCGCGCGCACGAGCAGCGCCATGGCGGCGCGGTGGTGGGTGGGCGAGCGGCAGCCGCCGGGTCCTAGTAAAATTTGGATTCGAAGGCGTCGGCCTAGCTGATTTAGTTGTTGAGATTAAAAAAAAATTGGGAATATTTTTCTGTGGGAACTGGAGGCGAAGTAGCAAGGCGTGAGGAGGTTGGGTGGTGGGTGAAGCTGAAGCCTGAAGCAGCGGCGTGCGATGGGTAGCGATGATGGCTGCGGCGGGCGGCGGATTTAGGGTTTGGACTCTACCGCGTGCAGTTGGAGTTGGGTTGGGGTTTGTGGCCGCTAAATCTTATGTATGATAATTGAGTTGGAATTTGATTCCTTGGCCAGCAAGGAGGAGGGCACGTACGTGTGCAGTAAGCATGGCCTATGCGAAAATTTGGAGTACAACTCTATCTTACGTGTCCAAATCTTTTTTTTAGCATCACGTGTCCAAATCTTATGTCCATGTTTCGCCCCAATATTTTGAGAAAGTTTTCTTGTTTTTATGAATCGGGCTGATGTATTGTTGCATGCTGCAGTTAAGCAAAATTTCGTACCAAAAATTTATGGTATGCCAAAAGGAAGTCTCATAAAAAGGTTTTTGTCTTTAGCAGCACAAAAAGACTCCAACATCCCCGACCGAAGTGAGTCGTTGGTAGCAACTTGAACTAACATTTATGGAAGGTAAGATCCATTGTGCAGCACATTTTTCATTAAAGTGTTCTATACCCAAAAAAGAAGATCCTTGTATGAGCCGTTCGGAAACTGCAAGTTCTTTACCTCAACGGCTCAACCTATTATCAAAAAAAAAAAAAAAAAAAAAAAACCGGCTCAACCTGCCTGTACCTCTCGATAAAATCAGCTAGGCAAAATGCAGAATGCTGTTTCTAACAAAAATTAAAATTTCCGTTGCCAGGACTCGAACCCGGGTCTCTCGGGTGAGAGCCGAGTATCCTAACCAGCTAGACTACAACGGATTCTGTTCATTTGCTTATATTTTTTTTATATCATTACTTTATACCAAGCCCAAGAACTACGGAACAAATTGAAGTACTGCTACTGGAAGAGTGAAAAACACCGCTGCTCCTCTCTCTGAAAAATGAAAAAAAAAAAGAAATGGAACTCACCGCTGGAACCTATCCCTAGGGCATCAGGTATGCCACTGTCATCCGTCCTGTTTACTTGAGCAGTAGTTGAAGCGATTTACTTACGTTGGGAACAAGTGTGCCTGATCGATGTTTTGGACGCACTCGTGACAGCATCAGTTGCTGGAAACAATGCCTTCGGCCTTAACGGTAGCATTACGTAGTACAGTACTAGGCCGTAACGAATCCACAGGACCGATCTAGCTCTCATTCCTGTTGTAGATCGAATTCGTTCTGACAAGTGGACTCATCCCTGGAATAGAGACAGAGCTAGAGCTCGAACCAGAGCCATCGGGCCTCCCGGCTTGTTGTCGACTTGGCGTTTTTATCATGGGCCCCAAACGGTGACGTTGGGCCAAACTCAAACCGAACCAGGCCCCCATGGATGAAATTACGGTTACGGTTTGCACGGCCGGCCCTGCTTTGTGTTCCCTCTCGCACGCGTGCGGTTAATCTTACACCCTTGACCGGTCTGAATCCGAGTAGGATTCGGACCTTGATAACCGCAGCAGCGAGCGTTTCGACTACGAAGGCCGCCTCTTGCTTGTGCAGTTGTACGCGTTGGTGGCACGCAATCCGACGCTGAAACAAACTACTACTAACACGAGCGCGTTGCCCTGCCGCCATGGAATGCGCAGCAAATCCCTCCCGTCAATAAGAATTGAAGGCGCGCCGCCCACGGCACAAGACGACCGTACCGCATCCTCTTTCCTTTCCCCCCGCCGCGTCGATCCATCATCCTTCTCACGTCCACCGAGGAGCTCGGCCCCGGCGACATGGTCCTCTGCAAGGCGTACAACGACAGGTCATCTCGTGGCGGGCCCGGATCATCGGGCGTGCCGTCGCGCTGCGCTCCGGCGTCGCCGCCGGCCCGCAAGAGGAAGGCGGCGGGCGGCGTCGAGCACCGCCGCCCTGAGGCTCAGGCCAAACCGCGGCGGCGCAAGCTGCTGCTGGCGGACGATGAAGAGGACGACGACACGTCGTTCGCGGAGATCCTGGAGAGCGAGATGCTACGCTGCCTCGAGACGGAGAGCGCGCCGGCGGGAGGCGAGCCCGCGGCGATGCCGCCATGCTCTGCTCAGCTGGAGGAATCCGACGACGTAATGGAGATCAGCCTCGATGAGTTCTTGGGTTCTTCGGCGGCCGGCGGCACTGCGCCGCCGTGCACTTCTCAACCGGAAAGCGCCGCCGCCGCCTCGTGCGTGAAGACGTCGCCGCAGCACGGTCAATCTACGGGCGGCGACATGGTAGAGCTCGGCCCTGAGAAGAAGTCGTTGATGGGTGCTTCGGCAGCGCCCAGCGAACACAGCGGCGGCACACCAAGTGCACTACTCACCGACGACGACGAGGAGGAGGGCATGTGCGGGCTGGCGTGTCCGCCGATGGACGAGGACTACGTGGAACACATGTTGTCGCAGCCCTTGGTGCAGTTTGATCCGACCTTAATCGAGGAGTACATCAGCGATCTGTAGATATGTTCTTGATGCGCAACAAGTGTAGCTTAGCTTGAGATATCCTCTGATCTCGTGGCTCGTATGTACAGATCGACGAGTAGATGATTGTTTCTGACAGTGTTAACGCGATTCTATTCATTCTTTAATCCTTACTCACACATGTAACTCCCGATCTCGTCAGCATGATGATCTAATAAAAAAGCATACATTCTTCTTGTTGTTGTTAACAACAGTTGCTTTCAGCAGTTGTGTCTCGATTGTTCCTGTTTTCATTCTTTACAATTTTGGGCATGAGATTGGTCGTGTTGCTCTATGAGTATTCTCTTCACATGAGAACCTGGCAGCCTGCTAGTAATGCACGAGCGGAGTGTGGTTGTGTCTGCATGACAAGAGGCCGAATCCCCAGTCTCTGGCCCATGTGTATTCCATTCACTGGTTCATCTTGGGCTACGCATGAACCAGGACCTTCTTCCAGCAAGGCAGCAACGACTATTATCAGACTGGCACAGCAAGCAGGATTTATCACCCGCTAGTTCTTCTGTTCAGATTGCTAAAATTTAACTCCCGTACAGCAGTGTTAAGGCAATGCCGAGACAATCGAATCTTGCCCTTTTCACTACTGCGATTTATACAGCTGAACATAGAAGCTAGACCAGATTGTCACTCAGGAGAAAGAACAAGTTCAGTATTGATCCACTTCACATAGAACACACCGAACACAGTTGCCCATAGCTTGAACGCATTAAACAAGCATACACAGTACCAGTTACAATCACATCCATGGATATTAGCACGTCATACTATTTTCTTGCAACATCACAACTCATAGGCAACCATTTGACTAACACCTAGGCAGTATCTACCCAAAATGAAGCAAATAAATATTTCTTCCCATGCCTACTCAAATTGCCCGTCTAACAGGTCAAGAGTGGATATTTTTCCCCCACTCATGGCAGGCATCAATTAGTCATTGGATGATGGTAAGTTAGCGACATTTCATAGTAAAGCTACACAATTGCACGAGCTACTGATATACAGATACAGTATAAGACGGCACATGGAACAAAAACCTTGTGATTGTCAACTGGTATCGTTAGTGAGGAGATCAGCGCCTGCTATAGAAACGAGCCAGTTAGAAGTTCGGCAACCACTTCATCGACCAAGGAACCTAACAACTCCGCCGCTATGTCTCCACCGGCCTGGTATGAATCCATCTTGAAATCAACCCAGCTCCCCAGAGGACTACTCATTTCCCTATACACAAGTTCATCCACCATCCACTCCTCGGCAACCTTCAAGCTGGTCATCTCTCGATGGATTTCTTCTGCTGACAAATTCTGCAGGACCGCCATCCCCATGAACCATGAGCCATAGCTGGCATTGAAATAGTACGCACATTTCGCACTCAATAATTCATTCACACAGTCAAACAGTAGCCTACGCCTCAATCTGTAACCTTTGCCCTCTTCACCAGCCAACCACCTAGTATTGCCATTTAATGCTTCCAGCAGATGTGGATCTAGAATATCTGAATAGCCAAACCGCTCCAAACAAGAGGAACTGGCTTTCAGTATTTCTCTTATAAATTCCACCTCCTGTCTATAATCCATATGACATGAGCTGCTACTTTCAGATGGAGGGATTTCCACTGTGGCCACTGTGATTGATGAGGCTGTATCAGAAAATTCTGACGAGACATCCACTTCCACGAATTTGTTGAAGTGTGCTGAAACTGAAGTTGTTGCTCCTTCAGTTGAACTAAATAATCTTGTTCCTGCAGAAGTAAAACAGGAAATGGTTTGAGAAAGGTCTATGACTACTGTGACAGCAAAGACCAAGCTACTTGAATTACCATTTGCGCTCCTCCAGCTCTCTGATGAGCTACAGGTCTCCGTCGAAATAGAAGCTTCCCATGTTGAGTGGGGGCTCAGGTGAAGTTGCTCTAGCTCTGTTCGATCCGTGACATCACCATCATACTTCGCAGGTTGAAACGACTGATTAAGGGGAAATACGTTAGCATATAGATGAGTGTTTACCCTTTATGGTTACACTACTGACACGGTCCTCTTTATGCTGGTATCAGTTTACACTTGTTTTGGGGCAGAAAATAAGAATGTTTTACTGTTCAACCCTTAACCCAGAACGACAAAGTTAAATTCCCTTTAAACATATTGATCTATAACATTAACTCAGGCTTCTAACTTTGATCTGATGTGATCATTTGCACCCTCAGAATAGATGTAAAAAGGGGCCTAATCTACTGAAGAAGGAAGATATGCGACTAATTATGCTAAAAAATGGAAGATACACACCCAATTGCATGAAAATTAAAAGATTATCATTTAAACTATTCAATTGTACAAACATGCATTGTTACCAGTAGCACCTTTCTGCTGCCCAAGGAAAGTCTGGCAGGAAAACCTACCAGATAAAGAGTGCAGTTTTGGGGCTGCAGACTGATTATGAGCATTAACAAAAGTTATTTGTTATTATTAACACACAAGTCATTAGAGGCACAAACTATCACTCCACAGCTCTTCTTTCTGGTGAGCAGGAGTACGGACGTGCCTCTCCTTCAGCGCAGGAATAAAAAATATATGCATCTTTTAATGTATTATCAGCTAATGTACAGTCAATGTCTTTCCAACCTTCATTCATAAAGAAGTTTTTTTTCCAAACTTCAAATACCAGATAAATTAAACAGATGAAATGGGTCATACCAAGAGAAATGCATATGCCTAACAAACATAAATTTATTCACTTTCAAGTTTACTCCGATCTGATGTAGTAACAATCAGCATATGATCAGAACTAGAAAACTAATATGCATAAGATGGTGCTGACAAAAGGGTGTAACTGGAAGAAGTGCGCCTGAGTCTGATGTGCCATACCTGGCCACTTTTAGAAGCAAGATCTGCCTGGGGGAGAGTAGCTTTTCCATCATTGAAAGACTGCAACGATTCCCTATCATAATCAGTAGAAGCAATGCTAGATGTTTCACATGCTGATCCCGTATCCTCCAAAGCTATTGATGTGCCATTCACCTTAACACCTTTGGCTGGATCAGAGTAGGGTGATCTCACACCTGACGTTAACTCTCTCAATTTCTGCTCCAACAGGAGTCCCAAATAATCACCATCAATGACATCAAGTTTAGCGTTTGATGTATTGCTTGAAGTAGACATAGCATTCAGATTCTCAATAAATTGTTTTTCCACTGAATGATTGGGGAAGTGGGCACCTTGTAATGATTTGTCAACTGGTGAGGTAAATGTGAATGAAACAATCTCAGTGCTGATTTTCTTTTTGTTTGTTGAAAAAGATGACTGTTCATCTATCACAATATTGTGCCGAATCCGCCTCTGGCTTCTGTCAGAATTAGCACTATCACTTGACTGGCTTGTATCAGAGTACATTCTCCTGTTTTGTAACCTTCTTGGCTTGGGGACTGCTTTGGGTATGGAATTATTTCTTACATTTGCTCGAGCAGTTGGCTGCAAGTCCATCTTTCTGCTACCTTGAGTATTATTTCCAGCAAATGTGCTGGCTGCCCCAGCCTTTCTGGGAGAGGCATTTATTTGGTGAATACTGCTCCGTTGTCTACTGGGGTTTGCTGGATTTGAATTCACCTTGTGTTTGGTGGCCATAGTATTCTGCCTTCTGTTGTTTGGCACAAGCACACTGGACGAACTTATTGTGCCCATTTGATTATTATCCTTTTGTTTGTTCAGCCCATTTCTCTCAACCATGCCATTTTCAGGGTTCCTGCGAGCTTCAAGCTTTCTACCGCCTTTTCTCGCACCTCCTTGGGCATGCATAGCTTGAGCAACATTTGATGATCTATTGCCGGGTTTGACCTTTGGGCCAACTGGGGCACA
The DNA here is from genome assembly GCA_015476505.1 of Urochloa ruziziensis. Taxonomy (NCBI): domain Eukaryota; kingdom Viridiplantae; phylum Streptophyta; class Magnoliopsida; order Poales; family Poaceae; genus Urochloa; species Urochloa ruziziensis. The sequence continues at coordinate 72,479,293 of CM027118.1, forward strand.
TCCATTTGAGTCTGAGATCCTGGAAGATGAGGTGCCCTCCGAACTTCTCAACCTTCCATCCAAAGGTTTTCTGCTAGGTGGCCTAAACGATGCAGGCCCATCACGTTTCCTTAGTGCTTCATTTAGCTTCTGTGACCTTTGCTGGGCTCCTATGATCTCTCCTGGGTTGTAGGCACGCGCAACATTTGTGTGCCCAAAATCATGGACCCTGTAAGAACTGATGTTTTCAACTCCAGGCCTAATGATCCGAGATGCTGCTTCCATTATATCAGCTGCATTTCTGCTAGATATATGATTAAGGTTCTTCATGGGAGACAATAACTTATATTGTGCAACAGACAGTGTCCTCTTGGCAAGTCTTGGAGGCAGTGCTTCCATTTTAAACCGGTCAATAGGACTACCCGGCATCTTATGAGGACTACCAACATAACTTCTGCCTGTGAAATCATCATGGTTGTTGGCTTGGGAGGGTTGTTGCGCTGTGGATGGCATGGGATTCAATTCAGATGAGCTTGCCGCAGGCATGGAATCCAAACCCATAAGCCTAGCCACAACAGTGGGACACCTCCTTGCCTGAGCTTCTTCATCAATTACTGAAGACGAGCAACTATGCTCACTGCTTTCTTTCAAGCTAGGCGCGTCTTCAAGGATCTGCCATATAGACACAGCTTTAGTCATTCTGGACTTTACGCAACAGACCGAACAGCACAGGGTTAAAAATTAGAGCAAGAGCACTCACCGAATTTGACCTAGTACTTAGTGTGCTGTCATCAACATCCTTCCCGTCTCCAGCATTTTCTGAAAAGAAAAAAAAAACATATAAAATGTAACCCAATATGGCAGTATGCAGCAATGGCTGCTCTCCTATAGCAAGTTTGCTTACTCGGATCCGGAGAACTGCCCGCACTTGCAACGAAAAGTCGCTTCTTAGACTTCTTGCCCCAATCGAAGAGGCCAAAGAATCCATGCCCCTTTGAAGAAGGTTTCTCTACATCCATCTCTCCTCACTATCTAAACCTGCAAATAAAACCACTCGTATAAATAACAAAATCATCAGAATGCAAGAGAGGCAAACACATTTAGGCGAAATGCAGGTAGACTAGCTAATCAAGAGATTTGCACGGGTCCATGAGCTGTTGTCCTAATCGTCGGACCTAGTCTATGCTCCCCGGACATAAACACCTAGTCTATGCTCCCAGGACCCAATCGTCATCCTGAATTTGACCAGGAAAACCGAGAGATTCCGGAACCATGAGCTGATTCCCGCATCCTACCAGCAAGCTTCTACGAATTTAACGAGAATGCAGGTAATCCCCAGCACAACCACTCCGAGAATCCACAAAGTCACCCACACACAGGTCACAGAACGCCATAAAGATCCAACCTTTCCGACGCGACGGCAGCAGCAGTTGCACGGGTCAACGGCGCGGGATTCACCGAGGCAGCGCCCAACCCGAGCCAAATCGCGGCGCAGACCAATCCGGATCGAGCCGCATTGGCCCGCGCCTCCCTCGTCCTGGAGCTCCCAAAGCACCGACCTTTTTCCTCCCCCAAAGAAACACCTCGAGCAAACGGAGCCGCGGAGGAGGATCCGCGTGAGGGCGCGGGGAGGGGGGCGTCACGTTAGGGTTCTCGGCGAGGTGGGGAGGCGGACGCGGGGGTGGGAGGTGGCCGCGGCTGCGGAATCCATTAATGCCGCTGCGTGAGGTGGGAGGGAGAGAGATTGGAGGGAGCCAGGGAGGGGAGAGAAGAAAAGGGAGAGGAGGCCTTTCTCTCTCTCCTGTCTCACTCCCACCTGTGTGTACTCTTCTTCGTCTGATGGCCTGGTGTGGTCGCAGCTGGGTTTTGCTCTTAAAAAGAGAATTGGAGGCTGGATCGGTCTGGTCGTGTTGATGATGTAAAGTATAACGAGATTTGGGCGTCTGTGGGATTGGATGATTTGGCGCCAGGTTTTTTGGAGTTTTGTACTAGGCAGTTACTAGTCCGGGAGAAAAAAGAATTGTTTCTTGGTGACGTTTCCTGTGGAGCCCGGTGGAATTCCAGAAGGGCAAGAAAAAGCGAGATTAATGGCTTCTCTAGCTAGATCTCCTTCTCCAGGTATTAAACTTGTGCACAGTGCAATAGCGTACCGTGTTAGTTCTATGTCGGATGTAAGTGGTGATGATCCGCGTCTGATCCCCACTACTCTAGTACAGCGCCTTTTGCGAAATTATAGCATCTCCAACGGTTTGGCAATTAGTGAGCTCGAGTTCAAAATGACGTCGTGAACTCAATTACCGCAGTCGGATTAACCTGCGCACGGCGGCGCGGCGCGGCGGTCGCGGGCAGTGGTGAACGGCGAGCCGAGACGCCGGCGGCGTAGAGGGTCCGTCCCGCGCGCCATGGTTGGTGGCGGTGCGCCATCACGACGCCCCGCGCCGGACAAAATAAAAAAGGAAAAGCAACGGCATCATCACGCACGGCACCTTCAGGCCGGCCCTCCTAACAAATCGCGCCAAAAAAACTGCCGATGCCCACTGGCCATATCGATGCCCCTGGCTCCTCTCTCAGGGCTGCAGCATTGCACAATCTAGTAGGACTTATCATGTAGTGGTGCGTGCGTGCGTCCACAATCCGGTTAAGGCGTACGCTTGAACCTGACTGAACATCTCAACCACCGCCATCCGAAGAGAGGCTGCCTGCTTGCCAGTACGTGAACAAAGAGTACGTAGTAGCCACTAGCCAGGCCATCGCAATTACGCGCGGTTGACAATGGCGATCGAGGGAAGGAGAGCTACTTACTACTAACCGCGCGCGCATTAAGTCCCCGATCGTGATCAGGCTTTCCTCGCGCCCAGGGCACCGTCAATTCCTTTGAATCCTGATGCTGCACCGTATCTGCTGCTGCTACGCAACAGCGGACACGGGTTCATTTGTAGGCGCCTAGCTTCCTGCAGGGTGCGATATTATATGGTCTGATCCTTTTGGATTTTTTTCTTCTTTTTTTTTGTTGGATATATATATATATACGCGTGTCTCGGGCTCTCAGCATGACGATGGATCTGAAACTGAAGCTGATTCCTTCCTTGCTCTTGTAGTCATGTTGATAACCGATCGTGTTGGTTGTTAGGTACTCTGTCACCACGGCAGACGTATCCGTTCCTTTTGCCCCCCGGTAAGCAAAGGTTTATGCTCGAGAGAGGTGGTCTGTCAGCCAGGCAGAAGCAGATGCACGGCTCTTTAGCCTTTGCGGTGGTCTGCAGCAGCAGCTTGAGGGCTTGTTCGGTTGTTCGGAGAGCCTCCTCCCACAAGCTGGAGTAGTGGGGGGAGCTGGTGCATGTGCATCTAGCAGTACGTAGCACCACCACAAGACAAGGAGAAAGCTGTTTTCACCCTCCCTCGCCCCGTAAACCTTTTCTTCCTCCAATGGAACAATGGCCAGGCCTTTGCTTGCTTTCTTGGTTGGAGCCCGAGCCTTGGAGGTGCTGCGAGATCGCTACCTTTTCATGCCAAGGAAAGGAGCCAGTGCGTGTGCGGCACTCTGAAAAAAGATGCATGCGCGTCGTAGAAACGCAAAATGCAATGTGGGGAGCACGCAACGCGATGGCCATGTGGTTTTACTGTTCTAATTCAAGGTGCAGATTACATGCGACCCCCACTGGCCATGAACTCGTCATTCAGTAGTATGTGCTTGTTGCTGAACTGAAGGCCAGCACTCTCTAGGAACTGTTTGCAACAAGCCAACAACGTACACTGCTATCCTATCGGCGTATCCGGTTCAGATAGTCAGCTGATGTGATTTGGTGAAATTTCGATCTCCATCAGAGATGGCGCCAGAGGGCGAGAGCAGTTATGCCCAGAGGGTTCAGGTACAGCATGCGGTTTCGGATGCGCGTACTGCGCCTTGCCGTTCCCATCTGGGCATGATAATAACGGTGGCATGTGCAGAGCAACCAGACTTGGTATACACGACACGCCGCACAAAGCAAGTTTGCAGAGGCGACAGCGCGGCGGGGGCAAGCATTCTCCAGATCAGCGGCAGGTGCCTTGCCTTGTGCGTATCCATATCACAGTTGCCATGCACGTCCAAAAAAAAACAGCAGCAGAAGACTGGCACCCCCATCCCGTCGGAATCGATCGACCAAAATGTGCAGTGCAGACGTGCAGTACACCCTCTTGAACAGCTGGAATGGAAGGTAGGGCTGCGCCTGCGCGCGCGCGCGGCTCCATCTTGAGAAGCAATGGGAAAGGGGTGGGAGGAGACCAGTCAGCTCTCCAATCTGGGCCTCCGGCGTCCGGCCCAGCGTTTGGAGCAGGCAGAGAATTCGCAGGCAGATCGCGCGCGAGGCCCACGACTCGAAGCATGCTCACACGCGCGCGAGGCCCAAAGCCCCAAGGCCGAGGGGAAGGGGAGGAAGAAGAAGGCGACTCGCGTGGGCGACAAACGTTTCTTTCTTTCTTTCTTCTTTTTTGTTTTTCGCGCGCGCGACATATAATAGTCGCGGCACCGCCGCTCGCCGTCCCTATCTAGCTCCCATCAGGCCATCACTGTGCTCCGCCGGCGAAGGTCGGCGCCGCGTTTCATTCCGAGGGTTAGTTTTTTTTTCCTCGCAACCCTTGGTCTCCACCGCTGAGAAGACAGCAGCAGAATTGGAACTTTGGAGGCTCCGCTTGCTCGCAGGGTGTATGAGGAAATGCCCCTGCGGCAGCTGCTTCTCCAAGCGCGGCGGCGGTGCTCGCCCTCGCCTCGGCTGCCTCAGCTCTCCGGATTCCTCGTCCTCTGCCGCGCCCTCTCCATCCTCCCGTCCCAAGCCTCGGCCATGCCGCCGCAGCGCCGGTCTCCACCTGTGCAGGTTCGGCTGCCCCGAAGCTCGCCTGGCTCCAGCTCCGACCCTCTTGGGTCCGGCTTCCACATTGATGTGGTGGACTCCGATCTCTGGCCTGCGTCCTAAAGCTTCTCTTCGGAGGCCGCACGGGGCAGCGAGTACCCGGATGACCTCCAACGGCACGACGATGAAGAAGCGCAGGACTTTGATGATGATATCGATGACATGAGGCATCGTAACAAGCTGTTCTATAAGCTGGACCAGGGATCCAAGGAGTATGAGGAGAACAACATGACCTTGCGTCGCCGCAGGAACAGGGACAAAGCCAATGCCAAGAATCCAAAGGAGTGCAAGGTGGAGCCTGCCAAATCTGTTTCTTCCAATGCTCCAAAGCTGAAGGCAAAGCGTGCAGCACGTGAGGAAGACATGGTTGAGGTGAAGCGGGAAAGGGTACTGACGTTTAACCAGATGACCGATCCTTACCACCACCCTTTTTGCCTTGATATACATGTCACCAAGGGGTCGGTGCGGGCTTGCTTCGTGCATCGAGTGACCAGCAGGGTGGTGGCTGTTGCACACTCCATATCAAAGGACATGAAGTTTGATCTGGGTTCAAGAAAGGGTAAGGGTATGAAGGCCTGTGCAGCTGTTGGTGCGGTGCTTGCGAAGCGCGCAATAGAGGATGATATTCATAATGCAGTGTATACACCAAGGAAAGGGGATAGGATTGAAGGAAAAGTTGAAGTTGTGTTGCGCGCAATAACAGACAATGGAGTTGATGTGAAAGTGAAACTGAAGCAAAGAAAGCCGATAAAGGTACACCATAACTGTGTATTGTTGCATTTCTGTTATATGCTGCTGATATTGAGTAGAGATTGTTGGTCCCTTTAGGTATTACATATTAGGTATAGTGTATTGCAGTACTTCAAAATACTATTTTGGTGCTGTTCATGTGTGTTAACTCACACACCTGAAAATTTTGACCAAGCTGGGGACTGAACCATGAAAATGCAAAAATGAACAGAACCATTTACCTAGTGAAATTTAGTTGTAGGTGGAACTGCATAGAAATATTTGTTTGTGTGTGTTCGTAGTATATGTGTTATAAAGCCATTTTCTGTTCTGCTGTAAGAAAATAAATTCAGCTTTACTCAAAAGAAGGAAAAGGGCAAAGCTTAGGCACTGAGAATATTTTGACACTGGTAAGTAATGCAAGGTTAAAATTATGATAAGCTTTCTTGAATAAACATTTCAGTTCCTAAAAGGAAAACCAGGTGAATAAAATTTGACCTTTTATCTCAATCTTGAATAGTGAACAAGAACAACCACCTTATTTTATATTTTTTACCTTGTAAAACCTATCTCATGTATTTCAATTTCCGAGCCCTCCTTGGACTTTGTATTTCGACAAAATTTCCATCATAGAAGTTTACAGCATGCCAGTAGATAGCCTGCAAAACTGTTGTCAACACGTAAAAAACATGGGCTTCTGAGTAAGGCCACCTTCACACTTATTAATAATCTGTCTGCTGTTTTTTGTGGGGACAAAAGCTGTTTTAGGTTAACCAGTAAATTTACAGGTTAGTTAACTATGATGCTTGTCGTGTTATTATAGAAAATACTCCACCAGATAGAGAAGCATGATGTTCAGAATTCTGTTCTACTAAACCAGTTTCTCTTGTCACCCGACATTGTATTTTTTCGGTACATGACTCTGCTCACTTATGATGGTCAGCAGCTACAGCTTCAAAGGAAACACAGAGATATCAATCTGTCCCTTTGCAGTGGGAGTCATCAATGTTACAATTTTGCTGTGGAAACACAGCCATTAAGGAGTGATAATGCTTGATCTCACTGTTTCTTTTCTCTTTACTTGCAGAATACACGGGTGGTGCCGCAAGATCAGTCGCCTGATAGGTCAGCTGTTGTTCAAATGCCTCAAAACTCATCTAATTTTATCTGCAAAGCTGGCTGAAAGACACGGGCAGCTGAAGGATATGCGTGCAGTTCTCTTAGATGGCCCTAACATTCTTGTTTCATGTACCCATGTATCACCTGCTTCACAACTTCAGCGTTCAGCTAATGCTACACATAAACTCAGCTTTGTTAATGTCTGCAGTCTGTACCAAAAGGGATCTGATGGCCGTTTGTGCCCTGTCCGTTGCTGACGACTCAAGTTCCAGCGGCTAATCGAGCACTCGCAGCCACAGTTACAGACTGCCATGGGAACAAACCTCTGCTTTATAACCTGAGAATCTGATATGTAAATCTGAGATGTTAACCGTCAAGTGCTATCAGAAACTTGCCTTTCTGTCTCAAAAAAAAAAAAAAAAAAAAAAAAGAAGAAGAAAGAACTTGCCTTCCTTGCACTTCTGTTCTTCTCCGCGAACCTGGCGCCGCCGTTCGTGGAGCATAGCGCGCAGAATGCTTCCGTCTCACTGATGGAGCCAGTCCACCCCAAAACTCAAACCCACCCGACGGCCCCCAAAGCCCATCTCGCCCCCATGCCGCTCGCCACGCTGCTCGCCCACCTCGCCGCCGGCCGCTTCGGCCGCGTGGTGGAGCTCACGAGCGGCGGCGCGTCCACCGCGGCGGCCGCGCACCGCGTCCTGCACCTCCTCCTCCGCACCGCGCCGGTGCCCCCTCTCCCGCAACTCGTCTCCCTCGCGCGGTGGTCCCGCGCTCAATTCCGCGCGCCGCTCCCGCTTCGGCTCCACGCCCTCCTCCTCGCCCGCCTGGCCTCCCACGGCGGCGGCCACTACCGCCTCCTCCGCTCCGAGATCCGCGTCGTCGCGGCCGCGCGCCTCCACTCCCCGGCCTCCATCCTCCGCGCCCTCCCCGCCTGGTCCACGTCCGCGCCGGTCATCGCCGACATGCTCGTCCTGGCGCTCGCCGAGGACGACCAGCCGCTGCTCGCGTACGAGGCGTTCCTCCTCGCGGGCACCGACTACCCGCGCCACCGCCCCCCGGCTTTCTCCCTCAACGCCCTGCTAGTCGCCCTCGTCCGCTCCGAGCGGGTCGACCTCGCCAAGAGGGCCTTCAGGGCATCGCTGCGGCGGCGCGTGTCGCTGGACGAGTTCACCTTCAACACCATCATCTCCGGGCTCTGCAAGACCGGTCAGCTCCGCAAGGCCAGCGACATCGCCAAGGACATGCGGGCGTGGGGGCTGGCGCCCTCAGTGGTCACGTTCACCACTCTTATCGACGGGTACTTCAAGTCCACCCGAGCAGGGAAGATGTACCATGTTGATGTGCTGTTGAAAGAGATGATTGATGCCGGGCTTTCTCCGGATGTGATTACATTCAATGTGCTGATTAATGGGTACTGTAAGGAATCCAACATTGCAGCTGCAGTGAAGGTCTTCGAGGAGATGAAGCACCAGGGGATTGCCAGCAATGTGGTGACATACAATTCACTTGTTTCTGGGCTCTGCAGTGAGGGGAAGGTCGAGGAAAGCTTGAAGCTGGTGAAAGAGATGGAGGAGCTGGGGTTGGCATGCACTGCGTATACCCTGAACTCTGTGCTGAGTGGGTTTTGCAGGAAAGGCATGATGGTGGAAGCTGAGAGTTGGGTTGATGGTATGGAAAAGGGGGATGTGAAACCCAATGTCGTTACTTACACTACTTTGGTCAGTGGATACTGCCATCTTGGAAAGATGGAGAAGGCGGTGGCAGTGAAGGAGGCGATGGCAGGGAAAGGGATTAGTCCAACTCTTAACATCTATAATTGCTTGTTATCGGGGTTTACCAAGAGCGCGGACTGGAGGAGTGTTTCAGGCCTTCTCAATGAGATGAAGGAGAAGGGCGTGAGTGCAGGTGTTGTAACTTATAATGTGCTTATCGGCGCGCTTTGTTGCAAAGGTGAGGTCTGGAAAGCAGTAAAGCTCTTGAATGAGATGTTGGAGGTTGGTTTGGAGCCACAACATCTGACCTACAACACCATTATAAATGGGTTTTGTGAGAAGGGGGACATTAAAGCTGCCCGTGAAATTATGAGTAGGATGAATAAATGTAAGAAACAGGCGAATGTGGTCACATACAATGTGTTGCTCAAGTACTTCTGCAAGATCGGGAAGATGGAGGAGGCTAATGAGCTCCTGAATGAAATGTTGAAGAAAGGGCGAGTTCCAAATGGGATTACTTATGAAATAATCAATGCAGGCATGGTAGAGAAAGGCTTTGTGCCTGATATAAGAGGATATGCAGCAGATATTTCTAAGAGCTCAACATCTTCCTGAAAGGTATAGTCCACTGATATAGTTTGGTAGGACTTGCTGTAACATAGGTTGAGTCTCATTTATGCTAGGTCATGTTTGCCTACTCTAGATTTGGGTTTGAGATTGTGATTAATTGTTGAGATTAGGAACTGCGGTCCTTATTTCTGCTGGGCCATATTTTGCGTTGATTAGATTTGGCTGTGCAATTGTGATTTCTTGATAGAGCTTGAGTAGGAATATTGATCCTTATTATTGCTAGGTTGTGTTTTGCCTTGTCTAGGTTGTATGTGATAATTTTGTTCGTCTGAGGTGTAATGTGGGAACGAATCTTACCATTAGGTAGCTCACTTGCCGATCGATCATCTGCCATATACAGTTAGCTAACTGGTATGAGTCCACCAATGTTTATGCGCATGAGTATTAGTAGTAGAACAAGTGAAATGAAGCAAAACAGTAAACTTGGGTCACCTGGTTGCAGATATCGTACCCCCCCCCCCCCCCCCCCACCCCCACCCCCTTTTTTTGTGCCGAGCTAGCATTTATAGTGCTATATCATAATCAGATTAATTTGAGAGGTTGAAGTGCTTTTCTAAACATCAGACAGAATGCAGAGGAGAGATCACTGCTATATGGATCTGAGATGGTTAACTATTATGTCTCCTGGTCACTATGCTTCTTAGTTACCACAAGATTTACATTTTTTTTTAGTTTCTCAGAATATTGACATTACAAGTTTACTACTGCTGTGTGTCTCAGCTTCTGACATATTTTGTTTGGTTTACAAGGACATGAACAATCTGATAACACTGCTTGCTAGTGCTGGGTCGAAGTCTAGAAGATGTTTTGGGGGCTGGAGATGAAGGTATTTTAAAGCCTGCCACTTCTTTTTCACTGGGTACTGCAAAGCTGCAAGTTTATGTGTAGTTGGTTTCCAGGAATCATATATGGACCAACTCCTATGCGATGCGCAACACACGACCGTCGTTGCTTGACATACATATCATGATGCTAGCAGCCCACAAGTCTCATCAGTGAAGAACGATTTGCTATCATGAGATCAAGGCTTGCACATCCCTTTCGGTTGACTGTTACAATATATAGATAATATGTTTTTTGTTGTTATATAAAAAACAGGGAATTGTATTAGAATGGTCTCAATGAGAACTTGCACACAAGAAGGGGCAGGCCATGTAAACATAAAAGGTCGCTTTGTTAAGCTATAACAGTCCCATGAGGACAGGTTTACGAGAAGAGGACAGCCCTGTAGACGCACAAATTCACTTAAAGGGCATCTTTTATTACAAATTAAATCTTTTGCCAAGTTTCGTCTGATGAATCCTAGTAAGTTGCTACATCACCTGTGTATTGTATGTAAACGCTACTGTATATTTCTTACATCCGTAAGAACAATGAAATTAAAAAAAGTTGCAAAACAATCAGACGGCATGCAGGAAAAACAGGGAGACGAAGAGAACAAGCTTTGGACGAACCTTTACATGTTACAAACACAGAGGACATGCCGGTTAAAGCACATCCTCTCAATCACGCGCCAAAAACCATGAAAGAAAAAAAAAAAGGTTAACACGACACAGCACCTCGATCGCAGCCGCCGATCGAGGTCGAGGCCGGGCGGCGTTTCCCCATGCCGTGTGTCAGGTCAGTAGCGGCGCACGAGGCCGGTGCAGCGGTCCTTGATCCAGCGGAATCCCTTGCGGAGGGACGCCTTGACCCTGGCCTCCACGGCGTAGGCCTTGTAACCCGCCACCCTCCGCCGGCGCTTCGCCTCCGGGTCGCCGGACCACCACGACGTCAGGGGCCCCGCGCCGCGCTCCCCGTCGCTGCCGCCGTGCGACGACGCCGGCACGCTGCCGCCCCGGAACTCCTCCAGGCCCCTCATCACATTCACACGTGGCGCACCAGCAGCAGCTCGAGCCTTCTTCGTGGGCATGGGAGGCCCGGCGCGCGTATATGTAGAGGCGAGTTAGCGGCCGGCCACGACGGGACGATCGCGACCCCGCCAGTACGCAGCGAGGCCTCAAGGATTTCGTCGCTGGTGCTTGGCATGGCATGCCGCTGCTGGAGAAATTAAAGGAAGAAAGAAATCAAGCAGGTGAGGACGGCACGCTGCGTTGAGCAAGACCTCTCTCTCACATCTTCCCAGCCGACGATGCCGGATTATTTTAGCGGCGGGAGTGGAGGAGCAGTCCTGCCCCGTCCGTCCCGCAGCTGGGGTTCGCTTGCCTGGCTCGCAGCTGGGGGTGCAAATGGAACGAGTCGCGCGCTGCCGTCTCCTGCAGACTTCTTGTTATTTTCACAGCATATACCTGAAGAAACAAACCCTCTATAAAAACATGATTGAAAGAACGTTATTCATCTTCATTTCGATTGAATTTTTTAAGAGAGGATAGAGTAATGAAAATCACAGATTATGCATACAGATACATAAACAGCATTCCAGTATGCAAAAAATAATAATGATAAATCATAATATAGCCTCTAAACTAATTTGCACGTTTCTGGTCAATGCAAAATCGGCAGGTGATGGTTCATGCCATCTCTGGTAAATCAGACAGAAAATCAGGAACCAAGTACATGCATACACTGATGCACATTATGCTTTCCAACCCTGATGGAAAAACTTTATTTTTTTCTATTTTGTTTCTTTCAGTTCTACACGTCTCCAATTTCTTTTCCACCCATCCACCTTTACCTTCCCACAAAAGATACCTACAACAGGTAAACTTATTGGAGACAAGAAAAGTTAGCATGCAGGCTTCTTAACTCATACAACCCCCGTTTTTTCAAGAGGGCACTTGGTCTCTATGCGCCATAGATGTGTAGAAGCCAGTTCGGTTCAGACGGCAAGCGGTCATTACACTAAAAACCATTTACAGTCACGAGTCATCTCCACGTTGTGCTGAAATGGGTGACGAAGAACCGGAAATCTGGATGGTCTACTTGTATTGTGCGGAGCCAGCTATCAGCCTCCTGCATCAGTGAGGTGACGCGGTCCCGCTCTTGGGTTCCATCAGATGCCCAAGTGGCGGCACGGAATTTGTAAGGTGCCAGCCCAAAGATAGGCAACGATAGTTTCCCTGTTGCATTTGCGCAGCGGTTGATTCCCCCAAAGCCAGGGCATGCTGGCGTAGAAGGCTCACAATCTGCAAGAATGATTGGAGAGTAAAATCTCTTTGCAATCAATGCAATCTAAAGATGCATTTACAAAGGCAAAATGTCACACAAGTGTCACTGCCATCTATCTCAGGTAAAGTAAAAGCCCTATTCCACAAGCACTAGAAGACACTTAGTATTTACCCTTGCAAGGTGTTGCTAGACAATGGAACGTCAAAAAACAGGCATCAAGATCCTTCAATGTTGGTCCTGTAGGAATTCTATATATGGGGTACCTGCAATTGGAAGCATGAGGATGAAACCAGTAACGTATAGAATCATAGCAACACCAGGTTAGCAGCGTTGCTCTTCTACACAGGTTGTGTCTTATGCTGAAATTCAGCACAGTAGGCAAGCCATTGTTAGGCATTGCAACTGGTAGGCATCCTCTGCATGGGCCAGCACAGTTGACAAATGTCATAACTCTGACCACTGCAACAATATTCTAGTTTCTACAAACTAAAACATGGTCTACATAAAAAAAAAGTGTGACATTATGGTAATGAAACTAGAACTTGGTTGATAATAAATAAAACAGATCAACTTAATACAGATATAGTCCGCCAATGATAAGCTGCTCTTATATTGCAGCTAAAATCACAAGAAAAATTGCAACTCAACAAATTGGGTCAACACATATCAAATGGAAATTGGGAAACAACAATGACCTCCAGAACACATCGTATGTCATTGTGTGTACAGCAATATTTGCAGCATGGCAACAAGGAAATAAGCCTTACCGTGGCTAAATCAAAACAAAAATTAAGTGAACAAAAACATAGTGCTTGAAGCATACCATGCAACAGACATCCAGCTAGATGGCAGCAGATCACAGCTTTTTAATGTCTTCAGAGCTGGAAATCTATCCGCAAGAGCTGATACCTGAAAGTGATGCATAGTTAGATTCTATACACAGAACACATACGGTAAGCATTGGTTAGATTTTTTTTTTGATTGGTTTGGTTACAAAAAAACTTACCTTGTCTGTCAGTGGTTCTCTACCATACGGAGGATCCCTTTCCAGATACTCAAATATTGGAAAACGTGAAGATGCATCAGTTTCACCATCATCACTTGGTAGGCCACCATTTTCCAGCCGATGTGTAGCTTCCACTGCTGAGACTCGTAGCCGGTCAACATCATTATCACTGCTGCTTTCACTGCTAGTATCCATAGATTCCCCATCACTTTCATCCCCAGGACGCCTTAAGTAAGTGAGAAAATTAACTAGAAAAGTTATATACACTATCAAAGAATCACCAAGGTGATAAAAGCAACCATACAGAACAGCGTGCTGGTTGTATTTATTTTACCCATAACTTCTTTCTCATTGTTTACTTCATTTCATTTCTTTCCATCCATGTCCACTGAATTAAAGTCACATGGAGAATTAGCCATTCCTAGTGGACATCAAGTGATTACTAAAGCTATCAACTCTCGTCTCATCATTCGTGCAAGTAAACATAGAACAAATCTGCAAAATTTTGTTACATACAGCATTTCTCGACAAAATCATGCTGCTAAACCCCCGTGAGGCAGGAGATAATTTGCCTTGAAAGGCCAAAGGCCAAACAACTGCAACAAAAAAGTTGGGAATGCATAATTCACCTTAAGCTCTAGCGCGATAGCATTCAAGCATAGCTATTTATCTTTCATATAGATAGACACAGATGTAACAAAAACTATTGAAATGCATGGTGTACAATCCTTACCATTCCAACAGTACTCACTTAGTTTTCTATTACTATATATGAAAATGCCTATGCTCATACTAACCGAAGTATAAACAAAGATAAAATATTTAAACTATTTTTGTACATAGGTTGCCTTCTTAAGGTTTGAGTCGATAGATCAGGATGTACCTGTTTCTTGAAGCGGGTCTAGATGGATCTGCATACAGTTGGATAGCAGAAAGATATGGCACATAATACTGTATCACAGAGTCACTGCCATTTAACTTTAGTGGAACACCAGCCCCATAAGCACTCCATTCCCTGAAAGCTTCCCAAAGATCTCCAAGGCAGAAATAAGGCCATGAATCCATCACATCACCACTACGCCGCATCCTTAGGCTTGTCTGCAGCAAAAACAATATGAAGTTGGTCGGCAGCAGAAAGACGATTGTTTAAATGGATAAACAAAGAACTGAAAATTGCCATGCATGAAGAATATAGCACAAACATCACTACATGATCTAGAAATATGTATATGTGGTTCTGTCTTCCTAATTGCAGCGTGTATTTATTTTTTTCGGAGTTCACACAAATGCAAAACCAGATATAGCAATGGGTATGCACACACGCCAATTCATGATACTGAAGATGAGACCACATGACTTTGACGAATCTACAAGCAACTTTCACATTAAAGTTGTGCAGTGATTAAGAGTGCCTTTCCCGTTTCACCGTTAAGGCACGTGGCATCATGTGAAGTATAAAACATATATTAAAACTAGGACCTAAAGTGCTAAGCCAACCAGCAGCGGTGAGCGGTTTTCCAATTATCCGATGTGAGCAGTTTTCCAATTATCAGTCAGGGAGTTAATGAATGACTATCAATCAATCAGAGTTACTAGATGAGTACTTCAGACTAAATTCCAAATTATGAATCGCTCTATGATCTTAATAGCAGTGTTTCTCCGGAGTCATCTGCTTGCCTTTGCAAATGCAGTACAAATGGTATAAAGACTAAACAATGCCATCGGATCCCATTCCCATCAAACATATCGGATTCATCTAGGACTACCACACTGCAGTCTACTGAATTAGGAAAGAGTAAGCCCCGGAATACCTTGGGCAGGTATTGTAGGGGAACTGAAGGCGTCGTGGAGGCAAGAAATCTCTCAAAATTCCCAGCCTCCTCCCTCACTACGGGGGCTGCCGTGGTCACATTCGCCTCAACCGCAGTGTTTGTCGTCGTCGCCGTGGACGCCACCGACGGCTTCGACGACGTCGTCGACGACGAGTCGTCGGAGTCCACCCTGCTGTCCATGTCCGCCGACGCCGCAATAGCCACGGCGACGGCCCCCGGCGGCGGCGGCGGTTTCTGCCTCGCCGACCGCGGAGACGGAGACGGGGACAGCGACGGGGACGCGGACCGCTGCCCCTGCAGCCGCTGCTGCTGTTGCTGCTGCTGCTGCTGGCGGCGCACATGGGGAGGGTTGTAGAATCGGTTCTCGGGGACCGTACGAGAGGAAGAAGCGGCGCCGCCGGATGAGCCTGCCATGGCGATAGCGATGGCGGCGGCCAGATGGAAGGGTAGGTGGGGTTGGGGTAGGGTTTTGCGGGGACGGGGATTGGGGAATTGGGATGATTAGGGTTAGGGTTTTGGTGGCTTTCAGCGTTTTTTAATACGGGGTTTGGATCTGAGACGAGCAAGTGAGCGAGGAGGAGGGGAGGGAGCGCAGGCGAGCGAAGGACGAGGGAGCCGGGGAGCGGGGAGAGACGCGGGCAGAGAGCTGGGCACGGCCGCACGGCGCTGGTGCGTGCGGTTTATTGTGTTGTGTCGCGCTGGCTGTTCCCTTTCCTCACCGTTGCGGAATTCCGTCGGGCCTCATGTTCCCCCGTCCGTTTCTTCGGCGTGGTAGCGTGAGTGAAAATCGGGGAGAACCTCCGGCCCATTTTCTTCGCCTAGCACGTTTTTGCGACTTTCTCTCGCTTGCTTAAGCAGCAACTTGTTAGATTAACAAAGACCAACAAGGAACTTTCACCATCGAGGTACCTTATTTTGGAAATGGCGGCTCATGAGAACTTATTGATCGTATTAGACTCATAGTGGCACGGTTGTACACGATAAGGTGTATGATTATACTCGTGGTGGCATAAAGTACAAATTGACAAATTACGCAAGAAAATACCGTATCTATAAGAAATTGTAACTTTGATTTGACCTTGGGTGTTGTTAATCATGTTGATAGTACTATCCGAAAGTACATGAATGGAAGTAGACGATAGGTACGTTAGTGTCAATAGAGTGTACAAGTTGTTAACAAGGTACGCGAGAATATACGATCTCTAGAAAAATGGATACATTCTCGTGCGTAATATGTGCGATGGAAAAGATTGGAATAGTCAAGCGATAGAGAGAAACAATAAAAGAAGAAAAAAGTAGTGATTTCGTTTATATACGATATGATAATATCATGCAAGTAAGTGGATCTAGCTATCAGAATCCCTCTCGAGAGCGATGAGCTCTATGTTTTGCTTTTCGTGTGCACAAAAAATGATGGTGCCTATATAACTCCGAGTCAACTACCTTAAATCGTATGAGGTTCCATAATTCTATGGCATATATGGACGCATTTTTGTTTCTTTGATGAGCATTGTGTTGCCTTATCAAGCTATGAGAGCAAGCAAAGCGGGGCATTTGAATTTGGAGCGAAATTCTCTCGATACTTGTGGAGGCGAGATTTGCTCCCTAGTGCGAGAGCCAAAATTCGATCTCCTAGGCTCACAACAACATGGTGAGGCGAGGCGAGACATGCCTTAGGTAGAAACTAAGGCGCATCTAGGTCTCCTCCTCTTCCTTGTTTCCTTAGATATTGGTTGTTTCACGATTGTTGCTTCTGCGATCAATGTATCGCTTAGAACCATATGGTATTGCTCTAAGGGTTTGTTTGGCATAGTTTTTCTAGTGAAGCGGAAATACTTTGTAAAAGCATTTCGCAAAACATCTTCTCCTGGTAGTTCATGTGGTCTATTTTATAAGAATGTTAGAAAAATAGTGGAGAATCCTAGAGAAACCACTCATTTCTTGCTTATTGATTCTAGTACAAAATGAAAGAGAGTTTTATGGGGTTTCTTAAATAAAACCATCTCGGTATTCACTATTTGGCACTTCACAAAATGCTGATGGAGAAGTCGTTAAAAAGGCTACCAAAAAGGCTAAGTCAAAACTATTTACCCTAAACATAGCAGATGAACTTTACAATTGCACTCAAGAGAGATTACAAAAAGATTAGCCACTTCAATTACGATTTAGAATAAGAACAACCAAGCAGTCCAACAAAAAGAGTGTCGTGCTGTGCAGACGAGCAACTTCTGCAAAAAAGCAACTTTTCATACCAATGCGCAATGCTTTAGAGCACTCACCGAGCAAAGGATGTCTCAATTTCTTCCTCTACACAGGAATTCAAGGACTCAACGATGCTTTTGAGCACATACTGAGCAAAGGTATGTCTCAGTTCCTTCTTCTACACAAAAATTCGAGGCCAAAACATGCTGCTGCACTTTCTTTCGTGGAGCTTTACTCTGGAAAAAGCTTCTCCAATCGCTACAATGTTGCTTGATTTGTGCATAGAAATAAAAGGCGGTAAAGGAGCGAGCAACGAGCTAGTAGCCAAGTTCCTGCTATCTCTAATCCAAACTATGGCCCAGCATATAAAGGTGTTCAATTGGGCCTTGCTCATAACGAAAAATTTGCCTCGTTTACACAAACCATACCAGTATTCAGTAGACTAGGGCCAGAAATGTTTAGACAGAAGAGGGAACGAGCTTTCCATCAAAAGGAACGAATGAACCATGGTCTGTTCATGGCTCTGGGGGCCCATCGAGGCAACCGAGATGCTGTACTAGCTGGATGCAGCAGCCAGACATGGATGGAGACGCAAAGAAAGACTGTAGTTCACCCTCGCCCATGCCATGACTCCCTGCCGTGTTAACGGCGTACGGCCACGCGGCGGCAAGTCGCTGCCATGTGGCCACTTGCCGTGTTCTCGCCTGCGCCTTTACCTCATCTACTAGTCATCTCGGTCCTTTCCATAGGCATGCATGACATCAACCCAAAGACAGCAACCATGGCTTCCATCCCAAAACAAGCAAACCATCGCCAAATCATGCGCCACGGCATCATCATCACACACACCGCTTGGAACGTGCCACCGGCTTTGTCACTGTCTAGCACTACCACACATCAGCAGCAGCAGCAGCACGAAGCCCGTGTGGCGCTGTTTCGCCACAAGGGAAAACAAAATCATGGACTCCTCGCAGCAAGAGAACAAAACGGAACAACCCAACAACCAGGATCACAAGATACCCACAGGCCACAAGCGTGCGCATTATTTGTTTGTTAACATCAATCGATCATCCGAGACAGAGACGGAACAATCACAAGATCCCCAGGCGCATTATGCACCCTCCAGAAGAGGAAAACATTCCAAGAACCTTTCCAATCCCTGCAGCAGCACACGGCATCGTCCACCCGTAGCCTGGTAAAGTGACTAGTGGTGAGCGAGCAGTAGCAAGTGACTGCGAACACTCTCTCAGCTAGTCAAGCTGTGGGAGTGTTGACTGCTCAGCTGAGTGATGGAATTTCCCTTTCAGGAAACACCAGTATGGGTGCTGAGCTGATGACCGTACCAGCAAATACCAGGATCGACACAACAATAGACTGGTGTACTAGCAAGCAGGCATATGCAGTGAGCCATACCTTTCAAACTTCACAGATCCAAGGATTAACATTTCAAAACCGGAGATCAGATGCCCACACGTACATCAGAAGCCTCATCAGCAGGTCAACCATGACGCAGAAACAGCCACGCACACATACATCAGATCACAGCGCAGCAGAAACAACCATGTCGTCATCATCAGTAGGCAGTACGCAGTAGCCACTGGTCACTGGAGATCAATCAGGCAAAGAACTGGAGCGCACTGAGGCCGGCATTTCCGGCCACGGTTTCCGCAGGATCGCCGCACACTCGCACAGATCCGGGAGCTGCCACACTCCCTTGCAAGAACAGAGGGGGGATGATCAATAAGCTCTCCTTACATTGCAAGGTTACAAGATACCACTACCACACTACTACCAGTAACATTACAACTAGGCAAGAACAGCAACAGTAACAGGGAGGAACAGCTACTAGTCTAGCACGACACGATTATTAACTCGCTTTCGTTCCAACTACTACTTAGCCGGGAAAACTTAGCATAGATCCAGGGGAAAAAGGGGGTAGAGAGAGACGCATCTCTCTGGGGGCTCAGATCATGCTGCATGTTAAGCAAATCTGCAGCTGCAGCCGCTCTCTTCCTCTCCTCGCCTTTGGTGCCTTGGCTGCTAGGTGGTGGAGAGGGGTCAGGCGTACACGATGCCGGAGGAGAGGGCCATGAGCAGGATGGCCGCGCGCTCCTCCTCGCCGAGGCGCCTCCTCCGGCGCATCCGCCGCCGCTGCTTGAGGACCACCTCCTTGCCGAATCCAACCGTACGGAGCTCCACGGTGACCTCATCCGCCTCAGCCTCCTTTTCCTTCTCCCTCTTGGAGGCGGCGGCGGCGGCTGCGGCCACGGCCGCGGCCTTCTTCTTCCGCTGTGGCTGCTGTTCGCCGCCGGCGGCGGCCTTGTTGGCGTCGAGGCCCAGCGCCTCCCTTCTCTTCTTCCGGTACCGAATCCCGCACGCGTTGCACAACGACTGCGACAAGGGAGACACAGATCGGAGCGGATCAGCCCATAAAGCACAGATCGGGGGCGGGGAACGGGGCCCAGCACGGCGCTAGGGTTCCCCGAAATGAGATCGGAGCTCGGATCGGGACTTACCATGGGGCCGCAGGGTCCTCCGCGCCAAAGCGGGGTCTTGGTGGTGTGGCACTCGGTGCAGGCCTTGGGCTCGCCGGCGGCCGGGCGCTCGTCCGGATCCGTAGACCCGCTCCCCTGCTGCGACAGAAAAACAGCCCGATTAGGACCCGCAAACCACCATTCGGACAGCGGATCGAGCGAGGAAACCGCGGATCGGAGCTCACCTTCTCCACCGAGGAGTCCATGTCCGGCGCCAGGATCGGCGGATCTACCACCGCGGAACTGCTCCCCTCCTCCGTCTCCAGCCTCTCGAGGCCCCGGCGCTCAAGCGCCGCCACTCCCCTGCGCGGATCGGGAGCTCGATCCGTGGGGGGAACGATCCCTGCCGCTCGGATCTGGCCGCTGGGGGTTGCGGCGGCGGGGGCGGGAGTAGCAGCAGAAGGGGGGGGACTAGGGTAGGGTTAGGAGCGGGAGAAGCGTCGAGTGGAGGGAACCGAGGCGGGCGATGTGTTGTGGGGGATGGGGTGGGGGACGGATGGAAGAAAAAGGGGGAGCCCGAGGTTTTGATCTCAAAATGGAGGAGGGAAGATGGGGCGGGGCGTGGAGGGAAACAGAAATCCATGGAGGGAAAGAGGGGAAATTTTGGGCCGTATATGTTTGCGGCGCGTAGGGTTTGCGCGAAACCTCTAGGCTTTGCAGCAGATCGGGCCCTGGTGTACAAAGATTAGGCGGTAAACTTTTCGGTAAAAGCGGGTAAATTGTGTGGTTAAAGTTGGTAGTCATGTCACGGTGAATTTTTCTGGAATTGGCTTTAGATAAGCACCATTTTCCTCGCAAAAAAAAGATAAACACCATTTTTTAATAATTCATCTAAAGTTGCTAGTAGATTGCATAATTTGGGGGTTGATGTTCATTTTTTCACAATATAAGAAAATAGAGTGGGAATTGTTTCATTCTCGTGCGCGACAAGAAATTGTTCTGGTCCGAAACCAACGTTCAGGACAGTGGAGATCCTCCCTTGTCGTTCTACTACTTCTTGTGTTCCAAGCAAGCCAGTAGCCAGTCTAGTCGAGATAGCATACCTGGCCCAGGTAGCAGGAAGCGGCGGAGCTCAGTACTTCAGAGAGTTCCCCCAAATTTTCAACCCTCCCACTTCGCCCGCTCACGCGTGCGGCCCAGGAGGCGCAAGGCGACCGTTGGCTCCCGCACGCCACACGGGAGCTCACGCGCGGCCGCGCCGCACAAGATCAGGGTCCAGACCGACACTAGAACCCAAAAAGAAAAGCAGAGCCGCCCACCTTGCTGCGCGGCTCGGCGCACCAAACACCATTCCGGCCTCGCTGTTTGCTGTTCCTCCCCCACCAGCCGATCCCGCGCAGCCTCGGTTGGCGGCAGGAGCGCAGGCCCGCGCTGTCCACCGCGGGAAAACCCTCAATTTCCCCGCCCAAAGTGAATTGACGCAAATGCCCTCCCGCGCTTTGACTGGTCAGACCGCGCAATCTGGGCTCGGCCCAAGCAAAGCTTCTGGAAATATCGCTGCTCTATGGGCCTCCAATGCAGACAGTAAGCTGGAAACATGGGCCAAAACTGATGTCCTCAGCGGGGGCCCAACATTGGCCCACTGGCAGTGAATTGGGGAAGAGGCGAAGAGCTCGTATAAACCCTAGGCCTGTCAAGTTTGGTGAAAACCCCTTTCTCTCGTCCTCTGTCACCAATAGCAGCAACGAGCGGCGCGCGCGATGGCCGGCGGCGGCAGCGATCTCCAGAGCCCGAAGAAGCGCAAGCGCGAGCACGCGGAGGGGAAGACCAAGCCGCGGCCGCAAGTTAAGGGAGGAGGGGACGGAGCGAAGCGGAAGAAGCACTCGGGCACCGGCGGTCAAGCGGCCCATGGCGGCGCCGGCGAGGCTGCGGCGAATAAGAAGCAACCGGTTACCCACAAGGAGAAGCGCCTGGCTGCTAAGGTATCTCTAAGTGCCCCCTTTGTGTTCAGAGCTGTTGGACCACGGGCTTCGATCGAGGCCGCTGTCTTTGTATTTGAGCTGAAATTGGACGGGTTGGACTGTTCAGGAGATGTCAGAGGCGAGGAAGATGAAGAGGAAGCGGCATTACAGCCTTGAGAAGGTACCACAGTGCTATTTTTTGTACCGTATATTATATGTTCTAAATATTGGCTCGCAGCACCTGCTCTCAGTTCAGATTATGATTCTAGCAATAAATCCTTTGCTGCAAATTGCAACATAACTTGCACTGCAATCGATCGGTCCATCTGTGGAGTAGCCTCTACGGTTTATGTCCATAATTAAACCTGTGTGCAGTTTATATCCAGGCGTCAGTTTACTGAGTCAGGTTCTGGTTCCATACTTACATAGTCAATAAGGAGGTTCTACACCTCTACAGTCTTGTGGCATCTTACCAAACCTGAAGATGTCGCCCATAATCCTACTATTAAGATATCCAATATTAATGTGTGCTTGTGCTTGAACCTTGACTGATGTATTATGTTTGCCAATCTCAATTCTCTTTTCCTATGTTTACACCTAAATACTGGCAGGAACTAACGAAACTATGGGAAAAGATGAGATGCCACGATGTCGGCAAAGAAGAGAGAGCCAAGTAAGCATTAGGATAAAAAAGTCTTGTATCTTGTGTTTGTTCTCAAACATTGACAGAATTGGCTTCTTTCCAGGCTAGTAACTCAGGCTATCCAGAAAATGGATGGGAAATACTTGGATATTGCTGGATCCCATGTTACCGCACGTGTTCTGCAAGTAAGCGAGGCACATGCTATATTTGTCAATCTGTTACGTATTTTGTTATGAGTTGCTCGTGTCCTGGTTTTGATGATCAGTCGATCATTGTTTCTTTTGGTAGACATGTGTAAAGTGGTGCTCACAGTCAGAGAGGGATGCTATTTTTGCTGATCTACAGCCACATTTACTCACTCTTTCTCGCAAGAAATATGCTGTTTTCCTTGTAAAGAAGCTGATAGAACTAGGTAAATTTTCCTTAACTCTGTAAATGTTGCATGATTTGATATAACCCTTAGCTTCATTAACTCCTGTTTACTTTTGCAGCCACTAAAAAACAGTTTGCCAATTTCATCTCTTCTCTTCATGGTCATGTTGCCAAACTTCTTCCTCATACTATAGGGGCTGCAGGTATGTGTATTATGTCATTGTAGCAAATGGCTTGAAACTCGCCATTTTCTCTTGTCATATGTTTAGAACTGACAAAGTAAATGTTTGTATGCCAGTTGGACGCACACATTCCATTTTAATATTGTATTTAAGTGCTAAAATAAATCGATATCTTATAATACTATATGTTTTTTCCAGTCGTTGACTATGCATTTCACCGGGCAGCACAGCCTCAGAAAAGACAGTTGCTATTGGAGCTGTACTCAACTGAACTTCAGCTATTCAAGGATTTGACTGCGCAAAGTTCCTACAGGTTGACATCCTGTTCATCTTTTTTTTTAAGTTCACTGTTCTGAACACCTTTCGACAATAGTAATGGTAATAAGCTCAAGCTAAGCATGTCTTGTGCCCTGCGATAGTGTGAATTTCGCAACTTACAGGGGAAATGGTTGCACTTGTAGATCTATTTTTGTTTAGATATGTCAGTTCCATGTTTTTTTTTGTGTTAAAACCTAGTTCAACTCCTTTTTCAGTGTGTTAGAGACAATTTCCAAGCTTGGATTGCAGAAATCATCTGTCCTGCAGTACATGACTATTCAGATTCAGAAAATCTTGGAGAAAGGTACTGTTGAGTATTCCATAGTACACACTGCTATACTGGAGTACTTTACAATCGCAGACAAGGTAATCATTGTACGCTGATCGGCGTTTTGGCCAATTCCTATTTCTTTGAACTTATTCTTATCGATACATGTTTCTTGCAGTCCTCAGCCTCAGACGTGATTCGTCAACTTATCCCCCTTCTTACTCAAGGAGCATCGATTATAGATGGAGATGAACCGTCAATTACTACTGAACTACCAAAGAAAACAAAAGCTAAGAAGAAAAGATTGTCAGAGCCACTTATTGTTCGAATCATGCAGACAAGGGAAGGATTAAAACTAGCAATTAGTTGCCTCAAGCATGGCAGTGCAAAGGTACCACAGTTACTAGCATTTTCCTGTACAAGTTCTTATTGTGTCTTAAGGAAATCACCTGCACTGCTACCTACTAGTATTTTTATCTGGTGCTGTTTTTAATTTTGTATGCAAACTGATTTTTGTACCATATTGCATTTAGTACTCCTCTATGCATATATATTTTCTCCTGTATGGGTTATCTTCATAAACATTACTAAATTGATACGGCAATGAATTTCAGGACAGGAAGAAGATTATTAAAAGTTTGAAGGGGCACATCATGAAGCTTGCTCTGAATGATTTTGGATCCCTTGTAAGTAATGACTGAATTTATGATTCTCTTAGCTCTTAAATTGGTAAATATTATGTTTTACTGTGTCATTTGTTCTGAATTTTCTATAAAAAAGATTAAATATCAATTTGTTCTTGAAAATGATATCTGACTTACCCTCAGTTGACTAATGCCATTTCTTTTTCTCCAGTTCCTTATCAGCATTATTTCCATTGTTGATGACACAAAGCTTGTTTCTAAGGTTGGTACCTGCATTTTGCTTTCTATGAGAAACGTGCCTCTGTTACAAGCAATTCACAATTGGTGGCACTAAATGTTTTCCTTTGGCCTAGTAGATTGTGATTCAAGAGCTGGTAAAGCATTTGAAGGAACTCATTCTTGACAAGGTAATAGTTTCACTTTGGCCGAATGGTTTGTTTCATGCTTCGAAAACTATTGCACATAAGACAATTACTAATAGATCTCCTTGCTGGAACAGAATGGGAGACGGCCGTTACTGCAACTACTTCACCCTCTTTGCTCACGCTATCTGTCTCCAACTGATCTGGCTTGTCTGAGCTACAATGTACCTTCTCTTAGTTCAAAGGAGGCAAGTTAGCTACTCTTTTGTCTCTTAATATTCTCAAGAGAAACACATGCTAACTATGCTGTTTTTGGTTCAGGGCGAGGCATCAGAGGGTGCTACTGAAGTTGCATCAGAAAATAAAGTGGATGCTATGGCTGATAAAGAGCCTGATGCTTTAGAAGGCATGCAGGTTGTGTCTGAGAGCAAGAAGGATCCATCACAAAGGCGACATGAATTGCTGATCAAAAGTGACCTTGCTGAGGTGATGCCTGTATCTATTTAACTACTGTAACATAGGGACATGCAACTGTATCATCCTTTGAAAATTACACTAAGTCTAGTGACATGGGTTAGATATGTTCATAGGAAACATTAATCACAAAATCCTGACTGGCCAGCAATAGCATACTCTTCTCATTATTCACAGAAACTCTAATCCCAGCGTGTGCATTACTAAAGCTCCTGATCAAGATAAGCAACAAGTAAACTCTGTGAAGTTGTATGACCCCCACATTATAGCCTGTTTATCCAT
Source organism: Urochloa ruziziensis (assembly GCA_015476505.1). NCBI lineage: Eukaryota > Viridiplantae > Streptophyta > Magnoliopsida > Poales > Poaceae > Urochloa > Urochloa ruziziensis. The sequence continues at coordinate 72,504,479 of CM027118.1, forward strand.
TGTCCTTTTTGTCTGTAGGGGGTTAGGGAATGACATAAGTTATTACCCTGCTGTTTTGGACGTTCTGGGTGGAATTCCTTCTTTTTTATGTTGACATGTTGGCACTTAGTGCAATTACCAAATGCCTTATGGATGAAAATTGATTACCTGGAGTCCTGGACATACACTTCTGTTGCAATCTGATTCTGAACTTACAACATTGAACTTTTCCTTTATTAATTATTTTAATTTCTATATTTCTTTCAGGCTCTTGTCCAATCTTGCATTGAAAATGTTGGAGAATTACTTCGAACAAATTTTGGCAAAGAACTATTATATGAGGTGATATCCTATGTCATGGCTCCATGCAGATGGTGAAACCTGTTGTATTGATTGTTTCTGAGCTATTTACGTGCTGCTCTTTTCAGCATCATGACCTGCATATTTAATTTCTCTTTAGCATCCTTTTCTCTATGGTAGTTCTCCAGTAAAGAAATTCCTTAAAATTGCATTAATCTGTAGGATAAGCATTTTAACCTAATATGACCCTTGTTCATCGTCATGCCATGTTAATTTTATTTAGAGGTCTGAACTGGTTGATGTGAATTTTGCGGACGTTGATTGTGGTATGGCTATTTATTCTTAATCTAATGTGGAGAAATTTGTATGAACTATTGTGATCTATTCTATAGGCTGTTTTCCTTGTTTTTCTAAGTGATGAATCTACCAGGAACTAAGTATATCTCCAAACAAATCTACTGATAGATTTTTTTTTCCTTGCCGAGCTTGACTATTCAGCACTGTCATAGTATAAATTTCATGACTGTCCTGACTTGAATTTCATGTTGCTATTTGCAAACCTGAAGGTCGTTGTTGGTGGACAAGACAATATTTTGGAGGGCCTCACTGCTAGGATCCACGTGTTGCATGAGGCAATAGCTTCTGATGCAGCCCAGCCAAAGATGGAAGATATTGAACATGCCTTTGAGAACTTCTTTTCCAGCCGTGTGATCCGAAGAATGATAATCGACTGTCCAGCGTTTGCAATCACTCTCTGGAGAAAGGCTCTTGAAGGGAATTGCAAGATATGGGCTGAAGGGCACAGGTTTGTTTTACTTATCGATATCATGCTTCCAATACTCTTGTGGCTAAATGTTTGATTAATCATGCTGAACATTTAACTGATAGAGGTTTTCGATTGTGAACCTGCAACAATTCAATATCATATTCCACTTATTATTTGCTGTAACGATTTATATTTTGGACGTCTTGGTTATTGCAGTTCTAAGGTGGTTGCAGCGTTCCTGGAATCTCCAAGTTCTGAGGTGAAGGATCTCACAAAACTTGAGCTGCAACCGCTGATTGATGCTGGTATTTTGAAAGTTCCAGACCAAAAAGCTGTGGAGAAATAACTTAAGCGGGCGGACCTTACTCAGGAGCCATCATTCTTGTGTAATGGATAAGATTTTGTTACAGAGGACGTCCTGCAGATAAATTGTTGTCATTCGGGAAGAGTGTATGCGTCTAGCGTCTTTTTGTACCCTATATAGGCTACTAAATCGGATTCTGTACTTTGCTGTAAACTCAAACGCTCCTTTATTTGTACCCTTTTCACTTGAAAGGTAGTTTATACTTGAGAAAGGTAATTGGTTCGATTGGTCATGGTTGAACTTTGGTCGCGTTTATACTGAATCGTATGCATATGAGGAATGGTTTACGCATACGAGGAATGATATAATACATTTTTTACTTCGAGGGAACCAAAAATGTGAGCCAGGGAGATTGCGACAGATCATCACACATTTCGGTAAACAAACATAGAACGCTACGTGAAACGCTGAAGTCCCTTTTTCAGACATTTTATTTTTCCGTCTCAATGATCCGGGATTTGTGTTGTTCAATAAGTGAATCCGTAATTGGGACATTGTGCCTTGATGTATGTTCAGTAAATCTGATGTAAACAAGTTCGAGGAAATACTTATCCCGACAATCTGAACAACTAGTTTCTCGAGATGGAAAAGAACGAAACAAAAGAACAAAAGAATCTGCGCTTATGCTCAAGCTAAAAGGTTCACCATGCACGTCTGGTTCTATCAGTGCACTCTGCCGCCGGTGTCCTGATCTGGTAGATCGGCGACTCGCCTCCGCCTCTACACCACCTCTGGTTCTGGCCGTTCTGATCCGCGCGCCCGAGCCGCTCCTCGAAGCGCCAGAGCTCCGCGCTGCCGAACGGCGGCGGGCGGACGTGCGGGTAGTCGGGGAAGCGGCGGCGGTCGGAGGGGTCGAAGAGCGGGAACGACTGGCGGCGGCGCGCGCACGCCGCGGCGTTGTGGGCACGCAGGCAGCCGTCGATGACCCGGCACTCGTCCCGCAGCCGGTTCTGCACCTCCCGCAGCGCGGCCGGCGCGGCGCGAGGCTGCTTGGTTCTGGACGCCGACGCCGCCTGCGTTCCGGCCGCCGCCCTCTGCTTGTCGGCCGCGGCGCGGGGTCTGCCGGCGCCGGCGCCGGCGGGCGAAGAGGACGACGATGACCTGGCGGCGTGGCGGTCGTGGCACGCGGCGCAGAAGCTGGCGCGCCGCTCCGCGTCGAAGGCCCGCCGGCGCGCCTTGTCCGTCAGGCACGCGTGCGCCTGCATGCATGCGACCGTGACACACGTTGCGAGTCAGATTAAATTAATGACACCCCGTCCATGCTGCTGGTAGTAAATGCTGGTGCGCGTGAGCTCGAATTCGAAGCGCCTGCACGCGTACGGCGTACGCCAGCCGGTGGCATCGCATCGGATCGGATCACGATTGCCACGTACTGCCCTGGCGGCACGGGCACCGTGAGCCTGGCAGCGAAGGACTCCATTAACAACCCGTCGCCCAGCATGAGCTGTGTGGACATCCATTCCATCCGAATCCAACGCATGCGGAAACACTGTTGGTAATTCTCCCCAGGAGAATCGGATCGATCGTAACAGACAGCAGCAGCTCACTGATGAACTGCTGATGGAGAATTTGCTTGATTTTTAAAATGCTAATACTAGTTACAGCCGAGACAAACAGCGGAAAGGCGGAGTGATTCGAAATAAAGGAGGCGAGAAAGCATCACGAGGATTGAGAAGGGGACCCGACCCGATGCACGAAGAATTTAGAAATGGAGATCGAAGAATGCGCAGAGAGAAAGAGAGAACAGTGGCAGACCTCGGAGACGATCTTGAATGCGACCTCCGCCTTGGCGTGCCTGTTCTTGTCCGGGTGTAGCTGCAGCGCTGCACGTACGTACGCGTCCACAAATCACAGAAAAAAAATGGATCGTCAGTTAATCACCCCATCTGCGATCAAAGCGAACGTCCATGCCATGGCGGCGCCGCTGCGTGCCTTACCGAGCTGCCTGTACCGCCGCCGCACGGCGTCCTCCGACGCGGCCTCGCCGATCTGCACGCCAATGCCAATAATGCCGCGCGAGCGTTATTCATCGTGAATCGGAGTGGGGATCGGAGGGAGCGGCGGCGCTAGCTACTCACGGCGAGGACGAGGTACCAGTCGACGAAGTGCGGCCGGCCGCCGCGCGGGGATCGGCGGCGGTGCGGGCAGGACGCGAACGCCGCCGAGGCCGCGCACACCTCCCGCGCCGCCTGCGCCTTCGCCGCCGCGGCGTCCGCGTCGCGCTCCCGCTCTCGCCCCGCGCCCGCCATTGCTATCCTCTCTGCTCCCAACCGAACTAGACGATGATCCTCGATCGGCGGACGATGGCGGCCATGCACGCGGAGAAGCGGTAGGACTCTCTCAACTCCCCAGCAGTGGTAGCGCGCTCCCTAGTAATAGCGGGCGAGCGCATGCACGTCACGTACGCGCGCCGTGCGGCGTGGCGGTGACCATGACCCAGCAAAGCAGCAAGGATCGTGAGGGACTGGGCGGGGTGGTGCTCAGCTGGTGATTGTGTTGTGTCCTCCTCGGCTACTCCGGGGGGCAGTTGGGAGAAGATGACAAGTTTCGCGTCTGGGTTTGGTGGGAAGATCGATCCATAGGTTGGGTCGCGGGGATTGCGGGGGGCGACGGTTCCGAAACGGAGAAAAAGTTTGGGGAGAACAAGCAACGGAACGGGAGAGCCAGGCTAGGCAGCCCATTTCGCTCTTCTCGCACGGGCATCGAGATCGAGAGACTGTTTTTGCCCCCGTCATGCTGGTCGCCGTGCCGAACCGTACGTCCAAGTTTTTCTTTTTTTGGTCTCTTTTTTGTTCGTTTTCCTGTATCGATCGAGAGAGATTGACTCACAGATAATGTTCTCACAAGGTCTAAAAGAAAATACGCGTTGCCAACATGAACATCATGTACTGTGTGATCGATCGAGCCAGCTACCACAGTGTATGTACGCATTGCTGCGATGAGCGGCCGGGACCGGACTACACTCTTGTCCTCTTGCTGTGAGCCTGCCAAGGTTTCAGGTACTCCCTCCGTCCCACAATATAAGTATTCTTCGACTTTCGTGCATCCCGTTTAACCATCCATCTTATTAAAAAAATTTGTAAATATATTATTTATTTTATTATGACTTGTTTTATCATTAGGTACCCTTCAAGTATAACTAATTTGTTTTATATTTTTATAATTTTTGAATAAGACGGATGGTCAAACGTGTTGTCTAAAAGTCAATAAATGCTTATATTGTGGGACGGAGGGAGCAGCCAACAACGACGAGTAAAAGTCGTCGTGTCCTTTTGGTTTTGGGTTCACGGATGCTGCGATTTCCATCGGCGGCGATGACAGTCGGGATAATTAATCCTGGTTTGGTGGATGCACAGATCATCAGATTACGTTGGGAGATTGGGACCATGCTATGCTCTGCACCCCCGCGCCCACCCAAATTTCAACCTATCCGCGTGGCTCTGTTGGAATTCTTCATCCCCAGACAAAAAAACAGCAGACGTTTGGGTTTCGTTTCAGCAGCTCCCAATTGTTCACACGATCTATAGTTTTTTTAACTAATAAAGCACACTTCATGCCCCAGTGAAACAAAGAATAGAGTATTACCAGCAGCAGGAATCAGCATGTGTGAGGCAACTAAAAAATAGCTGATGAATTGTACTTGAAGCTTCTTGAGCCATGAGACCCTGACGGTAATGTCTCAGCTGCCTTACTGGTTGACAAATGACAAGAAGAAGAAGAAAAAGGATCCCGTGGTCAAAGAGAATGCCTTGAGACTTTCAACTATAGAGTACACGGGGTGCCTCACCTACCAACGCAGGTGGTTTGTCCAACACTCGCTGGCGCGAAAGCTCCGGTCAGAATTGCAAACAAGAGATTCTGTTTAACAAAAGGAGTCGCGTAGCTAGCTTAGCTTGCTTGATCTCGGGTTCAATTAAATCATGGATCTAGTTCAAAGACAGGCTCAGGCTCTAGAATAGGCTACCCAAGAGTGGTTAAAAAATTAAAAATAGTCCCAGGCAAAGCGACACAGAACCCAACCGGAAATGGAGTCTCCAAAATCCTCTTCGTGGAAAAACCTTCGCAAATTTTTGGATGCGGCGGCCCACTGCAAATAGGCCTACATTGTGAGAGTGTCCTTAAATCAGTCAGCCCAGCCAGTCCAGCCCATCAACAAGTGGCTGCGCGCGTTTCCTGTACTAAAATCACGTGATGTCGGTCCAAATGTACCCACCGGCGGCCATCGTGGCCCCACAAAGATCAGGCCCACAAGTCGGTTTGAATGCGCGCGAGGACGAAATGTAGGAGGGGGCGAGTTTGTGGCTAATCATTCGTTGCCGCCCTGATTCATGCCGATCTGACCAATAGACAACCATGTGAGGCTGTGAGCCACGCTGTCCTCCCGGGCCCACCAGTCGCTCTCCTTCGATATGCATCCGGAGCTCGCCGTCGGTTCCAATTACGAATTTGTAAGAGGTTGCTTTCACAAAACGAGCGCGCTGGCAAATACGGAGTATTGTCGCTGGATGTACAGAACAGACAAGTTTGATTCACACACCAAATTACCTGTGCTTAATTTTTCAAACGCATGAATGTCACACGAGGTCAACGACAACAAGGCTTTCTGCAAGGAGCCGGAATGAACTCCAACAATATTTGTTTTTGGATCATGTAAAATGATCATATCCATTTCACATTGCGTGTAGATGATGACCGCGACCGGACCATAGTGAGAGAGGTCCATTTCATTCACTTCCCAATCAAGCTATTGTCAATTCTCAAAAAAAAAAAAAAGCTATTGTCGATCAATATATGCCCTCACCCCTAAGGAAACTGATAAGTTTCTTTTTTACCAAATTCATTGCTGACAAAACAAGCCTGCCTGGCTCACTTGCAACTTGCAGAATTTACAAATCGGCCCCTTGCAAAATAAAAGCCTGCTCCCCCATTCTCCCTCTTCGTCGCCACTTCAACCTCAACGCCTCTCTAGCGATCTTCCAAATCCTTCCCACCGCCGCGAATCCCGAGGCGCCCCGCCCTCTTGGGGCTCCAGATGCCCGCCGTCGTTGCTGCTGCGGCGGCCGCCGCCGCGTCGGGCGGCGCGCTCCTGCTGTACCTGCTCCTCACATGCCGCCCGCAGCCGGTGCTGGAGGCCGAGAGGGGGAGAGAGGAGGACGAGACGTCGCCGCTGCTGTCGGGGTCCGTGGCTGCGCGGGGGAGGGAGGCGGGGAGCGACCGCGAGGATGAGCCGTGGCCGGACAGGGCGCCCGTGACCTGCTGCGAGGCGGCCGCGGTGGCAGCGCGCACGGCGCGGCGCACGTGGGACCTCACCATCGGGCGGTGGGGCCTGCACGGCCTCGCGTTCGGGATAAAGCGCCACATGAAGCGTCAGGTGAGAGAGACTTCTCCATTTGCTCTCGTTCACTCTGGCTCCGAGTGCGTCGTGCTCTCTGCAGCTCTGCTTCTTCTGCGCGTGTTCAATTTTCCTTTGCTCTGCTTTGTCATTGATTGGATCAAAGCATGATTTAATCAACGGCTTTTCAAACTAAGAGATAACGAAGCACAAATAGCTACTGTAATTAACTACTGCATTAGGTGAATGACTGAAATTGAGTCCTGTTGTCTCCACTGCTGAAGCTATTAGGTAGTCGCTTTCAGAGTTTCAGTAGACTGTTTCCATTTATCCACTTGTTGAAAGTGTTTGTGTAAAGGCTGAGCTTCTGACCATTTTACGGTTTGACTTGCATTGACTTGGAAGACAGGTTTGAGTTTTCTTTACTTTTGGGTAATACCTTTTATTTTTTTTTGAATATTGGTCAGTTGCTGGCCAAGATAAGGTTACTGCACTAGGATCCTGACACTTGCAAAGTTGCGGACGTGCTCTGAACTTGAGCTTGAGTTAAGATCGGTTTTGCATATATGGTTAGAAGTCTGATCTATAAGATCTGATTTGTCTATTTCCTGAGTAGTACAAGTTCAAAACGGTTATCATAACATTGAAGGCACATAGCAAACGCTGCCAGTCTATTTTAGATAAAATGAAAGTTCGCATGTTGGGGAGTGGGGACGCACGATACCAATGTTTTTCTTTTCCTTCAGTCATTTTCATGACTGATCCATGCACATTTTAGATTGTTTTGGTTATTTGGTTATGGTTGCATGAATATTATCGAATTAGGCGATTGTTCCACATCAAGATCAACATATTCAGCCCTATGTCTCTGTGCCATGCCAAGTTATTCATCATGTCATATAGAGTAAACAAACCATTTATTCATGATTGAAAATCAACTGAATTAGTTGACTTGCATCTGCATTGTATTTTTATATTAAAAGTGTGGTTGTAATACAATGCTCACTGAAAGCGAATCAACTCTGCATAATATTACCAATTTGCTTCTGTACTGCTCTCTTGTACACAGTTTACACATAGGCAATGACGGAAATCAGATGGTAGTTTATTTTCTTGACTGTGACACTTCAGGGTAATTTGGAGCATGAGTATGGTGGAAATGATTGCCGTCAACTTAAAGGCCATCAGGCGCATGCTGAAGTATCTTCTCTCCTTGAGTACTTGAAGCTTTGCATGTTCTTCTCAAAGAAATCTTTTTCAGCATTTCTGAAGTTTGGCGGGTACAAACAAGAAGACATTCTCATTCACAAGGCTAGGTCGAGGGTGAGTAAGTATCACTGACATTAACTTGTGCTTAAGGTCATGATTAATGTTGTTCAACCATATACATAGTTAGAAAGTCTCTTATTCGTCACCCATTGATCAATGCAGCTCATGCAGCCTTCGTTCACACTTGTATGTGACAAAAGGACCAAATGCTTTCTGCTTTTCATTCGTGGTGCTATCAGTACTAAAGAGCGCCTGACTGCAGCGACTGCTGCTGAAGTACCTTTTCACCATATAATTCTAAGTGAAGGGCAGATCAGCAATGTAGTTTTAGGATATGCACATTGTGGAATGCTTGCTGGTGCTCGTTGGATTGCAAGGCTAGCTATTCCCCATCTTCGTAGGAAAATACAAGAATTTCCTGGGTACCAAATAAAGGTAATTCTCACTAATTCTGTGTGTGTGAATGGAATGCATACATGTCCATCATGCTGCAGTTTATTATATCTTAATACACTCCTTCTATTTGTCTACTCTGCTTGTCATTGAAAGTGCCAATCTGCAACTATTTAGCTTCAGTGATGATGTGCTGTATGAATAGTTACATACTCACATGTTGTTGTCAAGAGGTAGAACTGCTTTATACTTATCAAATGAATACTTGCACTTTCCTTGGTTAGTTCGTGTGAAAATTATAAATTTAAGGATTGCCTAATTAACTCTCTACCTATGTTGGTATGCTCCTGGTAGAGCTTTATAGTGGTACTTGATAATGTGGTTAGGGCATGTACCTCTTAAGCCTATGTGTACATCAGTGCCCTGCTTAAAACTGCTGCATAAGGCTAGCATTTGCGCTGTGCGCAAATAATAATCTTGTATTTAATAGGTAATTGTGGGTATAGTCTATAATCATATTAGATCTCAGTATTTATTTGATTATTTCTACCCTTTGTACTAGGTCATTGGACATTCGATGGGAGCTGGAATTGGAGCAATTCTGACATATATTCTCCGTGAGAATTATGAGTTCTCGTCATGCAGTTGTCTGGCATTTGCTCCTCGTAAGTGAAATGTACAAGCTTTCAGTTTTGTTGATTGCTGAACATGATGTGACGGTTCTTGTTTTCCATTTTATTGATAGTACTCACTCCTAAGCCCTGTGCTGGCATTTGGAGATCTTCTGGCATTCAGATGCCCCACTGGCTTTGGGGTTTCAAGTTGGCTAGTTGTTCACTTTCAGTCTCTTTCAGTAGTCTCTGTTTGAATGCCTGTAAATTAAGGCACTATGCAAGATTCTCATCCATCCTGACTATTTTCTGGAAAATTATTCCTGAATTTGCATCAGTTAACCATGATTGTAAAGTAGAGGACATGATAAAGACTTTTTGAGTAATGTCATTGCTGAATGCGGTGTTAATGAAACTACATTTGGCTGCGAGTTATATGCTATCTGTACTGATTTCCAGAATCTAAAGTACCTTTTGTGTTATTTAGCCGCCTGTATGACATGGGATCTGGCAGAGTCAGGCAAAGATTTCATCACTTCTCTTGTCAATAGAAATGATGTGGTGCCAGCATTTTCAAAAGTTTCTTCTGAGAGCCTGCGATCTGAGGTACCCTGATGGCAACTCTTTGCAGTATATTATAAAAAGTAACTGGACTTAACTGACACAGACTCCTTTATTAGTTGACGAGTAAAAGTATTAAAATACTACCACTTCTCACTGAACTTTCTTTTTCAAGAAAATGGCAAGATGTTGTTCCGATGTCACAATATGTTTTAGCTTTACAATTGGCCAATTATTTCTCTTCTGTAGGTAATGGTATCATCAAAGCTCGATGATGTTCAGGACCACCATGGTTTATTTGCCAATATAACTCAGCGTGTTGCCTTCTTCAAGTCCCATATGATGTCCATCTCTCATTCAATAGGGAAGAATGCAGATCATGACTCTAGTATTTCTGAGGTAAACTCTCTCAAAATCTCCAGCTTTGACCCATGAACATAATGATATATCTATTTTTCAATTTTGAAATAAAGGTTTTAAGACACATCTTGACTTCTTGAGTCTTGCACAAATATGAGATTAATCACCCAGGGTTTTTAATTTACTAATAGCAGTTGAGATCCACTGAATCTTTCTGGTGTGCTGTCCCAATCACTACCAATACCACCAGTGCACTAGCAACTGTGGGCCTGCAACTCTTATGTCTAGTATTTAGTAGCCTGTACATATTGGTTCCAAAGTTACATGACAATTCAGTCATTAAAAAAAAATATTCTGTGCAAACTTCTCACCGCTGCCAAGTGCAGTTCTGCTTATTTCCGAATTTTCTGGGATGCCCCTTCAGGCCTTCTTTCACCAAGCCAACCAAACTTATGTGAATATTAATTTTATCTGTACCTACCAACCAATATTTTTAGAAGGAACCGAGTTTTCTGATTAAATCAGTAAGTGATAGTGTTACTTGCTATAGTATGAGATGCTGTAAAAACAAATAAAGATGATTATATTTTCTTTCCTCTCATTTGAAACTAGGATTATGATTTCTGAGAACTTGTTCCTTCTGCCATGCAGCCTTTGCTCAAAGATGCGGCACATGTCACACAGCCTGCAGCAAATGACTACAGCATCGACTGCAGCAGGCAACAAGTTGTTACCTCTGAAGAAAGAGTCACACTAGCTAACAACGAAGATGTTACCTGTGTGAAGTCCTTTGTTTCAGGCTTCACATCACATGAAGATTCAGATAGCAATGGAGCAGTGGACACTCAACAATCATCCTCACTGCCAAATGAAGGAAAAGAAGTTCCGAATCAGAACGGTGCCGGAAATGATAAACAGAAAGAACCGATTTCTGGGAGCGGTTCGCGCCAATTTTTCCCTCCTGGGAGGATCATTCACATGGTTGCACTGGCCCCGCCGGATGCAAAACCTGGTGAGGCCACCAGCAGCAATGAGATCATCGAGATTTACGAAACGCCGAGAGATTTGTATGGTAAAATAAGGCTCGCGCCGAACATGATCAAAGAGCATTACATGCCTAGTTATATAAGCACGATGGAATCGTTGTTGGAACAGCTTCAGAAAGACGATGACGATAGTGTATGTACAACATCAAATGACCTGTGAATTATGTAGAAAATACTCTGTCGTGATTAATCCAATTCTTTTTTATTGTGCACTTTTTTCCTCGCTGTCGCTCACATGTCTCTCAAATCGATTGCACGACTGATGGCCAAAGAGAAACTTTTTACATTTGGTTGCGTGCATAGAGAGAAAAAATGAACTGACACGGTTCTCTACATGAAAACTTTTTGTGTTTTGGGTGGAACTAAACGTGGTCTGAACCTGAATTGTTGACACGTTATGCAAGCAGAACTGATCGGCCAACAATGTAATAAATTTATTACCGGGTCAAAGTGGGAAAACATCTCGTTAAACACGTGCAACGGACGTCGTCCGTACGCTTGGCTTGTCCTCTGTAAGCTGCCACGCATTCCGCTGCAAATCCTCTCGGCCTCACGCTACGAGAGACGAAGAAGAGAGCACCTCCTGCTCCATGAAAGAATTCAGAAACTCCCTCTCGCTGCAAGGCATTTCCCTGACGAATCGACATGGCTTCCCCAGGTGCTGCCTGCCTTCGCGGCCTCGTCGTGGTCCTCGTCGTGTCCATCTCCCTGTGGGGCGCCGCCGCGACGGTCCACGTCAAGGAGTCGTGCCAGTTCACGGCTCACCCGGACTGGTGTGAGAAGGCGCTGTCCAAGCTGGTGACGCCGGAGGGGGACGGCGGCGGCTCACCAGCGCCGGCGGCGGCGCCGGCTTCCACATGAGATTAACTCGCTATACATTTGGCGCAATACAATGTTGTAACTTTGGCGTTCTGTTATTTGATCGTCCAACTATAAATGTCCTGCAAACCTGCAAGATGGAATGCAGGCTATGGAAATGTCGCATCCCGTCTAGACTGGCACCTGTTTTTGACGGTTGGTGTAACTTGTTCCAAATGTAATCTCCCTTTCCAAACAATCATTGTAACTCTATGGCCTGAAGGCCAACACTGTACTCAGGTGGGGACTCTCATCTCCCGTTGCCTGTCAAAAAAAAACTATAAATGTCCTTGAAATAAATGGTTCCTGAGTGAACTGATTTTGATTAGCTCACATTTTTGTCGTTCCTGTGGCATGTACTCCTGTTTTTATCTACCCCTTTTATCTTTTTCTGGTTCACTGTATAGAAAAGAAATGGATATGAAATTCTGAAGATAAAGAAAGAGTACACAAATAAAAGCTTATGATCAACACTGCATGTGTTACAAATAAAAAAAGGACGAGTCACTACTCACTAGCAGCGTTTTCTTTTCCTTTTGTCTCCAACGGGCCTCCGTGACCTCTTGAATATCAACAGCGTAGGAGAAAGCTATAAGAGAGAACAAAAAACCTAAATAAAATTCAAGAAATCCCAATTGCTTTCCTGTTTTCTATTTGATTGATGATGGAGTACCAGCAGATTATGGAAGTATAGTCATAAATTAACTTCTTCCTTTTACCTCAATGCCTTTTCGAATCGATGCATGTTAGCCAATTCCGCTGGTAGATAAGTTGACTGATTTTGACTGTTTCAATAGTATATTGCGAGGTAGAAGAAGCTCATTTAGCTGGAAGATAAATAAGCAGAACTGGCAATGTTTGTATCACCTACTTATGATATAAGCTAGCCTTGACCATTGCCGATCCTAATTCTTTGCAAGGCCGCGAAACCCAACAGTTTTACATGCAGCTTCTTATACTGTCTCAGGTGTGTGGATGAATTACTGGCTTCGTCCTGATTTCAAACATTGTTTCATGGAACCTGGCAATTTTATCCTCAGGCCTCAAATCTGAAACGACGGCAACTTCTTTTCTGAGAGGTGACCATGCGGCCATGCCAATAACAGAGGTCAGTGGTCAGAGATACTTGTGCTTATGGCTTGCAGATGACAATGTTCTAATTACCAGTCCCTTGTACAGAAAGACGTGATCGATTTTGGTCTGGGTTGGAATATACTTGTCGTTTGACCAAGTGAATCTTCTGACATGCAGGTGGATTTTCTTTATTTCCAATACGTGCACATTGCTCTGAAGGATTCCATCAGGATCTGCCAAACATATCTCTTAGCTTGCCTTCTTGCTGAATCGTTGGGGAACAGTACTTTGTGGCCTGCAGTTGCAGATGACAGTTGTAGTGTTCTAACTACCAGTCCCTTGTACAGAAGATGTGATCGATTTTGGTTTGGATTGGAATATCCTTCTCGTTTGGCCAAGTGAATCTCCTGGCATGAAGGTGGATTTCCTTTATTTCCAATATGTGCAACCTCTCAAGGATCCCATCAGCCTTCTTGCTGAATCGTTGAGTTCTCTATGAAGATAAGACAGAGCAATTCATTCGGGAACAAAGGAAACAACAACAGCTCTCATTTCACTGAAAACAGTACTGACCAAGACAACCAAAGATAAAGTGGTGGATTTATTTTTTTTAAAATAAGAAATGGTGGATTTTCTTTATTTCCAATATGTGCAACACTGCTCTAAAGGATCCCATGAGCGTGGTTCAGTCTGCCAACATATCTCTACAACTTACCTTGTTACTAAATCGTTGAGTTAGTGCAATTCATTCTGAAACAGAAGGGAACAACAACAGTTCTCATTTCATTAGCTGGAAACAGGTGACGAGTGACGACTGACGACCAAGAGAACCACAAACAGTCTGAATTAGATACAAATGCAGTACATATTCCCTGACGCTGAATTGCATGCTTTCTGAACCCGACACCATACTATAGCAGGATAATGATAACACTTTTTTTTGAACAGGACAATGATATTTTTTTGGAATAACATAGAGAACCTGTCGTTTAGAAACACACACGGAGGATTCGGTTCCGTCTCCTGCTTCGACCTCACCGAGTGCCGTCGCTGTCCCTGCCCACGACTTCCACGAACGGAAGCGTCGTTGACTTTGACTGGATCGAGGGATGTTTCTCGCCGCGGGATGCAGACGTGCCCGCTGCCAAAAGCCGGTTTGGATTTGCTTTTGCAGGCCACAGCGAGCATCCAGCATGGGCGTGGCGTGCACTCCGCCTCGTGGGCCATCTTCCAGCGAGCAGTAGTAGCTCGCGCCGCACGCCCGCACATCGAGCACCGCCGGAACTCGTGCTGCCGCATCTCGGGCCGACCGCACAGCCGCAGCGCGCCGCCGCGGAAGCCTGAACCAGCGGACGGGACACGCGAACCAGTCCACCAGGAACCGGCAACCCAAGTCGCTCAAGAGGCACGCGTGCCGCCTTCCCTCCTCCGGCGGCGGCGGCCTGGACGAGGAGGCGCCGCCCGTTGGCCGTCCTGGAGGCAGTGCCCGAGCTCGCGGAGCGCGTCCACGTGGCCCAGCGACGCCGCAGCGCGGAGGTCGCAGATCGCGGTCGACCTTGCTCTCGCCGTTGCCGTTTTACTGGATCACCGCCAGCGAGAAGAGCGCCTCCCGGTGCCCGCCCACCGCCGCCGCCGCCATCAGAGCCGCGGCTGCCCAGGCAGTAGAACCGGATCTGCAGCACCACGCCGTCACCACTCGTCAGGACGATCGAACGCCATGGCGAAGCAAAGTGGAGCAGAGGAGATCGACGAACGGCAAGATTGCCTTACCATGCCGAGAAGGCAGCAGGCTTCGAGGTTCCCGGCGTCCGCGCAGCGCTGGAGGAAGCGGTGCGCGTCGTCGGAACAGGCCTTGGCGCGCACGGCGACGCCCGCGCAAGCGCCGCCTTGTTCTGCCCGAGCTCCCTGAATCTCTTGCACCTGCACACATCCAAATAACCAGCGTAGAGCAGGAGCCCGATGACGAATCCACCCTGCACGCCGCCACGCTCGCCGAGATGTGGGCCGCCCTGTGGCGGAGCGGCGCGTCGTGGTGTTGGTGGCCTCGGCGCCGGAACGCGGCGGGGAGCGGCGCGTCCAAGCCGGAACACGGGAGGCGCACCACTCGGAGACGAGGTCGGCCGCCGACGCCGGGAACGTCGAACTCACCGAAGCCGCGTCCCTCTGCGGGCACGCGCGACGGCCGCGGCGACGAACGCCTGGTCCGAGGCCATGGCCCCGAACGCTGGGTTGGTCAGGGAACCCGCCCCCGCAACGGCGCCGGCGGAGAGCAGGCAGGGTCGTCGTGGACTTTCAGCGGCGGCGACGAAGCCGGCGCGGCCTTGTCCGTGCCCGGTGCGGAGCAGTGGTTGTGTTCGCGGCTAGCGCGGTGGCGGCAAGCCACGCCATGGCCGGCGGCGGGAGCTCAGCGGGGGATGGATGAGGGGTAGACAAGTTGTCGCGCGAGGGGAGGGGACCACCACACCAAGAGAGAGAGGGGGGGGGGGGGACCATAAGTGGTGGGGCCAGCCAGGTGACCGCCAGACGGGAGGAGGAGGACTCCGTGTAGTGCACGGAGGCGCCCGGCTGCCGTGCCACATCAGATTTGGCCCCACCTGTCAGCCGGCTTGGCTCCCCACACCCCCCCTCCTCTATATATGGCGGCGCCGAAAGCAAAACAATCCCTCTCCGTGCAAAAACCAATTTCCTCGGAAGCCCGCGCGCTGCGTGCCAAGGAAGGGCACCCCAACCAGACCCAGGTGCGTCAGTGCGTGACCCCATTGATCGTGCTTTGGTTGCTGCGAGTGATTTGCCGTGCGGTTTCGTGATTTCCTTCCCCTGTGATGTGATTATGTGATTGCGGTTTCGTGATTTCCCCTCCCGTGTTTGCCGTGTGGTTTCGTGATTTCCCCCTCCCGTGCGATCTCATTGCGTTTGATTCGATTCGATTGCGACTGTTTTCGACGAAATGCTTGCTGTTCGATCCAACGAATCACAAGGGGGATAGTTTGCGTTCGGGTGTGTTTCAAAATTCAAAGGGTCGGTCCCGTTTTGCATCTGCCTGCTCTGATTTTGGCGTTTCGAGTAGGATTTTCGGGTTTGAATCGGATAGCTGGTGGATTTTTTTGCATGGCGTGCTCCGTCCGCATTGGTCTCTAAGATAATAATCGGATAGCTACTAGGCCAGGGTTAAAGCATGCACTATATTGCCGCGTGGAGATGTCAATTTGCATCTGAACTGAATTGTGCCTCGATTTGGATTGGCATGTAGTACGTGTTTCGTTTTCCCTCCCAAATCTCTTCTGCAAACCAATGCGAGAATCAACTGCAGCGCTACGGGGGCTCGATTCCGTAGTTGCTGTGTGGGTTGATCGATTTTAAATCCGATAGCGAAACGCGTGTGATTTCAAACCGGCCGCTGTTGCATCTGCTTTGACCTCTGGGTTTTGTGATGTACGGAGTAGTACTATTTTCTGGTGGACTGATCCGTGCAGATTCGTTCATGTGTCTCCGCATGCCGAGGCGATTGCCTCCGTTTTGCACTTGTATTGTTTTGTTATGGCGTTTGCATCCAGAATGCTTCGTCGGAGATACTAATGCATATGTTTCGAGTAATCTAATTTTCCTTAGGCGCCTGCTGCATTCGCTGGGTTGATATTTCTGTGTGTTTTTCGTTGTGGGATTGTTTGCTTTTTCGTCATATATCAGGCGTGATGCGTGTTTCTTCAATCGACACCCCGTCCCTGTGTTGCTTTGCATGTGCTCGGGTTTACTACTGGATGGATGCCGTGATTTAGTTTGTGTCTCATCTAAACTGATTCAGGCCAAGCGCGCGCGCAGCCGCACCAAAGCCCCGGTCGAGGATCGAGGGCAAGATGGACTACTACGAGTATCGAGTAAGTAACCCTTGGCAATTGGTTGTGTGTGCATTGCATTTCGAATTTCGATAGCCGCCGGCCAATGATCATCGCGTTTAATAATTAATTTGCGTCTGATGGACTTTGCCTTTTTGGTTTTTTTTCCTGTGTCCGATCCGATCGCAGAAGCGCGAGACGGCGTTCGTCAAGGGAGCACTGGCGGCGCAGCCCCACCATCATCTGATCCAGGCGAACGAGGACGAGGCCAGGTACTTCGTGGTCATCGAGTCTGTGCATGGACTGAATGCCAGCCTGGCCCAGTCTGGTGTCACGTCTGGGTCGCTGGTGTGCCTCGCCCTCCCCTGCGTCTGCTTCGAGGACTGCAAGGTGCTGAGGGACGCGGAAGCTGCAGGCGTGTACCGGGGCCTCCACTTCAGGGTCTTGTCAGTGGATATGGTTGAACACAAACTAGCGATGCAGGCGGCCGTGGTGGAGGTCCAGAGGACCTTGGCGGCGGTGCACACGCGCTCCTGCTCCCATTTCAAGCACTGGACGCTACCTCTGCTTAGCAGGCGACCCCCGCAGGAGGAGGAGGGGCAGAGCGAGCTCACCAGGCTTGGCGCACGGGAGCGGGAGCGGCAGGTGGAGCGCATCCGCTACGACGTCAGCTCTGTGCTCCGCACGGCAGACGACAGCCTCCAGGGCCTGCTCCGCTGGTTGGATCGCGGCGGCATGTGATGTGATAGATACTCTTATCTCAATTTCCGGTATATATGCTATAGCTAGATTTATTCCCATGCAGATCGATAATATAGGAGTAATCGCAAAGATGGATAGATGGTCTAGCCGTCGTACTATAATATGGAATGTATCGTTGCACTATTCTCGTTATACTCCGTATCTGACGTTACATACAGATACAGAATAAAGTACTCCTGTTGTGTATCTAAAATGCATTTACAGATTTCGGAGGGAGGCCAACTGCATGGCCCACGTGACGTCGGCCCCACCCCCTTCCTCAGCCAGTAGTCAATCCCCACACCAACCAATCCAAAATCCCCCCCCCCCCCCCCCCCCCCCCACACACACACCAAGGCACACGGCGTCCACGAGCATCGATCGAATTGCTGCTCAATTCCAGGAGGGGGGGCTATCGGTGGCGGGAGCACTCCCTCCGTCAGCAGCGGCACTTCATTTTCATTTCTCTAATCACCTCCTAACGTACGAAGGGTCGATCACATCACCCTCTTATAAAATACGATCTCTAACCTCCTAACTTTTACAAAACCATTTAAATTACCCTCTAAGGTGGTTTTACCGAGTGGTTTTGCCTCCGTGGCATGCTGAGGTGGACTATACGTTGCTGATGTGGATCCCTTACATATGGAGCCCACGTGTTAGTCTCTAACTATCATCTTTCCTCTCCTTGCTTCTCTATTTCCTCCTCCTCTCCTCTGCTTAGGTAGGTCTCTGCTTCGCACTTGTCAGCTCCTCCGCTTGTGCAAGCACGGATTCGCGGAGCCGTAGGAGCCGCTACCCTCACCTAAGCTGGATCCAACCCCGCAGGCCTTGCCGTTCGTGACAAAGATCGACACCGACAACGGATGAGAGGTAGAGCATCTCGCTGCGCCGGCCGTCGCCGCATCCCGCACCAAATCCAGCACTACAACTCTCCGCTCTGCATTCTAATCCAAATAGCTGCAGCACATCTGCTCCTCTTGGCAAGCACGCAAGCACCACCAAAAAGCATATGCAGGCAGCTCCAATCTAAACATCTAATCGAATCCAGCATCTGTCCATTTCTTTTTTCTCTTACATCCACCAAATCCTCCCAAGCAGTAGGTGTCCATCGCAGCAAGCAATATCTGCACGAGGGGTCTCGGACCAGGACAAGGCTACCTCCTGGGTCACGTGGCGCGCGGAGCCGTGGGCCACCTCCACCTCCCAGTGGTGAGACACAGATGGAGGCCTCCTCCCGGCCGGCCGTGAGGCGCGCAGGCTTGAACCGAGACAGGGCAGCTGCTTGTAGGCAGCGAGGTGTGAGCATGGGGGATGGGGAAAGGTGGGGGAATATATGACACGTGGGTCCAGGATGTAAATGAGACAAGCTGAGGGAAAAAAATGTGTAGACAGCCTGACACGTGGTCTATTGCCACATCATCCTCCATATAAGCTGCCACGGTGGCAAAACCACCACTAAAACCACTTTGGGGGGTTATTTAAATGGTATTGGATACTTGAGGGGGCTAAATATCCAGTTTTAAAGTTCAGGCGGTGAAGTATCCCATCTATAATAGTCCGGGAGGTTATGTAGACTTTTTCCATTTTCATTAATGTTTTCACCGGAAGTTCATTTGTGAAATTGTTTCGTAAAAAAGTCCATGAAACAAAAAAAGACGGCAGCTGCACCCACCAGCGCTCTTCTCGCCCTTGTCCCAGCTACATCAGCCGCTCCAATTCCGGGGGCACAGGAGGAGTAAACTAGTACTCTACGAGATGTGTCACGCCCTCTGATTTGAGGAATAAAAGAATCTTTGATGATCTGCTAATTAACCATTCTGTTGCCAATCTCGGTCTCTCCGAAGCGAAGCCTGGATTCTATTGGAGCTGCCAGTGAATCGAATAGTACTAGTTTGTTTTCCCCCCTCATGCCAAGTGAATCAGAATCAACTTTTAATTGAAGTTCAAGCGGTGGGCTGGAAGTTACTCTAATTTCTGTGCATCTCAAGCAGTTTATGAATCCACCCAAAAGACAGGCGTACTAGTTGGAACGGCGCTAAATGTTGGTTTGCACAAGTTCGGTTCATCTTCGTGCCAGTACTAGTTCGTTCAGGTCGTCGGAGTCATACATAAGAGTATAAGAGTATAGTAATAATAATAACTAACCTCATAGGCCAGGAGAATTCGCTGTCCTCTCGGTGAATCCCCCTCCAGCACCTGTTTTTATTTGCCGCGTGTACTTTTTGTCGGTGTGGCACCGCGTGTACTTTTTGTCGGTGTGGCACCCATCGCTTGGTTACGTAGACGCCTGAGCGCTAGTTCCGCTGGTGGATAAGTTTAGTGGCTGTGATTGATTTTTGCTGTTTCAATAGTATTCTATAAGGGAGAAGAATATATAACAAGTCAGAACAAGCTCGTTTTCCCTCTCTGCTGCCTCCTTCTCCCTCCCCTGCCAGCCTCCGGCATGAGAGGTGTCTGCTGCGGTGGCCTCCTCGCTCTCCAGGCGATCATGGCCTGCATACGGGACTAGTACGCGGTAATCAAATCGGCGGGGTCAAGATGGGAGTGTACAGCCTCTGTGCGGTGCGATGAGGTGCCGATGCCGAGGTAGGCCATGTTAACAACAACGACGCAATGCCGGACGCCATCTCCCGCAGCGTCGTGGGCGAGGTCGAGGTCCAACGGTGCCATGACATTTTCACATGTACGCTTCGGCACTCCGCCCAGCCGCCGCCTTCCTGGCTTCCTGGGCTTTGAGCAGAGGTCACACCGATGCTAACCTACACATCACCCTACGAGCACTGATTGTCATGCAGGCGCATGCTCCATGGTTCATTGGTTCATGTTTTTTTTTCTTCCCTGTGCTTACAGTTTGAGGGATCAAAATCAGTTGACCAGCAGAATGAACTATTTTTGGACGATTAGTTCGTACGTGCTTATTCAATTTTATAAGTTTTCTTGCAATTTGTAAACACCTCATGCCTTTGTGTAGCAATGGCCACCGATCGGCTATTCTGTGCACAATATGTTAGGAGTATCTGTTAACTACAGATTGGGTTATGGCAGTGGCCTCCGTATTGGTGTTTTTTTAAACGAAATATTGATGTTTTTAACTTGGTTCTTTATGGCTATTTTTGTATTGCTATTTGTATCTTTCCTCTCCCAGGATCTGATTTATTTCTTCTCTGTGAAAGTGGTCTTGTTGTTTGATCAGGACATGTGCAGAAAGAAGGTAGCGATTCTCAGATGCTACACTGCCATTGTGTTCTTAAATGACTAGGACAGGTGATCCAAAACAAAAGGTTGAATGAACTAGCATTTACTGCATACAGTTCTTGCAGAGATTTATGACTTCTAATTTTCCCGTCATGTTTAATTAGGCAAATGTATTGTTTAAATTAGCAGCAAAATCTGTATAGCAGTTTTCATTATAATGTTCTTTCCATCGGCAAAGTGTGAATTAAGGCGATCGAAAGGAGCTTTTTCCTCCTTCATTAGTATACCTACACATTGGTAAACTGTACGGACAAGCCTTTGCCCTCATCCAAGTATATATACACTACTAGATTTTCAAAAATTGCTGAGAGTAGTTAGGAGGTGGCCGACGGGGTCCTTATACTTTTTTATACTCTCGTCAGATTTGTCTCGTCGGTAAAACCATCGTCGGCAATTCCTTTCCGCTCACGGGAAATGGAGCAATTGTTATAATGTACCGTCGGCCATTAGCAGGATAAAACAATAGAGAATCCAAGCCCCGTCGGCCACCCAGACAAAACCGTTGGAAAATGTTTTCAATCTAGTAAAAGCTACAAATGTCTACTCTTTCAAAGTCTTATTTGCTTTTATCTCTGTGTTATTAACATTCTACGGTACTTAGTTAAGTTAGTTCGTCAGGCGGGCGCGGCGAAGCGTGCCTCCTTTCCTAGTATTCTGGTTACCGGATCGTAGAGTGAATACTGTGATATCTGTCTATACCTCTATATCCTTTCTTTTCTCTTTTGTGCTTCACTATGTCCGTGTGTAAGTGACACCATCTCCATCTCTGGTTTTGGAACTTGTTAGGTTGTTCGCACTCGTCAATCTCTATCTAAAACCTTTTTAAAAAATATTTTATCCTTTTCTCTTGCACTCTCAACCTTTATATATCAATCTCTATACCGACTATCACCACGCACGGCCCACAACTAATTCCTAGATATGAAAGCTGCCGGGCTCGGCGGGCAGCCAGGCCGTCCACGTCATCGGCAATGATTTCGGCCGTCCGATCGCCGATCCGACGGCTAGAAATGGACCGTTGCGCGCGATATTTTTCATTTAGGCCCTGTATTTTCTGGAATTCACGCCCGCCGTCGCTCTCCGCGAAATATCTGCCTCTCATCCTGTGACACCCCGTATCTTAAAAGCATTTTAAAAACATATTTTCCATAATTAAATATAATTAATTCTCTCCAAATATTCGCAATCTATTTTATAAATTAAATCATGCATCTAATCGTGACATGAGTGTTGCATTTGAGTGCTTTAGAACCACTCTCTAATCTCTAAATTTCAAGAGATAGAACTCCCTCCAAGTCTCTTCCTCCCTGCATTGTCTCAAGTAAGTGCTTGGGCTTCTTTCCTCCCTGCATTGTCTCAAGTAATGGTGCTTGGGCTTCTTTCCTCCCTGCATTGTCTCAAGTAAGTGCACATTTAATAATTTGGTAAATTCAGGACTGCTCTGGGTTGCTATTGCTTTTTTTACAGGTCATGCTACTATGGCCAAATACATTTCATTTTTCTAATTATGAAACCTTTTCTTCTTGAGTTTGAGTTCTTCAAAATTAAATAAGCTAAAGTTATACCTTGCAATTAATACATTAATAAGGTTCCAGATTTTAAATTTAGTTGTTTTTCCTGCAAAACTGAATGAATTTGGCGTTCCAAAACTGTCTTATAGTTTGTATGGAAAAGCACCCATACTTTGATTAAATGGTAGTTAATACCTACCAATTCCACCTACCAATACTTTGAGTTGAAGACCTTTTATTTTGTAAAGACAAAGACCCTGACCTTGCACGTTTTAGTTTTGGCATTGTTTTGTTTCAAGTCTAGGACTAATTATTTGTTTAACCATACCTATGTATCCAATCTGTTGGTAAATTATAATTTAGCTTTCCAGATGCAACAACGAAGTGTTTATTTTTTCCTAGCCCATTCTACCTAAGTATTACTGGGTTATCCTTGCTGAATTTCCTTGTGCTTTTCTGTTGTTTCCACCAATGTGCTTTAGGATTTCTGGTTGCTGTCAATTGTAGTGCTATAACAGCCTGGTAAGACTATGTCTCCCTCTTTATTTGATTATTCACTACAATGTATAATTGGTAGCCTGCAATTATGTTGTATGCATATATGATCTAGAGTTTTATGCAAATATAATCCAGTTTCATAGTATATGTATTCCTGTGAATTTTAAGATTTGGTTGCTTGAATAGATCGGTTTCTATGAAGTCCTCCAAGGCTCCAATTGAGTTCCTCTAGGATTGACTGATTTTATAATGGTCAGTGCGATTTCTAACTTACACTTTTTTTCAGAGGATGCTTCTTGCTCCCTTTTGTTTGTCAAATCTGAACCTTGATTGAAGGGTCATGGTGATGGATCAACAACAGACTCATGAGAACAATACCTTGATTGAATGGTCATGGTGATGCTGAAAAAAATGCACTATTTATGGTGCTGGATAAAATGATAAATGAGGTGATAACGATGATGGCACAAGCAAGTCTCCAATGACCAGATTGCCAAGGTATGGTTGGCTATAGCATTTTCCTTTACAGCCCTCATTTGTTGATAAAATGTGAATATAAACAAGCCACCTTTGATATTCAGTTCTATCTGTAATTATGCTTTGGTAACAGCTGATACAATTGTAGTTCAACACCTCAACTGATAATTGAGCGTTTTTTTTTGATAGAATTCTGTATAGGTACCACCTCAATAGCTCAGCTTGAAATTTTATCCAAAATGCCCTATAATAAGATGAGAAATACATTTTCAGTTGACATAGCTGAACTATTGGTTTTAGTAAAGGCACCATTGCCATATTCAACTAATTATTGGGTATTTTTTTATATAATTATATACAGGTACCACCTATACAGAAGTAAGGCTCGATAATGCCTTCAGTATCACCTGTCTAATTGCTAGGTGAATATGATTTCACATATTATTTTCATTATTACTTTGACATAAGCAGTGTCCATTTTGAATGCATAGTACAGACTCCAAACTTAGAAAATGTAGTCTCGTATGATGCACTCATGCTTAGGCATTCTTATCATTATCTCAACAGATAATCCTATTGGCTACTACAGAAAGCAAATTGAAAAAAAAAACCTTTGAACTACTGATGCAAATTGACCTTAAGTAATAAGTGCTATTATGTTTAAACCATCCAAAAGATTGAAACTGTCCAGTGATTTGAAATTAAGCCTTGCATTATGGTATGGCTTTTCAAATAATCATGGAAGGAGCTTGAAAATATACGTTAATGTTGTGATCTTGATTGCTTTTAGCATGGCATAAACCACATAGCATGAAAGTTGACGGGGACGGCGGCTCCTCGGCATGTCCATGGTGGCAAGAAATCTACTGTGTGTCAACCTGTCATTAGCTTATAATGTTTGTCGGCCTGTACAATTAGCTTCTAATAAAATGCACCGTCTTTATTGTACAACCACTTTTTTATTTCAAAAAAAATTGTACAACCACTTTGGATTCAATGCGCGCGCAAATCACTAGTATTATATATCAAACCTTTTAAAAAAATATATTGCACGCACGGGACGTTGGATTTACCGTGGAGGATACCGGCCCCAGTGCGGACAGCTTTACCAGCTACAGAGACAGACAGTGGACAGATGCATTCAGAGATGGTGCTGGATTATTCTTGCTTTAATTTCCATGTCAACTGATTGCATTGGACCAAAGATAGGTTTCGCTTGTTCCTGGCCGCGTTCTGCTATGTTCCGTTCACGTTCCCGCCAAGGGAACTGGTCCTTCTTCTGTCCATTACGATTGCCGGCGACTTGTTCCTCCGATCATTTTTTTTTTTTTTGGCGAGCTTCCGACCGTTTGTTGTTTCGATTGAGAAAAAAAAACTCCACTGATGGGTCGGAGTTGACGGGCCTGCTGCCATCTTGGGATCGGGGTCTACTGCTACCTAGAGTGGCAATGGGCCCAACTTTTTATAGTAGCAAATTTGAGGATCGGACACTAAACGGATCGGATTGAAATTGTATACAAATTTGGCCTGCAAATGATTAGGGCCGAGTTGGATCGTGAAGAGGGAATAAGGTCATGACCCGTTACCACCCCCGTGCTACCCTGCGAAGAAGAAGATTCCATCCAAAGCGTCAAGCCCATCTCAAAAGAGTTCGAGAAGATGTATAGGATTTGACGCATACTCCGTATATATTATTAGATGGGAGTTAACATTATTGGTGGCCGTCCAAGAAACTCTAGATCGAGTCCAATTCCCACCCGACAGGTACATCAGACGTGCGAGTAAGAGCTGTTTCTCAAGCGCTCGCGGAGGCGATTCGATCGACGACGATCGCCACCCACAAGGCCACCACTGCCATGGAAGTGCGCCGCCCCCGGAAGAGTAAGCTTGATCGTGAGTTGGGCTGCTGTTCTTCTCGCCGTCTCAAGGTACGTACAGTGATCTTAGTGCAGCAAAATCCAGCGTACATCCCGATCTTAGGTTCCATCCGTGTGCAGTGTCGTCGTCTGACATCTACTCCCGTGGAAGCTAAGCCGCCTATCAACTCCTCAGCTACTACTTCACTTTTGTTGACATCTACTCCCTTGAAGTCGCCAGGGCACAGACGACCGGTGTCATTGGAGGACCTCCCCGAGGTTCATATTGCTTATTACTCACTCCGTTCGTGTTTTTAGTGGACATATCATATCATAGGATCTTATTAAAAAATATCAGACTTCACAATATCTGATTGCAATACATAAAAATGTCAAATCTTAGTACAGTACTAATGGAAGAAGATGCATGCCCTAGAAGAGAAATTGGTGGTCATGTACTTTTTTTAAAAAAAAATCCTAGTACAGTACTAATGGAAGAAGATGCATGCCCTAGATAGCTAGTCTTTACGCATGAGTTGGGGAACACACTACTTCCAGATTTGCTAACACGCACGCATGCAACTAATGAACTGTGTGATAGCTAATGGATACGTACCCTAGCCGATGGATACGTACCCTTTCTCATGTTGTTGATGAAAAACGTGTCGGGAATGTACATACTGAACTGTGGACGTTTGTTTGTGCAGGACCTGCTACACAGAGTAATGTCGGGGCTCACTGTGAAAGAAGCGGGAAGAACAAGCGTACTGTCCTCTCGATGGAGGAAACGCTGGACATATCATTCCAATCTTTGCTTCGACGGGACTAGCTCAGAGTTTGCCGGTTACGACACGGATAGATTCGTGAATCATGTCACCACGGTGTTGCAACAGCACAGCGGCTTGGTGGTGGAAAGGTTTGAGCTGCGATCGCCGGCTGTGCTCGGGAAAGAACACGCCCATCACTTGGATGGGTGGTTTGGCTTCGTCACTGCCACAAAGGCGAGGCATGCCACCCTTGATTTGTGCCCACCACTCCACATGCAAGCATCGTGATGCTGCCAGCCTCACCATGTACAGGTTGCCCGCGAACCAACCCGTTGGCAATGGGTCATCATCATCTTCAAGCTGCACCGCAAGTACTTTGTCTCTGCTCCTTGGCTATGTGTGCTTAGAGCTGCCACCAATAATGCCCGATGGTAGTAGCCTGCTGGTTCCTGGGTTCAAAACCTTGAAGAAGCTGGAGCTCAAGTCTGTTGTTGACCTCGGTGGTCTCACAACACTCATAGCCAACTGTCCTTCTCTCGAGTACCTAAGTATCTCTAACTCTTCCGTTCACCATCTTGTTGTGCCTCAGTCACGCTGCCTGCGTTACCTGCGCCTTGAGCGTGCTGGCCTACTAAGCATCAATCTGCTGAATGCTACGAGCCTGACAACATTTGAGTACCTCGGGTGTCCATTCGTGCAAATTAAAACTAACAACGACTTGAAGCAGCTATCACAAGCAAGCATCCTTCTCTACTGGGGCTTCGATACCGTCGGCTACTTCTGGGATGTACTCTCTTGCTGGTTAGCTCCTGTTCATCGTCTCGTCCTAGCATTCTGCATGGATAAAAAGGTTTGGTTCTTTGCCCTACTCGGTGTCCTGGGGGTGTAATAATGCAGCACTAACATTCGCATTCTTTTTCAGACAACGAGATTCATCAATAACCCTACAAAATTTATCCACATGAGGCACCTCACACTATTTTGTAATATCCTTGGAGCGCCTGAGAGTGCACTTGTCGTCCTTCGGGTGACACAAATTCTTGAGTCAGCACCTCAACTACAATATTTTCTGTTGCATGTAAGCAGATCATATCCTTGGATGTTTCTGGCACATGAGCTGTCTTGATTCCTCTCTAATTCTTTTTAGTTAGTTTTATTTCATTTGGCTTTTCTGTACTCCTAAACTTTAGGCTGTCTTTTTCGCCTATTCTTTCGTCCGTACATTTTTTATTGTAAATGTGGTAATTTGTCACTGTTTGATGCAGATGGAGAGTTCACCGTTATGTTTGAAGACACCCAAACCCGACAGTATCCATCAACACGTGCACAATCACCTGAAGACCGTTCAAATGACAGGGGTGCTTGGACTATCGGGCCAACTGGAGCTGGCAAAATACATTTTGCTGAGTGCCAATGCTCTTGAGTTTATGATCCTTAATTTAGGAAGGAATGGAATTCGACACCGGTCAAAGCCAGATTATACTCATTTTGCAAGACTCGAGAAACTTGCGAAGGAGTACCTAGATCCGCAAGGGCTGTACCATAGTGTTTTGAAAATTGTAGGCCTTGCCGGCTTAGGTCAGTCTCAGTGTGAGTTTTATGAACACAATTAGCTAGAGTGACACATCATCTAAAAGATGTTTGAAACTATGATGAAACACTCTCTCTCAATGCAAAGTTTCATCTCTTGTTGTTCCCTAGACTACATGCAAGACACATGCTGTCTAGGTAACTGTGTAGAGAGAGTTTCATCAACATGAAACTCATTTCATCTCTCTCTTCATTAATACACTGCCACATCATCAAAAACAGTGACATGGAAGCCTATTTAATGCCCATAAAACTCCCACAGACACTAGCCTTAGTTTGATTTGCCACTAGTACGATTACGATTGTTATGGTCGGCAAGACCTACCAAAGCAGGAGGAAGGGGGCAAACCGTGGCAGGTTAGATGGGACCACTCCGGCCCATGGGTCATAGGACTTTTGTAATTAGATTGAGTTATATTTTTAAGAATCAATCTATAGATTGTTTAGAGCAAGGCTTATGATTGCGCCTGCTCGTGGGCTGCAACGGCGCCAGCAAAGCGCACATGCATGTGGGCCCCGCTAGAATTTATGGTGCAGCAGTGGAGGAGAACGACATGCAGCGACCGAGAGCGGTCTGCGTCGGCGTCAGACGGGCGAGTCGGAACTCACCCACTCCGTTCTCTCTCCTCTCTTCTCTCTACACTTAGAATATCACCGGTTCTACATCCACCATAATACTTACTCTTAGAAGTTAAGTTGTCTCCCCTATATAGGAGATATTGTACTTTTAGAATTAAAAAGTAATTAGGGATTTATCCCTTCTACCCTCCCCCCTCTCTTGCTCCTCGAGTTAGTGTTCACGTGTGAACAGTAGCCGCCGTCCTCACGCAGCCAGCTCCTTATGCCATGGCCGCCCTTCCAAGTCTCTAACATCTAAGTATCCGGAGCCAATTTCCTAGAGAACCCAGACCGTAAGAAGTGATTAGAAGTGAGATAGATGAACTGTTAGCCAGGATGGCTTCAGTTGATCTAATCCAGCAGGAGGAACCAAAGGCGCCCCCCTAGGCATATGTGCCGCCACCCAAAAGAAAGGAGCAGCAAACCCAGAAGGAGTTTTTCCAAAACATGAGGAAGGAGGAGCCGAGGAGGATCAGCCGACAAGGGCGATTCAGAACCGCAGCTTCCCCAACCATAGCTTTATTTACTTGGGATTATCATCCTAGCCCAACAGATTATTCTCATCACATAATACTATTGAATCAACCCAATGAATTATTCTCCTCACATAATGCTATTGAATCAAGCCTCATATTTTCCAACCCAGTCCAACGAAACCAAAAGGACGCATAGCTCCTACAAGGTGTGTTCCCACATTATAATGGGAACAGAGATCCGGCAACTTAGCTTTACAAATGCCAAAAAAACCGGTAATGTTTGGATGTGATAGATCGGACACTTCCTAGGCCCAGTCCTTGGTCCGATAGATTGGGTCGCCGCTCCCCATGACCAGCGGCGGGAGCTCGTCGGTGGCCAAGGGCAGAGCTCGCGCGGAGACCTGGGGTGATGAGATCCGGGCGGACGACGGCCAACGGTGCGACTGCTCCGGGGCGTCGGCGGCGCGAGGACGGCTGCGAGACCCGCGTACGGCGGTGCACGAGGCCGCCGGTGAGCTTCTCTTCCTCACCTCCATGGCCGGCGGCGAGCTCCTCTTACTCTTCTTCATGGCCGGCGGCGTGAGCTTCTTTTCCTCTCCCCCTCGGCCTGGGGTCGAGATCTGCGGCGGCGACGACGAGCTCCAGGCCGGCGGCAAGCTCCAGACTAGCAGTGAGATCCCGTGGGCGGCAAGGCCCATGTTGTCGGAGTAGAATTTTTTCAATATTGCAGATTTATGATAGTGATGTTGCAATTAGTCTTACTTTGATGTTACATGAATGATGTTGCATGCAACACAGCTCTGATGTTGCGGTGGGAATTTTTACTCCCTGCATTCAGATGTTTCACTGTGTTTCAGTATGTGGTTTCTGATGTTACAATCATGTATTTTCAATGTTGTTGTTAGATAATTAGGCATTTTTTGGGTATAATTTAATCTCTAGAATTAATCAAATTATTCAATAGTATTAACATGACTATAGTGAGTGTTTCAAAGCATGTGCATGCGTTCATGATTATCACAAATATAAACATGAACAAAAATGAACGCATAAGTTTCAAGTATACCCCATAGCAGGACCAGTACCGGAGGCACCGGTGCGCTCTTATCACTTTAGTCATACTAATCGAGTGACGTCAATCGATGTAGCCGTACAAAGGTGATGCCATGAAGAGTTGGTGCAGTGCAGTCCCCTCAAACGGCCTTCAGGGGAGAATCATTTGGGGGATCTATCACAGCTACAACAACAGGGATTCCTAGAGGATTATACAGAAAAATTCATGGTACAATTGTTCTACACCACAGGCTTTAGCAAAGAGCAACAGGCACGGTTGTGAATCCTGCTGTTGGCTGGGAGTTTGAGCTTATATGCGACGTCTCCAATCTTATCAATTATGTCATATGATCCATAGAATTTTGGAGATAGCTTTCCTTTTGGTTGGTCGCAATGGATATTGCAGTTCTTGATAGTAGCCGCAACCAAACACATTGCCCAATGTTGAAATGTGTTTCAGTGTGTTTGTTGTTATAATGCTTTGCTGCAAAATCCTGATACATGCACAATTTTTTTTAATGACAACTCTTGTTTACAGTTAAGATCCTCCACCACTTCGTTCCCACGTTACCCTGCGATTATCAACATGGTCAACCTGTAACTAGCAGTGCCAACTTCTGAATAATTTGAATCATTTGCAACAGTCCACCGCCCTCAGCTTGTTTATAAGAGATACTACAGGCCTGTCTATACGTGACCCAGGGAAAGACCCACCGTCTTTCTTTTCAATAAACCAAACCGCACACACGTCTGTTGTTTCTGAAGAAACTTTGAACCCTAACTATTCAAACCGGATTTATTTGGCCCTTGTAACTGACATGGCAACAGTTTGCCACATATGATGAATTTTAAGGAAGAAGAAGCGGTGGACTTGAAAAACCTATGTCGTAAGCTGGAGGTCACTACCATGGAGGTCTTCTACAAGTTTGGGTGTAATTTCAACAACAGAATCCAAAGCTAAAGCTGGAATGTTTCTGTCTGTGTGTGAGGTTCTCTTTGGCGTTTTTGCTTTGCTGTGCTGAGCAAGAGCTTTAAGCTGTGTTGTCTCATGTAAACGGTGGAGTGTAGCCTTAGTGCTGCTATGTTTTGTTACTGATGGCTATAAGCAATTCCTGGTGGAGTTGTGGAGGTCGGATTATCCCTTATCTAAAAAAAATGATGAATTTTAAGGAACATGAATATCATTCCCCTTATCATGAGATGGGAATCTTTCAGCTACACAGGTTTGGAAATCTTAAGTGTAAACAAAAGTTGTCATTGAAAAAAAATTGTAATACAAAGTTTATAAGTATCCAATTTTCTAATATGTTCTCTTTATTGTTATGAATAGTATGATGCAATAATATATTTCCTACGTCAGAAAATATATGTTCGTTTTGTTTTGTGCCAAGTGAAAACTTCTCCCACTTTGATCAATCCTTTTGGAAAAATATATTAACATCCACACTACCAAATAAATACAGTAACAAGATATATTTTCATACTCGATTTAACTAATTGAACTGATGATGCAGGTAATAGTAGATATTTGTTTTCATAAACTTGATCAAGTGCGAGAAATTAGCCTTGGGACAGCTAATAACTTACAGGTTGGAAGGGAAAAAATATATTTTATTTGTTTAGCGCATTTTATCCTGCAAATAGTGCTTATTATGAATCAAATTGTGTTCCTATAGATATACAGATTCAGTATTTATACCCATGTGTAGCCATAAAGTTGGGAGTTGCAGAAGCGCTTAGTTGCAGTTGCAGGGACGTACATGAGGAACAGTACAGGAGAGAGAAAAAACAAGACTGGAGGCTAGGAATGATCCTCGCAAAAAAGGATGTACTAATCTGAACAGCTTGGACCTGTCCAACTGTTAATTAGGCATGCTTGGAGTGCTCTGTTGCTTAACTATGAAAGTCGAACTGAGGTGCCACAGCTTAATTTGCAGTGCGTGCCTACGGCCTACGTGTTACACGGTGTGGTAATTAAAACGCGCTAAATATTACAGTGCAGCCTAGACTTATTGTGAATCAAATTGTGTTCCTACTATATACACTTTCAGTAGTTACACATGCGCAGTCATAAATTTGGGGGTTGCAGGGATGTGCAGGGAGGTACAGGAGAAAACAAGACTGGAGCCCAGGAATGTACTGATCAGAACAGTCCAACTCCTAGGTTGGGTCACTTGGAGAACTCTCTGTTGCTTATGAACAGAGGTGCCATGTTAATTTGCCGTGTGTGCCTAGGCGCTAAAGATTACAGTGCGTCCTACGAGACTAGAACAAACCATATACTACGTAGTACTCCGTATCTGATAAGCAGCTAAACCTGTTGCGCAGGAGTGGCAGCCAAAACCGTGAGGCGATCGGATTTTTTTTTTTTTTTGGAAAGTACTCCGTAGATATGCTGTGTAGCTAAACCGTAGAGGCCGGAAAATTTTCATTATCTAAAAAAAGAGGCGATCAGATGATCAGCCACGGTTGCCAAGCAAGGTCAGGTACTTGATGTGACCTTGATATGCTTGGCGATGGAAGTCATTGCAAAAATACAGAAAAACGGAGGCTCGGCTCCTTGAATATCGCATCTATGCGCAGTCAATCGTTCATCACTCACAAACAGGTTGCACATATCCAAACAGAAGAAACGTACACAGAACAAACCGTATCTAAGCAAGCAGCAACTCTAGCCTAGACTTGTGCAATAATCTAATGAAGAGCTACTGTACAAGACAAGAACAGACCAATCTAAGCAAGCAACTGTATGTCTAAGCAAGACAAGAAGAGAGCTAATTGCAGAAGGCCATCGTTTCATTTTCATTTAGGAAGACTGGCAGCCAACCGTGGGATGATCAGATCAGCAGCCATCAGTTGCCAAGCAAGGTCAGGTAGTTGATGTGACCTTGATATATGCTGCTTTTGATGATGGAACTCATTGCAAAAGGACAGATAAACATACTAGTAATAGTTGCAAAAACTCATCAGTAGCAGAAACAGGAGACACACATAATCTGGAGCAGCAGCGCAATATCTCGCATCAACGCGCGCGCAGTCAATTCACAAGTTGCACATATCCAAAGAGAACATATGAAGGTAGCAGGGATAGAGATGAAACGAACAAATTAAGATGAGTACTTGCATTGTAGTAGAATCAAAGCCCCCAAAAATGCCTGCTCTGTCATCATCTCATAGTAGATCGATCAGTTCAGTTGTGGCCGCCTCCAGCAATATGGGGGCCGGTGGCGCCGATGAACGAGGGGCTTTGTATTGCCCCCTCCAGCTCTTCCGCCTTGCTGGCCAGCTTCTGGACTTGGTCCGCCATGGTCACACGGGCGCGCTCGGCCACTTGGGCGAGTTCCCTCGCGACGAAATGGCGGGCAGCCGCGGTGAGCATGTCCAGGTACTCCTGATTCACGCGCTCGTTCTCGTTGCCCAGGTTGCGGTAGGCAGTCTTGAGTTGCTGGTACAGTTGCTCCGTGTACTGGGACTCCTCCTGCTGGGCGGCGGCAAATTCAGTGAGATGAGCCAGTTCTTGCTCCGCCGCGTGCCTTGTGGTGGCGAGGTCGGCGAGGAGGCCGCTCGATGCGTCGAAAGCAGCGACCTTGCTGGCCAGACCACCCGGGTTGACGATGCTGATGGCGGCCTGCACGGACAGCGCCTCGCGACCCTGCGCCATCCCGTGGATGCGGTGGGCGTCGTGGAGGGGAATGCTGGGCATCACGAACAGGTGCAGGACGGGAGGCCCGGCGCCGGCGTGGCTCTGGATCGCGGTACCTGAAGCAGCCAGGGCTTGGAGGAAGGCGTCGGCGGAGGATACCTTGGTCCAGAAGGTCCCGGCGACGGCGGCGAAGTTGGGGTCGGCGGGGGTGTTGGCGTCGACTGGGACGAGGTGGTTCTCCATGGCGTGATGAAGCCAGCTGGGGAGCTCCACTTGCACGTCCAACAGCTCCGCCGGGTCGATGGTGAGCTGCAGGTGCGCCACCACCTCCGCGATGCTTCCGTAGTCGAAGGCCTCGGGCTCCGGCTCCGGCTCCAGCTGCAGCTCCGGCTCGTCGTCGGAGGAGGAGGAGGAAGAGGAGGGCGGCACGGCCTGGCCGCCGTTGATCGGGGCGGACGAGGGATCCGACATGGCCTGTTTGCTGCTGCTTCTGCTTGGGGGAGGGAGGGAGGGATGGGCCGATGGCGTCGTTTGCCGCTGCTGCTTGAGGGAGGGAGGGATGGATGAGCGAATGGCGTGGTGGGAGGGAGGAGAACCCAAGAACCAGCTCCATCTGTCCGGGCTCTCTTCTTCCCTCTGAAAAGCAGCAAGTGCTTTCTGCTGCTGCCTGCTCCCGGCTCCCGGCCGGCTCGGATACAAAGCAGCTCCCACCCCAAGTCACTGACGTCTTGGTCCCACGTACAGCATGTAGGGGAGAGACGGTGTAGCAAAAGAATTTGGAGAAAGGTTGGACAAGTCTTTTTTTTGAATCACGGTGTACGGAGTAGCCTCTGCTTCTTCTGCTGCCTAGCCTGTGCTTTGCAGCTTTGGGGCCTTTGGCGCGGAGCGGAAGCCGCCTCCTCCTCCTTGACCAGGGAGAAAAGAAGGGTGGGGTGGGGGCAGAGGCGCAGAGCTCACTTCTCCACCGGATGGTATGGAGCAGCGCTCCCCAGGCCTGCCTGCTGTCCAGCCGAAGGGTCACAAATCTCCTTCTCCTAGCTCTCCTCCATGGCTCCATCGCCATTTCACAAGAATTTTACACGAAAAAACATTCACTAGAACCTCTTTCTTTTGCTAGCTCGTGCAAGGATCGAGGAGAATCGAGTGCCAATCTCATCATTAGGACCGGACAATTACAACAAGAACAGAATAAATGTTCTGCCTAGTAGTAAAACTTGAGTGCCAAAACAATTTGCAAGTACAAACAGCCTTGTCTTCTTTTTTCTTTTTTTTGCGGGGAAAAAAACAGCCTTGCCCTCTCGCGTCTCTCCTGCTGTCCTGCATCCGCATCCCGCCATCCGCCCATGCCCATCGTATTCGCAACTTTCCTTCCCATGGAGTAGAGCGCAGATATCTACCTCACTGTTCTGCTCCACGAGATGACGAATCTAAGCAATCCTAATTCTACTTGTTGACGGAAACCTGGCTTGCTTTGACACTCTGCTTGTATTCAGAACAGGTGACTGTAAGCATAACCAAGCAGTTCCAGTTCAGTCTAGGTAAGCATGTGTAGCGGTGAGGTTAGATTTATTTTAGAGACACCACCGACTATCGTGATGACCATACAAGTGTCTCGATAAGAAATGGTGATGAAGCCCAGAATTGATCCATCATGTGTTTGATGTTGCAATAGCCCAGTTCAATGGCCTCGAATCCAAACTCTGCATGCTTCTGTGTACTTGTGTTCCGTGTCATCGCAACAAGTGCATCTGCGCTCAAACATGATATATTCCCTGTCCTAGCTGCGCTTGCAGCTACCACAATGGACGTTCCAGCGATACAACTGAAGAAAAACTGCCATTGGGAAGATAGCATCATCAGGCATCTGAAACCCAACAACAACCACTTTCCTGATGTATAGCACCCGGTGGGTTGACTAACCAATAGTGCTCTATATTTTCAAGACAACGCTTCCAACACTATATGGCCCCTGTTTAGATGAAACGCGAAATTTTGACCGTCAACGCTTCCAACCACTTTCCTGATGTATACGAACCGTGCACATCTACTTAGACAAAATCACCGTTGACGCCTGAAACGAGCGCCGCCTCCAGAGCGCTTTCCTCCGTCAAGATGCGCATGGGCCCTAGTACATTGGCCAGCAACGTCGCGGCCGGTTATCCAACTTGATATTCGCAACGCGGGCTGGTAGAGTGGGCTAATTGCCCAACTAAATTTTCTGCAGCAGGCTGGCAACGTGCGTGAGCCGGCTGTCCAACTTGTTGAAATTCGCAACAGGCCGGTGACAGCAGCATCTGCATGACTATTCAAGATGCCGGCCATCATCGGCTAAAAATTGTAATTATTACGTACTAGCTAGTAGAATGTACACGTGCTATCGTGATAGTAATATAGCTTTATTAAATGGACTCTTTCCGTACATAAGTCCATACGTTGATTCTGTTTCCGCCCTTTTTTTAATAAACACTCATGCATGCAAAATCGAGGGAAAATGAAACCAGATGAATGCATGTAAAAAAGACAAAAGTGATGATTTAAACCAACATACATGCAA
Organism: Urochloa ruziziensis; assembly: GCA_015476505.1. Classification (NCBI taxonomy): domain Eukaryota; kingdom Viridiplantae; phylum Streptophyta; class Magnoliopsida; order Poales; family Poaceae; genus Urochloa; species Urochloa ruziziensis. Next base: position 72,540,267 of record CM027118.1, read on the forward strand.
ATCTAAAATAAAAAAATTACAAATACCAAATCGAGCATCAAAATTAAATTTTAACTGCGCCTGCTGCTACTACAAGATCTTCGAAACAAGATTCAACTTGATTGGCATAATATTGTAAAAAATGTTTTTAATATATAATAATTAATATTGGTTGTGAAAAAATAATTGAGAACCACAAAAAATTTATTTCTTCTGGGAACAAATATCGCAAAAAAATTAAAATCATGAACAATTTATTGTGTAAGAGAAATGATTGATATTGAGTATCACGAATAAATAAGTCCATATTACTGAATAAAATATATGAACTCGCCTAAAAAGTATAACCCCCGAAATAAATAATACAAACGTACAGAATGGAAATAAATTTATAGTCGAACAAATTATATTAACTAATGGAACAAAATAACTATACAAATCGAACAAATTATACAAACTCATAAAACAAAGATATAAACTCCTAAAATAAATTATATAAATTCAGAAAAGATTTATAAATTTTGAACAGATTATACTAACTTACGGAATATGGAACAAAACAAGTGTATGCGCAAAACAAAATTGCACAAACTCACAGAACAAGTGTTTGTATATAACCAGAACAAATTGTATGAACCAACTGAACAATAATATATACACTTAGCGAAAGGGCCTCTAGCCTAGTGGTTAGAGCACCTGAGTAGCACCCACTACCCACCAGGCCCAGGTTCGACTCCCCGTAGGAGCGAATTAAATGGGTCTGAGATAAATATATTATAAAAAATAGGTAGGGGATTCACTTGCTGACTTCGATAAAAAAACAATATATACACTTAGAACAATGCGCCATGGATATAAAACTAGGCACAATCATTTATATAAAAAAATAAATGGATAACTTTAACGTAGGGTGCAACAAAATAAATAAAATAAAATAAAAGCATGATAAAGTTATAAGAAAAATGGATAAAAATAAAGTGAGATACAAATAATAAGACAAAAAATATGATTGTACTAAGAATAAAATTAAATATTTACAATTAGAACAATACACCTGGATATAAAACTAGATAGAATAATTTATAAAAAATAAATTGTGCGTTCGTCGAACGGGATCCATTGTGCGCTCTACAGCTGGCTGCCCGTCTGGGTCGGTGGAGTCGTACATATGCTTCAGAAGCACATGCCCGCTAGATGGGGTGATATTAACGGCCGCTCGAAGTGCTGGATGCAAGGGATAATCCGGTACCCGGCGGCGAGGTGGCAAGCTCTGGTGGAGTTCCTCGTGGGCATGCGGATGCGGGAGGTGGCGGCGCGTGATGTTAGGAACTCAGGATCACTACACCGATTTGGGCCTAAGAGGCCGTGTATCTTGTTGGGTCTGCGCGCCTAGTTCTTGGGCTGAGCCCATGTAATCAGCTAGTTATATATCATGGAGACAGGGAGAGAGAGGGGGGCTTATTAGATGGGGAAGTATCCTATGAGAACTCAATTTCCGTGAATTTCCCCTTCCACCTCTCCCTTGGATCAAGATCATGTGATCCAGATGTGAGTTCTTATAGTTCTCACGGGAATTGAGTTCTCATGGATACGTTGCGTATCAGATGTGGTGTCCGTTCTGTTATCCTCTTCCCAAATTCTTGCTTCCTGTCTTTGATTCCTTTGCTTCCCTTCTGTTCCCCGCTACCCGCTGCTAGCACGTGAGGTCGTGAGGAGGACCAGGACGCCGTGGTGCCGGCCGATGCGGTGACGTGCGCTGTGGTGGAGGTAGCTTAACTGCAATCTGAGAGGACCTCGGTCCCTCGGTATGGTGAAACGAGCTTGACGTTCTGTATATGATACGATCTCCATTGCGTGCATTTGACCACTTGTTGAACATATATGTGATTTTCTTGTCCCAAGCTTTATTTTATCGAATACGCACCGAGTATGTTTTGATGTCCCAAACTAAATATTCAGAAATTACTCCTACAAGTATACAAGTCGAAACTCAAATGACTATGATTGGAGGGAAATATAGACATGAGGTAAACAGATTCATTTCTGGAAAAGGTTAGCAACGATTATTTTTTTAATTTTTGCGAAAAGCATAGCAACGAATTGAAATACTTGTGCCACAAATAAGTGACGCTCCGTATATATCCATCAATCCATGGCTCACAAAACTTGACGATCATTCGTGCTCGTGCCAAGGCCAGATCAAATAATTTGTAGGATACAAAGAAGCTACAGGAGAAAAGCAACATATTGCAATGGCCAAACTTTGGAAACGAATGAACTTATTAGAAGCCGTAGCATAGCATCAGATTTGAGTATTTGACAGTATGACACACGCACGGCTATGGGCTATATATCTCTCCAGTTTCGGCCTTCGCCCGTGTTTACGTGAAAACTTTTCAGTGAAAAGATTTCGGGTTTCGATTTTATCAATTTAGGATTAGTAAATGTAGACGAAAAAGGTGGAAAATTATATAGATAGGTTGGAAATCTCGAGACCAATCTAACGATGGTAATTAGAGGGTAATTAATCCATAATCAGCGGATGGTTACTGTAGCATTACTGTTGCAAATCATGGATTAAGTAGGCTCATTAGATTCGTCTCGCGATTTACAGCCTATCCATATAACTTTTTACCTTTTTCGTCTACATTTAATGCTCCATGCATCTAAGATTCTCCTTCGATGTGATGGGTGAAAAGATTTCCTTTTGGAACTAGGCTTCGTTTTGAAGCCGCCATACCAACCTAACAGATGAGAGTAAATTTAGCCGGTCAAAGTTGAAACCGTTTGACCGCTTGGCGTGCCCCTTGTCCGTACGCTCGGGGTTCGCCGTGCAAACCGGGCAGCACAAACCTCCTGGCCTCACGCTACAATACAAGAGACGAAAACACCTCGAATGGAAGGAAATGCTCCACGAGACGAGGATTGTTTCGCTTTCCCCATCGCAATCAACATGGCTGCTGCTGCTTCCGTTCGCGTCCTCGTCGTCCTCCTCGCCGTCTCGGCGGTCTCCTCCCTCCGGCGCGCCGCCGCCACGATGACCGTCGAGGCGGCGTGCCAGCAGCACACGAAGCACCCGGAGTTGTGCGTGAAGGCCCTGTCGTCGGCGAACCCGGAGATGAAGGCGGCGGCGGTGAAGGGCGGGCTGCCGGGGATCGCGGAGCTGTCGCTGTCGCTGGCGGCGCAGTGCGGCGCGGAGACGGTGGCGTTCGTGAAGGGCCTGGAGAAGATGCCCGGCGGGATGCCGCCGGAGTGCCTGGAGGAGTGCGTGGGCAAGTTCCAGGCGGCGGTGGCAGACCTGAAGCGCTCCAAGGAGGCGGTGGATCAGGCCAAGGACGAGTCCGGCGTGGGCGCGTGGCTGACGGCGGCCAAGAATGACGGCGAGACGTGCATGCATGACTGCCACAGGATAGAGGGCGGCGCCGAGCTGCAGATAGTCGACAAGGTCACCGACCTCACCCAGATGTGCTCCATCGCCCTGTCCCTCACCGATGCCTCAATCCATAATCACACCGCCGCCGCGTGAGAAGACGTACACGGCGCATTTGGCACATGCATTTTACATGTTACACCCTTGTTGCTTTTCTTGTTATACGATGTATATGAGAGCAATGACCAATTTGTGTCATCAAATGAATTGTACACCCCTTGCAGTGATTTTTAAAATATATATCATTTTGAACAAGGAAATGGTCATTGATACATTTCTTTGGCCACCAATTACTATGGGACTATCTACCGGGCACCGGGTGATTCGGCAGGTTGCCTCACCCGGTGCCGGCTTCTACGCCACCCCCCTATCCGTTCACGCACGCCCACGAGCCATCCCGAACGTCTTTAACCTCCAGCTGACGCCTCCTGCCGCCGCCGTCTCAGAGCACCGCCGCCGTCACCGGCCATGGGCGCCCCCGCCTCAGCATCGACCCAGCAGCCTTCTCCCGCCGCAGAATGTGTCGCTACCACGCAGTGTCCTATCGTTCATCAGTTTCAATTTCAACCTATGTGCATCAAGTAAGTCGCCATGAAACTCACGATTAAATACAGAGTGAGCTCATCTCTGATCATGTTCCTCATTCTTCTTTTCTCTCTCTTCCTCTTTTTTCCTCCTTTCCAAATGTTGGATCTACCTCTAGCGTGGCAACCGATCTCCACCAACTCCGACATTTCCCCAAGCATGCGCATTGCAATTTGCAAGCTTCTCAAGAATCTGAATCTAGCCCAACTTATTTACTCCAAGCAAAGAAATCGGAGAATTTAACAAAGCGTGAGGGATGGGATCACTTACCGGGTTGAATCATGTAGTGGTGTTTATGGTGAGGAGGGATATCTTGTCGACCTTGCGGCAGAAGATGACAAGATGCACGAAGGAGGCGAGGTTGAAGCGGCGGTCGTGGGAGAAGAGTTGTGTGTTGCTATAGAGGTGTTCTAGCCTATGAATAAGACCCTGAAGGTGAAGTCGTCCCTACGCTGGATTCATGCAGCAACCATGCGCCCCACGACCCTCCTGGGCCGCTGCTGGGGCGGAAGGAGCAATTGACCTGAGAGTCAGCAAAGAGGAAGATGCATAGGGCGAGGAGGAGGCACATATCAAGGAGGAGGATCGAGTGCCACTGGTGAAGCCTGCCTAGCCACTCCATCACCGAAGGATGCGGCCCGGCCAACGCGCATCGCCCAGATTTGGCCGGGCGAGCGACGATAAGGATGAGGCGGCGACGTCGAGAAGGAGGATGTGGTGATGGCGGCAACGAGCAGAGGAGGAGGAGGGCTAAGGTCATTTTTTGGCATACCAACCAAAAAAAATGGTGTGAGAAGCTAGTGGGCGGAATCAGAGAGGCGATCATAGGGTGAATACTGGATAGAGAGGGCACAATTGCAACGAATGGCTAGAAAACACAAAGACGGGGCGACGGGAGGGAGTAGAAGTTGATGCAAAGTGACATTCTCCTTTTTAGTCTTTGTATAGTTGTGGGAGACAATAAGAGACATTTAACACCAAGCTATGCATGCTCCACCACGTAAGTTTGTCGAAAGATCAGTGTACAAGATAGAGCCTGAAACGTCAAAAGATCAATGTACAAGCAGACAACCAAAAATCAATGTGATGTAAGTTTGTCGATGATGGTGGGAGGGTTAGGAGTTAGGACTGCCTCAAACGTCAAAGATATCATTGGCGCGTCGAGACAAATATAAATAGTTGCGCCGACTAGGCACACAAGGACAAACAAAAATCAGTGACTTTGTGGATGATCTTGACTTCTTGAGCCTCACTGAGAGCATTGTGCGGTCCCACAGCAATGATAGCTTGCAACGAGCACACCGAGATAGCTACAGTGATATTCATCGTCGGTTAGATAGACGATAACCACGACTGACGACTCCACGCTACGCCGGCGTTCCAAACATGTCTGTCTCGCTTGTTGCTCTCCTACTCGCCGCCGCCGTGCCTGCAGTCCTCTACTTCCTCCTCATCACCAGGAATCCGCGGCGCAACAACGACCATGGCCATGGGAGGAGGAGGCTGCCGCCGTCGCCGCGGAGCCTCCCGCTGCTGGGCCACCTCCACCTCCTCGGGCCGCTGCCGCACCGGGCGCTCCGGTCCCTGGCCACGGCGCACGGCCCGGTCATGCTGCTCCGCCTCGGCCGCGTGCCCACCGTGGTCGCGTCCTCGGCCGCCGCCGCCGAGGAGGCGATGCGGGCGAGAGACCTCGACTTCGCGAGCCGCCCGCGGAGCGCCGTGGCCGACCGCCTCCTCTACGGCGGCCGCGACGTCGCGTTCGCGCCCTACGGCGAGCGCTGGCGCCAGGCGCGGCGCGTATGCACGGCGCACCTCCTCAGCGCGCGCCGCGTCAACTCCTTCCGCCGCGTCCGAGAGCACGAGGCCGCCGCGCTGGTCGCCCGCGTCGTCCGGGAGCAGCAGGAGCAGGGCGTGATGGTCCTCGGAGAGCTCCTCGCCGCGTACGCCAACGCCGTGGTCTCGCGTGCCGCGTTCGGCGACGAGAGCGCGCGCGGCTTGTTCGGTGGCGACGACGTGAGCAAGCGCCGCGAGCTCGTGGAGGCGGTCGCCGAGCTGCACCACCTGCTCGGGGCGGAGCCGATGGGGGAGCTCCTGCCGTGGCTGGCTTGGGTGGACACCGTGCGCGGGCTGGAGGGGAGGTTTAGGCGCACGTTCGAGGCGCTCGACGGTGCGCTCGAGAAGGTGATCGACGATCACCGCCGGCGCCCTCCACCACATGACGGCGGCGACGATCACTGGGATTTCGTGGACGTGCTGCTGGATGTGGGCAAGAATGACGAGTATGGCATCCGGCTCGAGACAGCGGAAATCAAGGCCATCATCTTGGTACGTAAATTCCGTATTCCGGGATCAGTTAAGTGCCAGTATAATAGCTTCGTCGCGGACTCCATCCCTAACTAGTAACTACTATAGGATATGTTCGCGGCGGGCACCAACACCACCAACACGGCGATGGAGTGGGCCATGGCGGAGCTCGTCACGCACCCTGTCGCCATGCGTAGGCTCCAGGACGAGATCCGCGACGCCGTGGGCTCCTCCCCCGGCGGCAGTGGCAGCGTCTCCGAGGACCACCTCAGCAAGCTGCCATACCTCAAGGCCGTGACGAGGGAGACGCTGCGGCTGCACGTGCCGGCGCCGCTCCTGGTGCCCCGCGAGACCGTGCGGGACACCCAGCTGCTGGGGTACCACGTCCCGGCGCGCACGCGGGTGCTCATCAACGCGTGGGCCATCAACCGGGACCCCGCGGCGTGGGGGGAGGACGCCGAGGAGTTCGTGCCGGAGAGGTTCCTGGGCAGCAGCGTGGACTACAGGGGGCAGGACTTCGCGCTGCTGCCCTTCGGCGCCGGGAGGAGAGGGTGCCCCGGGGTCGGGTTCGCCGAGCCCACCATGGAGCTGGCGCTGGCGACCCTGCTCTACCATTTCGACTGGGAGCCGGCCGGCGGGAGGGCGCTCGACATGAGCGAGGAGAACGGGATCACCGTGCATATCAAGTACGGCCTGCCGCTTGTCGCCAAACAGTGGGATCCATGATGCTGGTGTGTGCATCTGAGGCCGAAATACAAAACGGCAAAAGGATTTGTATCTCGGTTTTCAAAGGAAATTCGCCCTTGAATCGACACGCTAAAGATGGGAGCCGGCGGAGCCGATGCAACTGCCAGGCTATCACAAATCGGGTGCCATCGGTCGAGTTGACACCGTCGCTCCAGCTCCATGATGCCCTCACAACGCCATCGCCATGCACAGCAGTTTGTTGCCGCGCAAATCGCTCCCGGCCGCAGGCCCGTACGAGACGGTGGCGCGGCCTCCTCGGCCGCGCGCTCCATCGAACGAGCTAGCTCCGCCGCCCGCGCTCGCGTATATGTATCCTCTCGCATGCCAGCCGTGCATTCTATTTCTCGCCGCCGGCCCGCTCCGATCCGACCTCGCTCCAAGACACAGCATCTCGATCAGCCGCGCGCCATGGAGGCGAGATCGGCCATGAGCTGGTACTGCAGCTCGCTCCTCGCCATTGTCGTGGCGCTCTTCCTCTCGGCGTCCCTGGGCACGGGCGCCGGCGCCGACCTGAAGGGCTCCTGCGCGGCGACGCCGCACCCGGACGTGTGCGTGAGCGCGCTCCAGAAGGACGCGACCGCGAGCAAGCCTGCGGCCACCCCGCGTGACCTGGCGGAGGCGGCGGTCCGCGCGGCCGCGGACGCCGGCGCGGCGGCCGGCGACTACGCGCGCAAGGAGATGGACGTGGTGAAGGAGAACGTGATGTGGCAGTGCCTGAACGAGTGCGCGGAGGACATCGAGGAGGCGCTGGACCACCTCGACGACTCCGAGGGCGGCATCGACGACGCCAAGCTCAAGGAGGTCAAGCTCTTCCTCGACACCGCCGAGCACGACGCCTGGAACTGCGACCAGAGCTGCAAGGGCGCGCCCAACACCCCCGCCAAGACCGCGCTGCTCGCCAAGAACAAGGACTTCGAGAAGCTCATGACCGTCACGCTCGCGCTCCTCAAGCGGGCCTGCCCCGGCGCCGGGGACGCGCCGGGGCCCGCGCCCGCCAAGTCCTCCAAGCCGTGATGACATCTTATCTCTTTATTTGTTAATTCGCGCGCGCCATATATAATGTTTGTTATGAAGAAGTGGATTAGCTTGTTGCAAAATTATTTATTTGTCCTGACATGTAATGCGTAGGCTCTTGGTGTTCATTATCTAGTTCGTTGTGTAGGAAATGATTAGAAATAAAAAAAACATTTATCTTCTTGTTTGATACTCCATTTTTTAGAGTTTTGGGCTTTGGCCCCCCGAAAAGATGGTCGATCATGTTTTGATGGACTTGCTTTGCTACTTCGGCCCTGTTAAGATGAAATGCGAAATTTTTTTCGAGTATGTCAGGCACACATTTGAAGTATTAGATATAGATTAATTACAAAACTAATTACAGATTCTGTCGGTAAATAGCATGACGAACCTAATGAGTCTAATTAATCCGTCATTAGCACATGTTTACTGTAGCAATTTATTGTCTAATCATGACCTAACTAGGCTCATTAGATTCGTCTCGCGAAGTACACTCCATCCATATAATGGGTTATTTTTTTCGACTACATTTAATATGTCATTCATGTGAGAGAACGTACTCGAAAAAAATTTCGTGAAAAAAAATTCATCTCCATTTCTTTTTTGGGCCGAGAACCTGGCTGTGATGTGTTGGGCTGTTGGATAAGGTAAAGTTTCAATAAAAAAAAGATAAGGTGGGCCCATCTGTCCGTACGCTCGTACGTATCGATAATTCGATACTGTGTCATGATGGAAGCGGTCGCATTGGGATGGCGCCATGGCGGCGTCGCCGTCGCAAGTTGCCGCAGCCTCGTGGATCGTGGTGTCAGGATGTGGGTGGGCCCTCCGCCTCACCGAGATGGAATGGAACGGAAGTAGACCGGGTGCCTTTGGATTGAGCCATGGAAATAGCACGGAAGCTTCTGTGTTTGCACGCCTGCGTAGCTACTCGGCGACACTATGCTACATGCTGGTAAATAAGATAGTGCACGTTGCAAATTGAGCGTCATTGACGTCGTCTTCTTTTTTGTTGTGTGCCCCCACAACATTATATTGATTTGATACATCGAAAATGATGCAAGCTAATTTCGTTATTATTTTTGTGAGGATTTCCATGCTTACTTGGTTATTCTAGCCATCGATCCTTGGCTGCTCCGCAATTTCAATTTTTAGAGGTGACGGCGCGGGGTTAGGGCCGGGTTATTGTTATATTCCAAACGACGAGTTTTCATGATTAAACTAACTACTTGATTGAGTCGTTGTGGTAGACAGGCACGGAGCCAGCGGTGGGGCGGGTGGGGCTCGAGCCCCCCCTACGGCCGCGCTGCCAAGGAAGCCCCTGTAGTCTTTCATCTCAATTTTAGCCGAAATGTGTACACTAGGAGGGGCTAAAGTTTATTAAACCAGCAATCTAACAAAATAGAAGTCCAAAATCTAAGTGGTGCTTTTGTTGAGCCCCTCCTAAATTTTTTCCTGGCTTCGTCCCTGGTGGTAGAGATCAAGTTGTGCCCATACTCCATGCTACAAGTCTACGGAATTCATCCAATAGCATGCACGGCGTTTCCCAATTTTTAATCATGTTGATGAAGTTTCTGTTGCATTGTTTTGGGGGGGGGGGGGGGGGGAAGTAGGGCAGCTGCGGAAAAAACGTACTGACCACAATTGCCAAACCTGGTTAGCAAAGTGTCATTGCTTTTACCGAGATGTGCTCCGTTGATCATCCTTGGCTTAGCAAATGAGACGTGACAGGTTTAAAACCGAATAGTCAAATCTGTGTTATGTTGTGTCGTGTGCACTAATCAGCTGTGCAAGTGTATATGCAATCGAACAGCTAGGCCACCGTTGCGTGTGCACATCCTATCCTTTATGACTTACGAGCCTCTCAGCTTGGCCTTTTCTTATGAGGATGCTGTGTCTTTTCCATATCGCTTACTTGTAGAAGAAACATTATTGGAGCTGGAAATGAAATAAAGAAAAGAAAAATATCTCGGTCCAGAGGCGACATTGACCTGGCCAACAAACCGAGAGAAAAGCAGCTGAACGAACAAGCATACTACACGCAACCGGGTGAAGTCGCAAAGATGGGAGGACGGAAACTTGGGCGCCGAGCACATGCATTCACCACGGCGGCACGGACGCGCACTCGCCGAACTGGCCCGTTCCTCGTCGCGTACTACGCAGCAGGGTCAGCCGCAGACTCTGTTTTGAAAATTAAACACGTTTACACGCCATTGGATTGATCAGATCAAACCAAACGTACCTTCAAAAAGGAGGGCCCCATGTGCCGTGAAGGCGCGAGAGTTTCGTGTCGCCTTCACCCCCCCGTTGGGTGGCGGAGACCGCAACTCGCGACGCGCATTGGAGGGTCAGACCGACTCGGCCCTACATAAGAGCACCCGGCTCGCTCATTCCCGACAACGGCAAGCGCAAACGCAACTACTAGCTAGCAAGACACGACCGCTCTGTACGTGTGCTGTTAAGTTAGCCGAGCTAGCTCGCTCCACCACCCGGCGGCGATGTATCCGGCGAAGGCCGACAGCGAGCAGCCGGCGCCGGTGACCGGCGTCCCCGTGCCGGCGGCGGCGAGCCAGTGGTCGTCGGGCCTGTTGGACTGCTTCGACGACTGCGGGCTGTGCTGCCTGACATGCTGGTGCCCCTGCATCACGTTCGGGCGCGTGGCCGAGATCGTGGACCGCGGCGCGACGTCGTGCGGGACGAGCGGGGCGCTGTACGCGCTGCTGGCCTACTTCACGGGCTGCCACTGGGTCTACTCCTGCACGTACCGCTCCAAGATGCGCGCCCAGCTCGGGCTCCCCGAGAACCCCTGCTGCGACTGCTGCGTCCACTTCTGCTGCGAGCCCTGCGCGCTCTGCCAGCAGTACAAGGAGCTCAAGGCGCGCGGGTTCGACCCGGACCTCGGATGGGAGATCAACGCCCAGCGCGCCGCCAACGGACAAGGCGCCATGTACGCGCCCGCCGCGCAGGGGATGGGCCGCTGATTTGTCTGTTTCGTTCCTTCCATCGGTATAGGTCACCGCATACGTATACGGTGATCAACTGTGGAGTCATTTTGCATGGTAAATTATTGCATGTTCAACTGCGTTCGTTTGATTTTGTGGAGTCATTAGTGTGATGTATAATGTCCAGATTGGTACTACGAAGAGATGTGTGTACTAAGTGTTCCTTTCAGTTATATATTCAAAAGAAGAAATGTGCATGTAAACATCATCATCGTCAGTACGGAGTGTACGTTTCATTTTTTGCTTACTGTATTTCTGGTCCATGTTTGCAATAAAAAGAATGTCGAGCAAGTGGTTCTCAAGTCAGACCAAGTGTTGCTCAAGTGCTAATCTGACCCTGCCATTGGAAGGAAAAACGTATAAAAAGAAGAAATGCTAATCCCAATCCCTTGCCGCCGTGGGGACTTTCCGTGCGTAGCACACGCAAAGGGTAGGACCAGGGCGGACCTATAGCCAAAAATTGAGGGTCAATGGCAGCATGCAAACCAAGAAACACAGAAGGAACCGCCCGGGAATGTTGCAGCGCTGGACCCGATTCCTCTGCTCTCGCGCGGCCTCCCATGTTCCTGATGCATCTCCCCATCGAGATCATATCGGAAAAGCCTCCCGACCACACCGACGGCGAACACCAGGAGCCACTCCCTCAGTGGTCCGTCCACGTATATATGCGCGCGTGCGTGCGGTCGAGTAGTGATGCTCTGGTAGCTCCAGCACAAGAAATTAAAAGGAGAGAAGAAGCCACTGCGAATCGAACAAGAGATGGCAGGCACGTCGTCCCTGTTGGTCCTGTTCCTCTGCGCCTCCGCCGCGGGCGCGGCGCGCGTGTCCCCCGGCGCGAGCCCGATCGTGGCGACCTGCATGACGGGTCCCTACCCGGAGCTGTGCGTGGGCGAGCTGGGCCAGCGTCTCCTCGACATCCAGACGGCGATCGCGTCGGCGGCGCCCAACGGTGGCGCGACGATCGCCGGAGCCCCCGGGCAGGTGGACGTGAAGGCGCTGGTGGCGGTGGCGCTGCAGGCGGCGTCGGAGGCCGGTGCCGTGGCGGCGTCCATCTTCGAGGGGAAGCTGCCAGGGTTCAACACGGGTGTCCCCGACTTCAGGAAGTGCCTCGGCAACTGCAGCGTCACCATGAGCAGCGCCATGCAGAAGCTCCACGGCGCGTCGGCGGCGCTCCGGTCGGGGAACCACGACGTGGCCAAGACGCTGGCGTCGCGGTCGCTCACCGACGTGTCGTCCTGCACCGTCAGCTGCAAGGACCTCAACGGCGACGTCCGCCTCATCATCGCGCAGAGCCTCACCGAGTTCCAGAAGATGCTGCAGATCGCCATCGCCTTCATCAACAAGATGAAGACCAACGAGCCCATGCCACCGCCGGTGCGGGAGATCACGCCGTGATCGCGACCTCTATCTATCTAGCATGAGCCACCGCCTCCCGGTCGCTGATGGCACTAGTACTAGTGCGTAAATAAAATAATTTAATTGCCCAAGAGATACGAGAGAGCGGAACAAGAGGAGCTCCCGATGAATCCTCATTTTGCACTAGTTTTTTTTTCATGTTTTTGTTTTACTTTCCTTTTTTTTATAGTTCGTGTTGTCCTAGAGAAGAAGTTGTAGTTGGTGTTGATTGAGATGTTTCATGACAGGTCTGGCTGTGAACAAGAATAAGATGATGGGGAGATCAGTCTTCCTGTTTTTTTTTTTTAATTTATGAATAGACACTGAACACAAACACGAGAGGTTTTTTAAGAGAGCGGAACAAGATGAGTTCCAGCATTTCCTCCGCCATGGCCACTGCCCCTGGTACTAGCTAGCGCGTATATTTTACAAGATGAGTGCCGAGCTCATTGTGGTGGCAAACTAAACTTGGAAACCAGAAGATAACACATGGAAAAAAAATCTCAAAAGCTTACTGCGACAGTAGACTTTCAATAAATCAGTACAAACAAGTGTTCCATGGAAAACAATGCAGACTTGTTTCGCTGACGGTCCTCTCCTAGGCGAGTTGGGCTAAAGCCTTATCTGGCCCAATTAGGTGTCCTCTTTCCTTCGAGCCAATTGGCCCAACTAGGTGGCCTGAGACGGAGGAGGACGAGGAGCGCGTGGACGAGTTGGAATCGGAAGAGGCAGAGTCCGCGGGGAGCACGGGAGCAAAGGACCCAATAGCGAATATGTTGCGGGGCGATATTAGCAGAGCAGTGTGATGGAGATACGACTGGTGACCAAGCCCGTGACCGTAAAGGAGGAGGACTCAACGCCCGTCGGCACCGACGACCGTCCCAACGAGGCTGAGATCAAGACGGCGGCGGCGGCGGCGAGGGGAGGAATAATCGTGGATGTGGCGTTCGGGAGCGAGGATGCGCGGAAGGCGGCGGCGGTGGCGGAGCCCGTGCTCAACGCCGATGGAGGAGCAGTGAAGAAGAAGACGAAGCTGCAGGTGCTGGTGAGCGTGAGAGCGTCGAGGACATCCGAGGACTGGAGGCGTACGGCCCGTGCCCCCCGCCCTTTCTCTGCGTCTCCGATGAAGATCTCACGTGTCCCGCCAGGTCCTTCAAGGAGCAGGCACTGATGGACATCTCTGCTGAGATTGAAGAGGAGCTCAGGGCCATGCATAACAAGGAGACGGCCATCTTGGAGCAGTACCGAAAGTATGGGTACGCCTACAAGATGGTCGAGGTCGACGACGACGACGAGGCGGCGGCAGGCGGCTCGACCCAGGGAAACTAGCCAGTGCATGCAGGCATCGGAATTTTATAATTACCAGTGGTAGTTAATTACTGAAACACGAGGGGGTGTTTAGCAGAACAAGAATGTTAAGCAAATATTGGTGCGACAACAATGGTAACCAACATTTTTATGAAAAAATATTGACAAAAAAATTTGACCAATATTTTTTTTACCGGACGAAAATGTTAGCCAACATTTCATGAAAAAAAAAGGTTGACAAAAATGGTAACCAACATCAACTAATTCTGACTTATTTTATCTTCTTCTCCCTCACGTAATATTGAAACAGCCAGAATCAACCACAATCAACGAACTTATCCGTCAGCGGAACAAGCCGATTTTTATGAAAGAATGTTGACAAAAAAATTGACTAACATTTTTTTTAAAAAAAGTTGGCCGGACAAAAATGTTAGCCAACCTTTTCATTGAGAAAAGTTAATAAAAAAATGTTGACCATGGCGGCATGCGCTCTACGGCCCTCTTGAAAGAAAGAGTATTTTTTTTCCTCTAGCGAAGCCCACGAAGGCCCTCTTGAACTCACTGATGGCCGTCCTGAACCCACCACACCTCTCTGGCCTTAAGGAAGTACAGATCAATGCCACTGTTGGCCTAGTAAAGATGCTTAATACGGAGTAGTGTTCAGTTCATGTGCTAACGGCTGCCTAGAAATATTTAATTAATGTGTTTAATGCATGGCTAATCTTCAGCGAGATTGTCATGGTGGCCAGCTGGAGCATTTTGTGACATAGGAATAACATAATTTTTTATAATGACTCTCTTTCTCTGGGTACTTTGGAAGAGATTCTTTGTCCAGGAGATGAACTTGGTTCTGCTTAAGGCAAAGCCTTCGGTGAAAGCACCTCTTGCTCTTTGGTTTAGTACTACCTCCGTTTCAAATTATAGGTTGTTTTGGGTTTTCTAGATTCATCATTTTTGTTATTCAACTAGATAAAGTTACGTCTAGATTCATTGCAAAATCTATGAACCTAGAAAAGCCAAAACGGCCTATGATTTGAAACGGAGGAAGTATGTAACATAGCGCTTTGTTTTTCTCTTTGAGTATAAAACCCGTGTAACACCTTGTAAATATTTTTGTTCATATCTAAAAAATACGGAGTATATAATAGGTAAGAGCCTCCCCTACTTCGTTAAAACAAAAAGGCTAATCGTAAAAGAAAAACGTACGGCTAAGGAAAACGAATGCTTTTTAGCTAGCGGGTAGCGAATGAATGAACACAGCTGCCTTACAGTGACACAGCTGCCTTACAGCTGCCTTCTCCTAAACATCATCTAATACCAATATGGAGGAAGTACAGCAGTTAAGGACTGAACACTGCTCGCAACTAATTTTAAAATGATGGAAGGCAAACCAAGCGGCCGGGTCAGGTTGGAGTTGAACATGCATGCTATAAAAGGGGTCCGTCTGTTCCTTTCTGAAATTACAAAATCTTCCCGAATGAAAAATAAAATAAAATTGGAAAGAGCTAGCGTTCCAAAACCTAGCAGGCAGCTGTGCGTAGTACCAGATTTTCCGATCTGGGTTGAGCACCCGTGCAAGAGCTATCGCAGGGCAATAACCGTCTCCAAGAGCTAGCTGGTCCTGTTCCACAGCTTCAGATTCGTCTCCGTTCATTCATCAGAAAATCAAATATCCAGTGACTCTAAAAAGAAATAAAACAAATACCCCGGCCTAAAACAAGCAGCGAAGGATTGGCATGTTCTGCCTGCGTTCTTCTGCGTGCCACCTCAGTCTCAGAGCTACTAGCGCGCGTTGTCCGAATTCCGGTCATCTCGAAACTCTACTTGTCTTGAGACTTGACTGAAAGTCATACCCATCCATCGTTCTGCACTCCAAAATTCAAGGCAAACTCGACCTGTTGTTAAGCCTTAAAATCGATTAATTGCTGAATCTGTTCTCAGTCACGCGATGGTGAACCCGTGATAGAATACAAGCTTATCCATGCCGCCGCTGCTGCTGCTGCTGCATGATGGGTGCGCCCATGACATACACGTGTTGGCCATCTGAACCGGCGCACCCCCGCTAGCCCATGCCCATCAGCCCATGCCACTGGCGCGGGGACGGGTGCGTCAGAGTTCACGTCACGCTCACGCTGCGCCGCACACAGTTTGACCCTCCCGGCCGGCGGCTCCCATCCAATCAAAGCCGCTCCCCTTGGACCGTCCACACTTGCCAGTCTCATCAGCGTATTTCTTCCTCCTCTCGCCGAACAAAAGCCAGGACACGCTACATACGCCGGCTAGGCTCCGCTCCACCCATAAATAGCAGCCGGCTAGGGACGGAGCTAGCTGTGTCCTGCGCGTCGAGGATGGCGGCGATGATACGGCACCGTACGGTGGAGGCGAACGGCATCGCGATGCACGTGGCGGAGGCCGGCGAGGAGGCGAGCCAGCGGGTGGTGGTGTTCCTGCACGGCTTCCCGGAGCTGTGGTACTCGTGGCGCCACCAGATGGCCCACCTCGCCGCGCGGGGATACCGCTGCGTCGCGCCCGACCTCCGCGGCTACGGCGCCACCGACGCGCCGCCCGACGTCGCCTCCTACTCCGCCTTCCACGTCGTCGGAGACGTCGTCGCGCTCCTCGACGCGCTCGGCCTCGGCAAGGTACGGTACGGTATGATCCGATATGATCCGATCCATCAGCTTGAGGATCGGAGTAGAGTAGGATTATTGTGAAGAAGCCAGCAGCCACCACGTCCGTATCGACCCGTCAATTTTCTTCTTGTCTTGGTTTCCTTCTTCACAAATTTCTAATCCAAATAAAAAAAAATCCAAATTAAACCTGCCGGCTGATGACGAAGATGCTAGCGGGGGCTAGATTAGGACGTGAAGGGTAAAGGTTCCTTCTGTTCCATTCGTTCGTTCCGTGCTGTGCCCACAAATCAACACGAGTCAACACGTACAAGATCGATGTGCCTTCCAGCGTCACGGCGCCTGTGCCGTCCGTTCAAATTAGCTTATCAATTACACAATGCAATCACCTTGTGTGACACGGTTGTTGCATTGTCATTGTGAACGAATGAAGGTGTTCGTTGTGGGTCACGACTGGGGCACCATCATCGCGTGGTACCTGTGCCTGTTCCGGGCGGACCGCGTGACGGCGCTGGTCAACACCAGCGTGGCATTCATGCGCCACGTCTTCATCCGCGCCGGCTCCGGCGCCGTCAAGACCACCGACTACTTCAACCGCACCTACGGGCCCACCTACTACATCTGCCGCTTCCAGGTACGCGCGCTAGCTGGCTCAATTCTTGGCCTTCATCGTTTTCTAAGGAAGCAAATTAGCCTCTGATTAGTGTCTGCATTATTCCAAATATATATACTGTTTCGATTAATTATTCTATAGCTGGTATCCAAATAGAAGAGTGATTTCAACAGATTTGATAACCTATATCGGGCGTGATACTGATAGGTCACCAAATCAAACACATACAGAAGAAACAATCCAAACCTATTATAATGGAATTAAAAAAAATAGCTGCACCGATCCGTGATAAGCAAATAAGAATGCTTTATTCAACTATATTGAAACAAGCAAGGCAGCTAGCTTTTTTTATATATTTAGGCTCCTTTTTTAAATAGAATCTGGAAGCAAATTAGCCTCTCATTACTTAAAATCAATTAGCATCTCCTCTGATTATTACTAGGGTGCGCATTATTCCAAATATATTGTTGCCATTTATCATTCTAGCGGATTTCCCAATAGAAGAGTGATTTCGACAGATTGATAGCCTATATCGGCGCGATAGCTGGGTCACCAAAAATCTTTGGATTGACGGTCTGTGAAAGAATCGATTGCATGTACAAGCAACCCAAAATAAGTCGCCATGATAGACATAAGCAAACCTGACAATATAATTAATTCAAACCATACGGAAATGCTTATTATATTGATAATCGAAGCTACTGAACCACCAGGATGCAGCGTCCAACAGGATAGTGAAAATGAATCCTGCAGGGCCTACACACAAGACTCTTTCATGGCTGGCATTCGTATAGGGGTACGCGCGTGCATACCTTGCCACTCCTACTGCCAGCACAACAAGCAAGATAGGGAACCAAGGGGGAAAGAAAAAGACATGCGCACGATCACAAAAAACCACACGAAAAAAAAGGATTGGAAACTAACAGCAGATCCAGTACGTGAGCATCATGCATGACAAAAAGAAACACTCGCTCGAAACCATACGCCGCCGCTAGTCGATCGCCGGTCCGGCCATCACTGGACGGCGCAGCAGCCATTGGGGTTGTCGTCGTTGAACCAGAGCGGCGCCTCGTTGGGCATGTACTGCTGGCGCGCGTACAGGTGCTCGGCCGGCACGTACTGGAGCAGGTGCTGCGGCGGCGGCGCCGGCACCCACGTGCCCAGAGGGCCGGCGCCGTACGGGTACGCCGGCGGCGGCGGCGGCGGCTGGGCGTAGGCAGGATGAGTGAGCTGCGGCGCCATCGTGCCGCCGTAGTAGTTGTACGGGTAGTAGGGGTACGGGTACCCCGGCGGCGGCGCGGCGTACTGCGGCGGCGGGGGCGGGGGCTCCTCGACGGTGCCGTCGCTGATGATTTCGACGCGGCACCTCTTGACGACCTTGGACTGGATCTTCCACTTGAGGAACAGCGCGTCCAGGTTCGTGCCGGTGACGACGATCAGGCCCGTGTCCACCGACACCAGAACCTCCTCCACCCCTGCATATGCATTCATGCTGTTAAGTTAGACACGGCCAGTAGATCGATCGGAGAAATAATCAATGCGAACCAAGCAAGACGTACCCAAGTACTTCTTGATGGCCTTTTGGATCCTGCCGGCGCAGCTGGGGCAGTGCACGAACGTCTTCAGGATCACCGGAGCCATGGCTCCCTACTGGCCGGTCTTTGTGTCGATATGATGGGAGGAATGCACGCGCCACGCGCTGGGTTATCGGTCGTGAGCTGTGGTTTGGCTTATATAGAGCAAGAGCAAGCAGAGAAAGGAGGGGAGCAAATCAACCAGGCAGCGTAACGCGTTGATTCGATCCTGTCGTCGGCCAGCAGTGCAAGGATGCCATTGATCTCTCTGCTTCCTATAACAAATCAAAACCTTCCATCCCAGTCTTTTTCACGCTGCGCTGACGCTGCTGGACCCTAGATACGGAGCTTCATGTATCTACGCTGTAGATTTCCGGTTATTATCATATCATCTTGACGGGATTCCATGTCGACGATCTACTACCATTAACTGTGGTGTAGTACTTGATTTTTTTTATTTTACAAAAATGGACCGTGGCTTGCAGGAGCCCGGGGTTGCAGAGAAGGAGTTCTCTCCCGCCAACGCCCGCTACATCGTGAGGCAGATCCTGTGCAACCGCTTCACCTCCGAGGCGGCCGGCGGCGGCAAGCCGGCGGAGGAGCGTGCCGTCGGCGGAGAGCCGCTGCCCCCGTGGTTGACGGAGGCCGACGTGGACCACTTCGCGTCGGAGTTCGAGCGGACGGGGTTCACGGGCGGCATCAACTACTACCGGAACATGGATCGGAACTGGGAGCTGGCGGCGCCGTGGGCCGACGCCAAGGTGATGGTGCCCACCAAGTTCATCGTCGGCGACGGCGACCTCACCTACCACTACCCGGGCATCCAGGACTACATCCACAAGGGAGGGTTCAAGGCCGACGTGCCGACGCTCGAGGGCGTCGTCGTCGTCCCCGGCGCCGGCCACTTCATCCAGCAGGAGAAGGCCGACGAGGTCAGCAACCACATCCAAGACTTCTTCTCCAAGTTCTGATCAAATGTATTACATTAACATTAGCCTGTTGATTGATGTAATGTACCTATCTATGTGCGTGGTAATTGTGTTGTATTTTCCAGTTAAAGCTAGCCTCGATGCAGGCATGTCAATTTATTTGGTTGCATTGTTAACTTTGATGTGTGGAATGATACTCATTTCAACGTACTTTGCACGTTGAAATGAATAGCCCGTCAGTGAATGCAGTACATGAAGTGGTCGAGATCGTACAGTTAAACCTTCTGGAGTATATATTAAATCAATCACTACGGTGATAAGATTTAGGATGGGCATGGATCAGTCCATTGGAGCACTTCAGTATAACTTAATTAATTAGTTTCATTCTGTATATTTCAAACTGAAGAGTTAGTTAATTAAGTTGAACTAGTACATTGCTCGACGTCAATGGATCGCTCCCTCGCCCATTCTTAGATTTGATCTGTTATTAACACACCTGGATTGTTTCTAAAGTATTTCCTCATATTTGCTATATACTACACAGTTGTAGAAAGGCATCAGTATATTATTCTGTTGTCTATGGTCACTTCATCATTTTCTTACCATAGTATGAAAAAAAGACAGAGATAAGATTTACTCGTTTGACAGAGTAAACACAAATTCTATGATGTTTGGGGCTTACTGATCTAAATCAAGATTTTCTTACCAACATTGTCCCTATGTTAAATGATATAATCTGGTCAGATCAACAACGGAAACGATTATGAAATGTTGAAACATATATGCCATTGCAAGCTTAGATATTCAGCCATCTCGTGCTAAAGAAACTATTCCATTGCTTTCTTTTTTAGATTTTGCCTTCGTCCCTAACTTAAAGTGGGCTATTAAGCCAGATTTCTTAAGATGTTATGTTAACTTTGGCATTTAAAGTTACCGGATAAATGTGACACCCCGTGTCACTTATAGGTTTAGTACAATGATTAAGACAAATAAATCACTCATCTCATCACTCATGACATTGGTTTGTGCATTTATTGTAATGTAATGATTTTCATTTTATGAGAATATTATGCTTTAATTACATATTTAATTTAAAATTAAATTGACAAGTGAGAGTTTTTACTTTGGTGCCTAACATGTTTTTGAACTCATTGGCATGTTAGTTTGAACATTCAAAAGCCAAATTTCGAATTTGAACTCATTTGGTTCAAATTTGGTTAAGTTATAGCCTTTTCATTTTAACCCTTTTAGAAGCCAATTTAAAATTAAAATTACTTAACCATGTTACTTTTGGCTAACATGAAAATAACACTTTGAAGTATGTATTTTCATATAGGCATGTTGAATTTGATCAAAAACATCTTTTACTTGCTCAAATTGATGGTCAAAGTTGAGTCAAACCCCTGTTTTCAGCCATCCTAAAAATTTGGCTAAGTCTGGAAAAAACAGCAGCAGCTGGTCAACTTTAGGGCTCAATAACTTGTAATTTAAATCAACACCAAACCAAAACAAGTTCATGGCTTGAATATTGGTAGTTTAAACTTTTGAAAAATCATGAACAACTTCAGGTTTTCAGACTACAACCATTTTATTTTCGAGCTCAAAGTTAGCTAAATCAAATACAATTCTGAACACTTAGAAAAATTTCTGAGTTCAAGTTTTGGCCGAAGTTTGATCGAATTTATCTCTCAAACCAAATCTTTTTGAACCTGGTGACTTTAACAAAAGTTGTTCCCCTTGGTACCATCTACAACTTTTGTATTGGAGTTTTGGAAAGTTTCTACGCAAAATCTCAAGTTTGAATCGAGTTTTTGAGTGGGTGTCGGCCAGCACTGTAGCATCTGAATCGACCAAGTCGATTCAGACTTCAAGCAGGGGTGGGCTCGGTCGGGCCGGCCGTCGGTGGCTGCCAGTGCCACGCGCCGTGCTTCGCTGTCCCGTGACGCGTGCCGTCGCTCCGCCTTGCCAGTTGCTCACCAAGCCATGCAGACCGCTTCGTTGTCGAGTTCCGCAGGCGACACCATCGCCGGCCGTCAGTGACCGTCAAAGCAAAGGCCGCCAGCGAGTGCCACGCGGAATTCACCGCTCTCGTTTCACCTCACTCCAATTCACCACCGCAGTAACTCCGCGACCTCGTCCACTCCACCCTCAACCACTTCGCTCGCTCCGCCGTCGTCTCCAGTGCCCGTGCCGACTTGAATTCCGGCCGCCATTGCCGCCACCACACCCCGCCGTGGAGTTTAGCCCTCCTGTCCTTCCCCGCCTCTCCCAACCGCACAAATGGATACTCCATGACTCCCTGAAGCCGTGCACCATCTTCTCGTGAACTCCGAAGCACTGGTGAGCCGTTGCGCCGGCGAGATTCCCGGCCGGCCGCCGCCGCCCGTGTAGCTTCCCTCTACCAGTATTAATCCTCGAGTTTTTCTTGCCCAGGTGGTGCGGCTTGAGGTCCTGAGGGTGGGAAGCTTCTCCGGCGGGACTTCCGGCGTACCTCCGGCGATCCCTGGCCGGTCAATCGCCGGCGGGAGCTCTGTGCAGTGGGGGAATCGCCCAGGGGTGTTAAATTAGAAGACGAAATCTTCCCAGGGGGTTATGTGAAAGATTTCAGGGTTTAAGTGTTGAGGTGGAAAAGTTTCAGGGGGGTTTTCGTAAGATTCAGGGGCCGTTTCGTAAAGAAAGGACTGGTTGGTTTAGAATCTTTCTTTCCAGGGGCTTAACTGCAAAATTTGTTTAATCTTTTTCGTTTAATTAAACCGAGATAAATCACAGATCTTGTAAAATGCATAGTAAATCATAGGAGTGTGAGAAAATTGTGAAACCAATTTTGTTGTACTTGTTGCATCTTTGGCTACAGCAGAAAAATATAAAATCATGTTGTTTATATGCAGTTTTCTGTGTAGAAGTTTTTATTAGTTTATTAGCTTTCTGTCAAAATAAATAGTTCTGCATGTCCAAAAATTTTGAGAAAATCACAGTAGCTCTAAAATGTGTTTTTGTGAGCACAGTAAAATTTTGGGTTGCAGGATATCTGTGTAGTTTTAGTTAAGCTTTTTCTCCATGATTAGCTTGTTTGTGCTGTTAAAAATAGTTGTGTAGATGTTTTTGAGTTCAATAAATCATAGTAAATCTATGTTAGTGTGTAGGTAGTGTTTCTGTGAAGTTTTGCATTTTTGTGCTTAATTTTGTTGCTGTTTGTTGTTTTAGTAGATTTATAGCCTTTTTGTCTTTTTCAAAATAAATAGTTTCTGTTAGAATTAAGTGTTGAAAAATTTTCAGTGGTAATCTTGAGTTAGAAGCTACTCAGAGAAGTTTTTGTGCTGCTAGATGAACTGTGTAGATTTGTTTGTATAATTAGTTGCTAAATAACCCTTTATATGTGTGTTTAAATGGTTTTATATATATAGTTTTGTTAATAAAATGTTTTCCAAACTGTTTTGATGAACTCAGTAAAGATTGGATCTGTTGATATAATTCTTTCTTAGTGATAAGTTAATCTTGTTTAAAGAGATATGCACTTACTCTATAAAATGTTAAAAATGGTGTTTGCAACATTTCATGTGATTTCATGTGCATATCTTGTTTTGTAATTAAGCTGTATAATTGAATTGCTGCATGTGGAATTTTGTATCTTTTCTCGCTGATATTCCAAACTCACACATGTGCATTTTCATGTAGAGAACGTGCTAGCTGACGGGGTATATAACTTGGTGCCTGAGTCAGAGGCAGAGCAGCCAGAGCCCGAGGTTTTTGCAGTTGAGGCAGAGCAAGACCCGAGCCAAGACTCGGAAGGGCCCAAGGCCAGCGAAGGCAAGCACCGGAGTGCATAACCTTTTTAACGCAGCCACAATTTAATTTATTTACTTTACAAAGTATTTACCTTATGCATTTAAGTTTTCATAGGAGTTGACTGAAAACCTAGTTGCATGATCCATAGGAAAACCCAGAGTTTTCTAGTATGTGTAGGTCGATAGAATTGCTAGGCTGGTTAAACGGTAGAAGTCGAGTAATTGCCTGTTACTCGCGAGATGATAAGTGGTTTCATTCAGAGTTATGTTAACCTGTCATCTAGACTGGAAAAGAAAGTTAGGCCGGGCGGAGAATGTTGGTAGAGAAAAGAATGGAATGTTGTAGCTCCGCCTGTGCCAGTTAAGGCCCGTTCGTTGTTAGCTCTGGGATCAAGATTGAATTGTACTACCTCACATGCTGGGAGTAAGAGGTAGTTGAAACTGGTAACTTATGTACTTTAGCTCGCACTGGTATGTTGAACTACGCCTGACTGCTTATTCATGTACCGGTTAGAGTAACTCATGGCTGACCCGTCGTTGGTATCGGTGGGGACTGGTACTTGAGGGTAGCAGGGTAGGTCAAGTATTTAGTGTTGGCTGAAGGAACGGCTGGCATGAGCAGCTCGACGGGGCTTGTTTGTGCCGTGTGGGTAGGTTAACCTTGCAAGGGATAAAACCGAATCGATTCGCCGTACTCACGGTATTGAGCTCTTGATCACTGGGCAGCATCGCTAGATAAGAAAGTGAATATGATGATGATGGAATATATACATGCTGTATTGATTTAATCAAGTGATTGCTCTCTTGGAAAAGTTTTTATAAATGCTTATCTAGAATAAATAGCTCAACATTAATTTGGATGCTAAAACTTGAAAGCAAGGATCTACTGTTAGTTGCTTATTTTTGGCAAAACAACAACCCAGCCAAAAGCTTTGCATACTAGGAGTCTTTTTCTAAGGATATCCTAGAGTCGGGTAAGACTTGCTGAGTTTTAGAACTCAACCTTGCTTGTGGATTAATTTTTACAGATGAGGAGGATGCTAGAATAGCCGAGCAGGTGGCAGAGACGTTTCCGTTTGGTATTCCTGATGGTTATCACCTTGAGTTTGTTCCGGCTCCTGCGGGTGTGGAGCCGAGGGAGTGATAATGCCAGCTGGGCTACTTGTGCATTATCCTGTCTTTTCGACGTAGACTCGTACCGTTTTAAAATTTCCGCTGTGCTTTTGAACTCTGTGTTGTAATAACTTTCATAATGACTTGTTTTGTAAATTAAATCCACGTGTACTGTGTTGTAAAATTTGTGACTCGTTATTCATCTGTGCTCATTGTGAAGTGAGACATGCCTCGTATTGGTTTCGATGATGTGATCAGTGGTGTAATCGGGAGTTACCCGACAGCAACTACACGGTTATGTCAGTTGAAGTGCGAGTGTGCTGTACTGCTTGCATTAGCTAAGGGACAATGCACTTGAGCTGACATAATTGGGGTGGTTCTGCCACAGCTGGTACCAGAGCCGAAAATACTTGGCGGATGATTTAACTTGTCTTAAAAATGTGTTTTCGGAAATAAAAGTTAATCTGGATTGCGAAAATACGTTGGTTACGTTAAGGAATTTTTTAGAACGTAAGCCCTAGGGGATTATGGGTATGTGAATCAGGTGGCTATCTAATCTTTGCAGCTAACTCCCAGCACATTACTTTCTGTCAAAACTTACTTTATTGCACAATCAACTTTATTTATGCATCGACAGAGGGTGAGGATCTCCGGTCAATGGGGACACCTTGACACCTCGGTCGGTACGGTGAAATCCGAACGCCGTGCTCAAGCGGTGGCCTCCTTGAGCTGCAGCCAATATACCCATGCACTGTTGTGGATTATATTGGGTGTAAAGTTGCCTCTATGTGTTGTCCATACGACACGGGATGTATGGATGCCGTTACTATAGAGAACGGTAATGTATGGGGACGCTTTCATGAGTGCTGGCATGAAAGGTTCATTTATACACTGTGAATTTTCTGCAGGTACACTAACATGCGTTGCGTAAGTTAAGACGTGTACAATACGACTAGCTAATATAGTGAGAGCCGTATATGTATGCCACCGATGCTAACCACGTAAGACCAAGAATACTTGGCAATTATTTTTCTTTGTGAGGACGGTTAGGTCGAGCATGCATCATGAATTAAGAACAACTGAAAGTTATAAAAATTATTGGGGGTATTTTAGAGTTCCACACAACACTTTATCTTGCATTGCACCTAAGGTTGATCTAGCAGTGTTCTGGACGTCTGCTGCTGGTCGAAATTTTCTCGGCTAGTAAATGATGTTTTCTGCAGGGAAGAGTTAAAGGAAAGTTGCTCAGAATTTGGTTAGCTTGCTGCTGTAAAAATTTCACATTTTTATCTTCAGTGTAGCTCGAGTTATGCCTGTTTTAGTAAGCCCCTGTTTCCTGGAATTTTTCTGGAGGACAGCATTGAGTCTTTGAATTTTTACTCCTTCTTAACATCAGAATCAGATCTTCCACTTCATAAGAAAGTTGTAGAGAATTATCTAACAGAGTTTCTGGCAAAGTTTGAGCATTTTTGCATACACCAGTTGAGAGTTATGAATTTTTCTTTGCTTGCCAAGAATCTGTCCAATTCTAAATTCAGCAATATCTTTTCCAAATCAAGTAGCTAAGCTTCATTTGTGTTTCATTTCAGATGAGTTTTCCAAATAACAACCCCCACATCACCACAGACATCGATGGTCGTCTTTTCTCCAACGGTTTGTACCGAGAGGGTTTTCCTTCTCAACTGTGGGAGACCATGCAGACTCTGGGATACGTGGTAGCTCCCCAGTACGTTGGAAGATACATCACTGAAACCGGAATAAATCGTTGTGAGGTCTCGTTGGTGATTCCCAGTTTACAGCTAGGCGGGGGTGAAGAGATTCGTATCGTTGTTACTGGGGGAAATTATGAGGAGGCTTGTGATACTGCCGCATGGAGAGCCTTGCAGCAGCTGAGTTTTAAGCATCAGATAAAAACTTTCGGAGCTCCAGCAGGTGTTTTCATGTCCTCTACCAATGAAGTGGGTGAGTCTAGCTCCAGTGTTAAAAAGGAAGACGCTACCGATGTGCAGAATATGACCCGCTATATGGACAATGTTAACCGTCTGATTGAAAGTATGGCTTTCAGTTATGGCGCAATGTTGAATGCTGCTAACTCACAGGCCCAGGAAAGAGCAGCGATGCAGGGACAAGTTGATCAGCACATGGCGGTAATTGGAAGCTTGGAAGAGCGTGTGTATGACTTAGAGGTGGAGAATGATAATCTTATGCAGGAACAGGAGGGAGTCTGGGCTGAAGGGCCCCAGGCTAATCATCCACCAGGAGAGCTGCCTGACCAAGGTGATTCTGGTTTGGATGACTCACCTGGACCACCTGTGGAACCACCGTCATCTGATCAGGAGCAGGAAGAGCCAGTTGCCCCTGTTCTACAGCCCCAACTTCCTGGTCCAGCATATGGGTGGATTAGCGAGGAGGAAGATACAGAAGAAGAGCTTGATGAGATGAATGGAGAAGAAGAAGTAGGGGATGAAGAAGAAACTGAAGAAGAAGAGGAAGAACCGGAAGAGCGTGTCTTTTACACTGATAACGAGGAATCCGATTGATTCATGTTTACCTTCGGAAAAGTTCCCGTTATCATGTGTTGTATCTTACTTTCCAGTTTGTAATAAGTTGCTTGGTGAAAGTACTCTGTAGTAAACTCTTTTTCTTGGGGTTGTAATAATTATGATGTATGGATGTAAGCGGAACCCAATTTCTTTTCTATGCAGCACTTTGTTTTCTCTGAAATTTTCGCAGCAGATTCGTATTGGAATTTTTACGCCTTGATAACCATTTTTCTAGGCAGACTGATGAATACCAAAGTTGTTGCAAATTTCATGAGGAAGCTGCTGGTAAAATTTCAAGTCCATTGGATAAGTAGTTTGGGAGAAACAACCGAAACAAGTCGAATCTGCCTGCTGAAAAACAGATTTGGCAGAGAGGCAAAGGACGAATTTTTGACCCCTGTTAACGTGAGATTCAGTTCGGGAGTTGAATACGAAAGTTGTAGACTATCAAATTCTACATCTACTGGAAAAATTTGAGCATTTTTGGTTTAGTAGTTTGCGAGATACGAATTTTACGCTAAACCCGTACGATCTGTCCACAAGCTGAAAAGTGGAGGAGTGGTAGAATTGCGTTCAAAGAACGATTGGATCTAACTCCCGAGGACTAACGTTATATTGGATTTTTATGTCATGCACTATGCTATAATATTTTCATTTCTGAGTATTGATTTTATTCATCATCGCTCATTGAGAAGTTATTGCAAAGTTGTATGACTAATCTGCGTTTGGTGGCTCATGCAGAATGCCTGACTCTCCGGATCAAGTTGAGGGTGGAAATGATGGAAATCTACCCGGACCTCCGGATCTTCGGGAATTCATGGCACATCAGATGGCTCAGCATACTGAGCTTCTGCGGGTGATTGTTCAGTTGCAGCAGAATCAACCCCGCCATGAGCCACAGCATGAGATGCCCCGTGAAGCCTCATATCCAGATTTCTTCGGCACGCAACCGCCAGCAATTTTTCAAGGCGAAGGAACCACTGGATGCTGATGTCTGGCTCAATATCATTGAGTCCAAATTTGCGTTATTGATATATCCATGTTCAGAAGCCAACAAAGCCAGATTTGCAGCTCAACAGCTTAGGGAGGATGCCCGCATGTGGTGGGATAATTATCGGGCTACACTTCCTGCAGATCATATTGTCACTTGGGCTGAGTTCAAGGCTGCTTTTCGCTCCCACCATATCCCTGACGGTCTCTTAGAGAGAAAACTTAATGAGTTCCTGGCACTCACTCAGGGTAATCAGGGCGTGGTACAGTATTCACAGGCATTTAATCATTTGTCGCAGTATGCTGGACATCATGTGGATACGGATGCTAAAAAGCAAGACCGTTTTCGTCGTGGGCTTAATACTAAATTGAAGAAAAGTTTGGTTCTGATCAAGCCTGCCAGCTTTAATGAGTTAGTGAATATGGCCATCACTCAGGAAGATAGTAACTTGGCTCATCAGGCAGATAAAAAGAGGAAAGCCCCGGCTGCTTCATCTAGTGTATCCGGACAGAGGTTCCGTGTGGAACAAAAGGCCCCACAAAAAGCTCCTCAAGCTGCTCAGCAAAAGAAAAGTCAGTATGGCTATTGGGCTATTCGCCCAAATCAGTCTCAGGGACAGTCTCAAGGACAAGGATTCCGTGCACCTTCTCCTCAACAGCAAGGGCGTACCCATAATTTTCCATGCTATAACTGTGGGAAGCCGGGACATTTTGCGAAGGAATGCAGAGCACCACCCAAAGGTGGAAACAATAATAATGCACCAAGACAGCAGCCCAATAATCGTCAAGGCAAGAAGCAAATGGTGGTTAAGCAAGGCCGGGTGAATTTCACTACCATTGATGCTATTCCAGAGGGTACTCCAGTTATGGCGGGTACGTTTCAAGTTCGAAATAAACCTGTTGTTGTTTTATTTGATTCTGGAGCATCACATAGTTTCATCAGTATGGCATGCATTGAAAAATGTGGATTACAAGTGGCACAGTTAAATTGTAATTATATGATATCCAGTCCTGGTGGGAAGATATCTACCAACCGGGTGACTAAACCAATTCCTCTCCAGATTGGAAGTAAAGTGTTTGACACTGAGCTTATCTGTCTGGATAATCAGGGGATAGATATTATTTTGGGTATGAACTGGATGCAAAAGCACGGAGTTGTATTAGATTTATCAGCCCGGGGTGTTGAAATAAATTCTCCTAGTCATGGTGTTTCCACACTTTATTTGCCATCTACACCTTCTCCAGATAATTGCACTTTTGCTATGATCCAAGTTGAGTTAGAAGATATTCCCGTCGTCAATGAATTTCCAGATGTTTTTCCTGATGATCTTCCGGGGTTGCCACCCGACCGGGATATTGAATTTGTAATTGAGTTGCAGCCCGGTACCGCACCCATTGCCAAAAGGTCGTACCGTATGCCGCCCAATGAATTAGCAGAGCTAAAAATCCAGCTACAAGAACTTCTTGACAAGGGCTATATCAGGCCAAGTTCATCTCCCTGGGGTTGTCCTGCACTCTTTGTAAAAAAGAAAGATAACACTTTGAGATTGTGCGTGGACTACCGACCCCTCAATGCAGTCACCATCAAGAATAAATATCCTCTTCCACGTATCGATCTTCTCTTTGATCAATTGGCTGGAGCAAAAGTATTCTCAAAAATTGACCTTCGATCGGGTTATCATCAGATCAAGATTCGACCTTGTGATATTCCCAAGACAGCTTTTTCCACCCGATATGGCTTATATGAGTACTTAGGTCATGTCTTTTGGACTCACCAATGCTCCTGCCTACTTTATGTATCTCATGAATTCAGTCTTTATGCCAGAGCTGGACAAGTTTGTCGTGGTATTTATTGATGACATCCTTATTTATTCCAAGAATGAGGAAGAGCATGCTGAACACCTCAGAATTGTTCTTCAGCGATTACGAGATCATAAGCTCTATGCTAAGTTTAGTAAATGTGAGTTTTGGTTGAAGAGTGTAAAATTTTTGGGTCACACCGTATCCGGTGATGGTATTGCCGTTGACCCAGTAAATGTACAGAAAGTTTTAGATTGGGAATCTCCGAAGTCTGTGCATCAAATCCGAAGTTTTCTTGGGATGGCGGGGTATTACCGTCGTTTTATTCCAGATTTTTCCAAGATTGCCAAACCCATCACTGAACTTCTGAAGAAAGGGGAGAAATTTAAATGGAGTGACAAGTGTGATGAGGCATTTCATACTTTGAAAAGACTCTGACATCTGCCCCCGTTCTTGCTCAACCTGACAATTCCAAGGCCTTTGATGTTTATTGTGATGCATCAGGTATAGGACTTGGTTGTGTTCTTATGCAGGATAATCGAGTTATTGCTTATGCTTCTCGAGCTCTTCGACCTCATGAGAAGAATTATCCGACCCATGATCTTGAACTTGCTGCAGTGGTACATGCCTTAAAAATTTGGAGGCACCATCTCATGGGTACTCATTGCAATATCTATACAGATCACAAGAGTCTCAAGTATATTTTTACTCAAGCTGATCTCAATATGAGGCAAAGAAGATGGTTGGAATTGATTAAGGATTATGAAATTGAAGTTCATTATCATCCAGGCAAGGCAAATGTAGTTGCAGATGCACTCAGCCGCAGGGGTAATTGTCAGTTCATAACTTTGAGACCCCAAAATGCCACTCTTGCGAAAGAGTTGGACAAATTGAATTTGGAAATTATTCCACAGGGTACTTTGAATCATCTTTTGATTCAACCTACTTTGCAAGATCAGATTGTCGCGGCTCAGTCTAAATCTAAAGGAGTACAGATCATTAAGCAGAAGTTAGCTGAGAATGATGGAAAGTATAAATGTTTCTGTCAAGACGATGAAAGAGTTCTAAGGTTTAATAATCGGCTAGTAGTTCCTAAGGATCATGAGCTTAGGAAGAAAATTCTCGATGAGGCACATCTTTCTAAATTCTCTATTCATCCAGGGAGCAGCAAAATGTACCAAGATTTGAAAGAAAATTTTTGGTGGACTCGAATGAAAAGAGAGATTGCTCAATATGTAGCAGAGTGTGATACCTGCCAAAGGGTGAAAGCTAGTCATTTGAAAACTGGTGGAACTTTACAGCCATTGCCCATACCTTCATGGAAATGGGAGGATATAATGTAACATCCGGAAAATTTACCAAATTAAATCACTCGATAAAAATTTATTTTCAAGATTCTCTTCTTCGAGCTCAATCTTGTCCCCGACGAATCTTCGTCGTCCCGGTACCGACACCGACAAAGTCTCTCGCTCCCTCGTTTTTCCCGTCACGCGTGCCCGACCAAGCCCGCGGTCGGCGCCGAAAAACTCTCCCTCTTTCCTCCTTTCCTTTTTCTTTTTCCTTTTTCTTTTTCCTTTTTCTCCTTTTCCTTTTTTCTTTTTTTTTCTTTTCTTTTTCTTTCTTCCTTCTTCCTCCTTCCTTCTCCTTCTTCCTTCTTCTCCCTCCTGCTCCACGCCGAGCGCCCCTCCCTGCCCAGCACAGCCGCCCCTGTCCCCCTCTGCACGCCGCCTGCGCGCACCTGTGCTCGGCGACGGCCGCACAGGGCCGCGGCGACCGCGCCAGAGCCGTGCACGGCCGCCGGCCCCACCTGCCCGGCGCCGCACGTCGCGCTGCCGCCGGCCGGCGCCGCGCCGCCCTCCACCGCGGCCCCACCCCTGGCACGCCGCTCCACGCCACCCCCTGCCACGGTCCGCGCCGCCCCTGTGCGGGACGACGGGAGCACAGCCCCGGCGACGACCCGCCGGCCGGACTGGCCCCACGGCCGCCGGCCGAGCTCCCCTAGCGCCGCCTATAAAAGCCGCCCTCGCCCTCCCTCGCTCGCCCACCGGCACCACCACCATCTCCTCCACCCCCCTGAGCCCTCCCCGTTCCAAATCAAGCCGCCGCCGCTGCAAATCGCCGCCGCCACCAGAGCCGCCGCCGCCCTCTGTGCGCCGCCGCCGGCCCGCCTCCACGCGCCGCCACAGCCCAAGGTGAGGGGGGAAACGGATTCCCCTCGCTCCCCTCTCCCTTTTCCCCCTCTCCCCGGCCGCCGCCATGCCCGCCGCGCCGGGAATCGACGCCGGACGGCCGGCCGGCCGCCGCCCCTACCTCCCCCTCTCTGTTTCGAAATGAAACAGAGGAAGAAGAAAGGGCAGTTTTGCCCATAACCCCCTGGATCGCCCAAAAATTTCAAATGAACCCCTCCACCTTCAGTTATAACACAAATAAGCCCTTGATGCCCCTGAGTTTTCACGAAAAGGTCCTTAGACCTTTTTAATCCTTGCAGATACACCCTTGACCCCTTAAACATACCCTAATCATCTCTTTGGCGTGTCATTTCATGCGCCAAACTTCACCCGTTTCTCTCCAAATTCGACCACGGCCTTTCCACATATATTCCGGCCAAGCTAAACAAAAATCTCCCAAGAATAATCTTTCTATGATTTATTTCCTATTTCTCTTTTCCGAGCTCATTTAAAAATCCTTTTTCGTTTTTCTTTTCCTTTATTTTAATGTATGCTTGCTTGTGTGTACCGTAGACCACGGAGTGACCGAGGAGCAGCCCCGCGAAGAGTTCGGAGGACCGTACCACGAGCCGGAGTACGCAGGCGAGTACCGCGAGCCGGAGCCCGAGGACCCGTACCGCGAGCAGGCACTTCCGGACGACTTCGACGACGGCAAGTTCAATCCCGTCCTTTGATGCATGTTTATCCTATGTTTTACAAACACAACCTATTGGCCTGTTTATAAAATGCATTGTTTTATTGCAAGACCCGGTTGGATAGCCACCCCTTGATTGCTATGACTATTCCTTGATCACCTAGGTTATCATTAAATATGACTTGCTCTGTTTGGATGATAGCCGTGCTAGATACGCTTAGGATCTGTTACTCATACCGCTATCATATTGCAAATACTCACGTGTTTTAAAATAAAGAATGGTGTGAGTGTTTAAAAGGAAAGGGTGGTTTTCAGTGAAAATAAAATAATGATGGAATCGATGGGATGGATGGTGTGTTCTGTGTGAAACACCAAATTGGTGAGCTCGTGCCTGTGTGGCTGAGCGGGATGTGAAGATATCCATCTTGTCATTATTTTAAGGACCGAGTTGATTGTCATCTAGCCTGGCCCAGTTTAGTGCTACCGCCCTATCGTTGTATGTGGCAACGGCTTAGCATAAATCCCACTAGTTGGTCGGTTAGCCAATAGGTGAGCTGTGAGCAATGGGAGAACAAGGAGCAGGAGTACGATCTATGTGAGTTACGTCCCGGTCATGCCTCGTTGGGAGGACATGAACCCCTTGGTTGCTTCCATATTGGTTAGTCCGAACTAGCTATGGTGTGGTAATGGCTTTGACAGGTCCGCGCCGGCATTTCGGTGTTCGTGTTGCGGAAACCGTTGGGGTGGGTTAAGTGTACAACCTCTGCAGAGTTAAAACCTATTCGAATAGCCGTATCCACGGTATTGGATGAGTCATGGCTTGGGCTTGAAACTAGTTTTGGGAATGGTTTGGATCAAATGGTGTGAGTTGTTTTGGAAAGTGTCCGGCAGGTGTGCCGTGTGCTATGACGGACGGGGAGTCCGGTAGCTTAAAACTTGGATCCTTGGTGTAGGATCAACCCCACTTATTATTAAAACTGTTTTAGAAAAATCTTTTCAAAATAAACCCTTGCATAAAATCCAGCTTTCACGCAAATTAAACCTTAGCCGTATCCTTGGATTATCCTGTGCATAATCTTTATATTCCCTCCGTGGACGTGGTTGGACTTGTTGAGTACGTTCGTACTCACCCCCTATTTTGTTGCAACAGAGGAGGATCCGGACTTTGTCCCTGAAGAGTTCGAGTAGAGGTCGTGTCCGCACCCGACGTTGCCTGTGGAGTGGTCCTTTCCAAGATGCTTCCGCTGTTCCTCGTCGAGATAGGGCTAGATCCAGTCACAGTCTATCTCTGGTTATGTATTGTTGTACTTTTGATTTCTGCTATCGTCTGTATCGAGTATCGTGCCCCTCTGAGGTCGCACGATGACTGAACCATCTGTGGAATAAATGTGTATCAGCCTCCTGGGACTGATATTTGTATCACATTTAGTCTCTGCTTAAGTGGGGACGCTTCAGGTGGTATCAGAGCCGTCGTTGGCTGTAGGACGCGACCATTAGGACCGAAACCTTTAGAAAGCCCTTCTTAGCTAAACCTTCCTGCACAGACACTGACCTGGAGTCCTTGTCCTGTTCCAGATGGCTGACGACGGATGGAACGAAGGGATCTGCTTTGCAGAGCCGGGACTTCCTAAGTTGATGCTACTCAGCCTGGAGCGCGTCGGAGTTTCAGACGTACCGGAGTACATGTACCGGGAGTATGACTCCAGAGGCACTCTTCGGTGTGACGTAAGGATCTTCGTGGGGAAGAGCACCCTCTACCCCGACGTGGATCCTTGGACTATCATCACCACGGGCTTTTGCTTCTCGGACACTTACCGGAAGGCTGCCCGTAAAGTCCTGCGACGTCTGCGCGTTGTCTACTGGCGTCATCTTCGAGAAAATCCTATGGGATTTTTCCCACCTACCGGAGGAAGAGGACGCTCGTGGATTGATCAGATGAGAAGACTCGGAAGGGATGAAGAAGACCTCGAAGACACCGTCACCCACCTATCTACCTACCTTTCCGGCTTAGATCGTCTTTACATCGAGCAAGCAGCGCAGCTGAAGCACCAGATCCGTAGGGCGGAGAAGGCGGAACATGAGATAGAAGAACAGCGAAAGGAGACCGCCAAAGCTGAAAGGCAAGCGGAAAGCTACCTAGCTACCCTCCAGGACATCTGGCAGAAGGAAGCACAAGAGAAGGAACGTCTTGAAGCGTACCGAAGAGAGAAAGGATTGCTAGAGGGTGAGCCCGAAGAAACCCATTGGGATAGGGGTACGCAGACCGAAGACTGGCTAGTAGGGCAACTGCTACCCCCAAAGAAGCGCCGTTGCTGGAGCGAGGAGGATTCCCCTTGAGAGTAGATTAGTTTATCTAGACTAGAGCTTCTCCTTAATAAATGGATGTACCCAACCTAGTTGTCGAGTCAAAATCTTGTACCTTCATGTTGTACCCTAGCTTTTATGAGAAGCAAGTTGTTCACCTTATCTTACTTTCAGATGGCCGAGGAAGGATGGACCCATGGTGTTTGCCAGGAAGAGCCGGGTTTTCCCCGTCTTTTGATCAACTCCCTGGAGCGTCTTGGTATCACTGAACGCCCGAGGTACTACAGCAGGGAGTACGAGCATCTTGGTACTCTCCGCTGTAGGGTGATCCTTTCTGTTGCCAGAAGCACCCGCTACCCTGATATTGAGCCATGGAGGGTGACCGCTACGGGATTCCGACATCAGGACACCTACCCTTTGGCTATCAGGAAGGCTCTCCGCTACCTGTGCCGGATCTTCGAAGAGCACCTCATCTCCACACCGATGAGACTCTTTCCCCCGGCTGTCAGGACCCCAGTCTGGCAGGCCCGCATGAGGAACCTGGAACGCCGCCGCCATCAAGATGATCTGTTGTACCATGTGGTCGCCTATCTCGTCTCCCTGGATAGGCTTTTCAACGAACAAGCTGGGTTCCTAAGGGAACAAATTAGCCGAGCCGAGCAAGCTGAACTCGCGGTGAGAATGTACCAAGTCCGGGTGGCTCAAGCCGAAGCAAGGACCGCGGCAGCCATAAGCAGCGAAGCTGTCGCGCATGAGAGTCTTAGACAGGCTCAGGACCGGAGCATGCAAGATTGGGCCAGAAGCGGAACGCCCGTCCCGGTAATCGGAGAAGACCGGATCCTACTTGGGACCCCTATTGCAAGATGGGGAGGACCTAGTAGAACCTCGCCAAGCACACCCGGAGGTGCCAGGGAACCAGCAGCACCCGCCGAAGAAGGAGCCCCTGCACAGCCCCAGGAAAATGGGATCCCAGAAGACGAAGAACTGCTCATTCCCCTGGAAGAACACTCCGCCCCGGAAGAAGGATCGCCCCGCGAGTAGTGTGCACCCAGTCACCTCAAGGATTGAAGCCGTCCCGGTCCGAAGTTTAGAGTTGTACCCTAGTCGCGTAGTTGTACCCCAGTTGTGTCGTTGTACCCCGGTCGTGTAGTTCGTGTTTTGGCTTGTCCAAATGTTGTACCCCCCCCATTTCAAAGAAATAAAATCGTTTGTGCTTGTTGTATTGCTAGACTCTGTGCTTGTCGGCAGGAGGAGGATTCTGCCTTTCTGTTTTTACGAATTAAATAACTTAAATATCACTAAAATTCCAAATCCCAGTCTCTTATATGTTCTCCAAATCTGCAGATGGTCAACACGCGCGGACCCAGGGCTTCCCGGAGCCGAGTCCCGGCTGCTAGCAACAACGTGCAGAGTGCACCCCATGGTGAGCACCAGGATGAAGTGAACCAAGAAAGGAGGGAGGAAAGTCAGGTTGGGCCAGAGCAAGCGCCACTTCCACGTGCCGCCGATTGGCTGCAGGTGGTGAACAATCAGAACCTGATAATGGAAGCTGTGGTCAAGGCCATCGCCAACCAGAGGCCTCGTGGGCAGGGTATGAATGAGAAGCTGTCAGAGTTCCTCAGAACTAAGCCACCTACTTTTGGCGGGTCCACCAACCCACTTGATGCAGACGATTGGCTGAGGGTAATTCAGAGGAAGTTGGAACCGCTTCACTGTGAGGATCGCGACAAAGTGCTCCTGGCCACCCATCAACTCGTTGGAATGCTCTCGCATGGTGGGAAAACTACTGTGCCGCCACCCCAGATACCACTGTCATCACCTGGAGGGATTTTGTGGATGAGTTCCGTCGCTACCATATCCCTGCAGCCACCATGAAGCGCAAGGCAGGATGAGTTCCGGGCACTGCAGCAAGGCAACAAGACTGTGGAAGAATACACCTATCGGTTCATGGAGTTAGCCCGCTATGCACCAGAAGAAGTGGACAGGGATGAGAAGAAGCAGGAGATGTTCATGAAAGGTCTGGACCCGGAGCTCAGGACTCTGCTCACTCCCCAGATTTACCCAGACTTCAACACACTGATGAACAGGGCCATTCTCACTGAAAAGGCCAAGGCGGATGAGAAGAAAGATCTCAAGCGCAAGTTCCTAGAGAACAAGGCTCGCCAGCAGGACCGCTTCCAGAGGATCAGGAGCTATAACCCCCCACCACCCAGATCCCAGACGCCGATGCAGTACCGCACTCAGTCCCGAGCCTCAGGCTCACAGGTCACCAACCCCACCTTCAGAAGTCAGAGTGCCAAAGCCCCACAGGGTAGTGCCAGTCAGGCCAGCAACAACAACAGGGCTTGTTTCAACTGCCGTGAGACCGGGCATTATGTGGCCAACTGCCCCTACGCCAGTAACAAGCCAGCAGCCCCAGTGTACTCCAACACGGTGAATGGACCGAAGCCAGCTCTGTCAGGTGCCAACCGTGTGCCCGTCCGCAGCAACAACCCCGGCAACAACACCAACAACCAGCAGATGAGGCAGCCCCAGCAGTCCTATGGACGAGCCCGCGTCAACCACATCAACGCGCAGGAGGCTCAAGGAGCTCAGGGCGTAGTACTTGGTGAGTTTTTAGTCAGCTCAGTACTTGCCACAGTTTTATTCGATTCTGGAGCATCACATTCCTTCATATCATCAAGTTTTGTGGATAAGCACAATATACCTACAGTACTACTAAAGTTACCCCTGTTAACCCGAACACCTGGAGCTGACATCAAGTGTCAGTTAGGTTGTTCTAGAGTAAGGATTATTTTAAGTGGGGTAGAGTTTCTAGCTGATTTGGTAGTGCTCAAGTCCAAGGGGATAGATGTAATACTTGGAATGGACTGGCTGACCCAGCATGACGGCCTTATAGGATGTGCCGCTAGGACCATACAACTAACCAGCCCTGAAGGAGTCCAAGTAACTTGCCACACCCGAGAAACAAGATCAGACCCAATGGTTTATACCTTGGAGGCCAAAACCATAGCAGAAGTTCCAGTAGTGTGTGAATACCCAGATGTGTTCCCAGAAGAACTCCCCGGAATGCCGCCAGATAGGGACATAGAGTTCATTATTGACCTTATCCCAGGGACATCTCCCATAGCCAAGAGACCATACCGAATGGCCGCAGCAGAACTAGCAGAGTTGAAAGAGCAGTTGAGAGACCTTCAGGAGAAAGGATTCATCAGACCTAGCTCATCTCCGTGGGGATCACCCGTTTATTTGTGAAGAAGAAGGACGGAAGTATGAGGATGTGTGTGGATTATAGGTCCTTAAATGAGGTTACCATCAAGAACAAGTATCCACTGCCCAGGATAGATGACCTCTTTGATCAGTTGAAAGGAGCCAAGTATTTCTCCAAGATTGATTTAAGATCAGGATACTATCAGCTCAAGATCAGGGAAAGTGACACCCCCAAGACGGCATTTGTAACCAGATACGGGCAATACGAGTTTACAGTGATGTCTTTTGGGCTGACTAATGCCCCGGCATACTTCATGAATCTCATGAACAAAGTGTTTATGGAAGAATTGGATAAGTTTGTTGTCGTTTTCATTGATGACATACTTATCTATTCCAAGAGTGCCCAAGAGCACGAGCATCACCTGAGAGTGATCTTAGAAAAGCTGAGATTACACAAGCTGTATGCCAAGTTTAGCAAATGTGAATTTTGGCTTGAGAAGGTAGCCTTTCTTGGCCACATACTAACGGCAGAAGGAGTGGCCGTTGATCCCGAGAAGGTAGAAGCAGTGTCAAACTGGCAACAACCCACTAATGTGAGCGAGATAAGAAGTTTTCTGGGATTGGCCGGATATTATCGAAGGTTTATAGAAGGATTTTCCAAGATAGCAAGACCCATGACCGAGCTGCTCAAGAAAGAAAAGAAGTTCGTCTGGACTGAGTCATGTGAAAGAAGCTTTCAAGAATTAAAGAAGAGACTGACCTCAGCCCCGATACTGACCTTGCCAGATATTCAGCGGGATTTTGTCATATACTGTGACGCATCCCGAAATGGGTTAGGATGTGTACTTATGCAAGATGGAAAGGTAGTTGCATATGCCTCCCGCCAGCTTAAGCCCCATGAGCAGAATTATCCCACCCATGACTTGGAATTAGCAGCCGTGGTTCATGCCCTGAAGATTTGGAGACACTACTTAATTGGAAATAAGTGTGAGATCTACACGGATCACAAGAGCTTGAAGTACATATTCACCCAGCCAGATCTGAATTTAAGACAGCGAAGATGGTTAGAGCTTATCAAGGATTACAATCTGGAGATTCATTACCACCCCGGCAAGGCCAATGTTGTGGCAGATGCCCTAAGCAGAAAGACTTATGCACCCAAGAATGCCCATCTACAAGAAGAAATGGCTCGGCTTAATGTACACATTGTGTCTCCTAAGTCTTGCCCGAAGCTAACGGTGCAGCCCACTTTGGAAGAAGACATCAGGAAGGCCCAGGGATCAGATCCAGACTTAGTAAAAATTCGGAACCACACAGGAGAAAATAAGGCCCCAGATTTTAGAGTGGATGCAAAAGGAACCCTATGGTACAAAGATAGAATTTGTGTGCCCAAGCAAGGGAACTTCCGGCAGACCATTATGGATGAAGCCCACAACTCACCTTACT
This sequence comes from Urochloa ruziziensis, assembly GCA_015476505.1. Classification (NCBI taxonomy): domain Eukaryota; kingdom Viridiplantae; phylum Streptophyta; class Magnoliopsida; order Poales; family Poaceae; genus Urochloa; species Urochloa ruziziensis. The sequence continues at coordinate 72,579,827 of CM027118.1, forward strand.
CTATTCACCCCGGAGCCACCAAAATGTATATGGATTTGAAACAGAAATACTGGTGGAATGGGATGAAAGCAGAGATCGCCCAGTTCGTCGCCCAGTGCGACATTTGCCAGCGAGTCAAGCCGAGCACCAGAAACCGGCAGGCTTGTTGCAACCATTGCCTATCCCGGTTTGGAAATGGGATGAGATTGGTATGGATTTTGTGGTTGGATTGCCCAAGACTAAAAAGGGGAATGACTCTATATGGGTGATAGTGGACCGACTCACCAAAGTGGCCCATTACTTACCCGTACGGACCAACTATGGAGGCAAGAAGTTAGCGAAGCTCTATGTGGAGAACATAGTAAAGCTACACGGAGTACCGAGCAGAATTGTCTCAGACAGAGGGACTCAGTTCACCTCCAAGTTTTGGAAAGGTTTGCATAAAGCCATGGGAACCAAGTTAGATTTTAGCTCAGCTTACCACCCTCAGACAGACGGCCAGACGGAAAGAGTAAACCAGATTATGGAAGATATGTTACGGGCTTGTGCCCTGACCTATGGGAAAGACTGGGAACGGAGTTTGCCCTATGCAGAGTTCTCTTACAACAACAGTTATCAAGCCAGCCTAGGCATGTCACCATTTGAAGCTCTCTATGGAAGGAAGTGCAGAACCCCTTTGATGTGGTCAGAAGTAGGGGAGCGTACGTTGGTAGGACCAGACTTTATAAAAGAAGCAGAAGATAAGGTAGCCGAGATCAGAGAAAAGCTAAAGGCTGCTCAGTCCCGTCAGAAGAGTTACTCAGACAAGCACAGAAGAGAATTAAGTTTTGAAGTGGGAGATTATGTATATCTCAAGGTTTCCCCGATCAGAGGGACCCGCAGGTTTCAAATTCAGGGAAAGTTAGCCCCTCGATACATTGGACCGTACCAGGTGCTTGAAAGGGTTGGAGCCGTAGCATACCGCATTCAACTCCCCAAGGAATTGTCAGACATCCATCCAGTGTTTCACGTTTCCCAGCTCAGGAAATGTTTGAGAGTACCCGAAGAGGAACATATACCGGTGGAAACAATAGATTTGCAGAAGGACCTCAGATACCAGGAAGTACCCGTCAAAATCTTGGATACTGTTACCAAGCACACAAGAAATTCCACGGTACGGATGTGCCGAGTTCAATGGAGCAGACATGGCGAGAAAGAGGCCACCTGGGAACGCGAAGATGCGTTAAAGAAAGAATTTCCCCATCTCTTTAAGGAGCCAGCCGAATCTCGAGGACGAGATTCATTTTAAGTGGGGTAGGTTTGTAACATCCGGAAAATTTACCAAATTAAATCACTCGATAAAAATTTATTTTCAAGATTCTCTTCTTCGAGCTCAATCTTGTCCCCGACGAATCTTCGTCGTCCCGGTACCGACACCGACAAAGTCTCTCGCTCCCTCGTTTTTCCCGTCACGCGTGCCCGACCAAGCCCGCGGTCGGCGCCGAAAAACTCTCCCTCTTTCCTCCTTTCCTTTTTCTTTTTCCTTTTCTTTTTCCTTTTTCTCCTTTTCCTTTTTTCTTTTTTTTTCTTTTCTTTTTCTTTCTTCCTTCTTCCTCCTTCCTTCTCCTTCTTCCTCCTTCTCCTTCCTGCTCCACGCCGAGCGCCCCTCCCTGCCCAGCACTGCCGCCCCTGTCCCCCTCTGCACGCCGCCTGCGCGCGCCTGTGCTCGGCGACGGCCGCACAGGGCCGCGGCGACCGCGCCAGAGCCGTGCACGGCCGCCGGCCCCACCTGCCCGGCGCCGCACGTCGCGCTGCCGCCGGCCGGCGCCGCGCCGCCCTCCACCGCGGCCCCACCCCTGGCACGCCGCTCCACGCCACCCCCTGCCACGGTCCGCGCCGCCCCTGTGCGGGACGACGGGAGCACAGCCCCGGCGACGACCCGCCGGCCGGACTGGCCCCACGGCCGCCGGCCGAGCTCCCCTAGCGCCGCCTATAAAAGCCGCCCTCGCCCTCCCTCGCTCGCCCACCGGCACCACCACCATCTCCTCCACCCCCCTGAGCCCTCCCCGTTCCAAATCAAGCCGCCGCCGCTGCAAATCGCCGCCGCCACCAGAGCCGCCGCCGCCCTCTGTGCGCCGCCGCCGGCCCGCCTCCACGCGCCGCCACAGCCCAAGGTGAGGGGGGAAACGGATTCCCCTCGCTCCCCTCTCCCTTTTCCCCCTCTCCCCGGCCGCCGCCATGCCCGCCGCGCCGGGAATCGACGCCGGACGGCCGGCCGGCCGCCGCCCCTACCTCCCCCTCTCTGTTTCGAAATGAAACAGAGGAAGAAGAAAGGGCAGTTTTGCCCATAACCCCCTGGATCGCCCAAAAATTTCAAATGAACCCCTCCACCTTCAGTTATAACACAAATAAGCCCTTGATGCCCCTGAGTTTTCACGAAAAGGTCCTTAGACCTTTTTAATCCTTGCAGATACACCCTTGACCCCTTAAACATACCCTAATCATCTCTTTGGCGTGTCATTTCATGCGCCAAACTTCACCCGTTTCTCTCCAAATTCGACCACGGCCTTTCCACATATATTCCGGCCAAGCTAAACAAAAATCTCCCAAGAATAATCTTTCTATGATTTATTTCCTATTTCTCTTTTCCGAGCTCATTTAAAAATCCTTTTTCGTTTTTCTTTTCCTTTATTTTAATGTATGCTTGCTTGTGTGTACCGTAGACCACGGAGTGACCGAGGAGCAGCCCCGCGAAGAGTTCGGAGGACCGTACCACGAGCCGGAGTACGCAGGCGAGTACCGCGAGCCGGAGCCCGAGGACCCGTACCGCGAGCAGGCACTTCCGGACGACTTCGACGACGGCAAGTTCAATCCCGTCCTTTGATGCATGTTTATCCTATGTTTTACAAACACAACCTATTGGCCTGTTTATAAAATGCATTGTTTTATTGCAAGACCCGGTTGGATAGCCACCCCTTGATTGCTATGACTATTCCTTGATCACCTAGGTTATCATTAAATATGACTTGCTCTGTTTGGATGATAGCCGTGCTAGATACGCTTAGGATCTGTTACTCATACCGCTATCATATTGCAAATACTCACGTGTTTTAAAATAAAGAATGGTGTGAGTGTTTAAAAGGAAAGGGTGGTTTTCAGTGAAAATAAAATAATGATGGAATCGATGGGATGGATGGTGTGTTCTGTGTGAAACACCAAATTGGTGAGCTCGTGCCTGTGTGGCTGAGCGGGATGTGAAGATATCCATCTTGTCATTATTTTAAGGACCGAGTTGATTGTCATCTAGCCTGGCCCAGTTTAGTGCTACCGCCCTACCGTTGTATGTGGCAACGGCTTAGCATAAATCCCACTAGTTGGTCGGTTAGCCAATAGGTGAGCTGTGAGCAATGGGAGAACAAGGAGCAGGAGTACGATCTATGTGAGTTACGTCCCGGTCATGCCTCGTTGGGAGGACATGAACCCCTTGGTTGCTTCCATATTGGTTAGTCCGAACTAGCTATGGTGTGGTAATGGCTTTGACAGGTCCGCGCCGGCATTTCGGTGTTCGTGTTGCGGAAACCGTTGGGGTGGGTTAAGTGTACAACCTCTGCAGAGTTAAAACCTATTCGAATAGCCGTATCCACGGTATTGGATGAGTCATGGCTTGGGCTTGAAACTAGTTTTGGGAATGGTTTGGATCAAATGGTGTGAGTTGTTTTGGAAAGTGTCCGGCAGGTGTGCCGTGTGCTATGACGGACGGGGAGTCCGGTAGCTTAAAACTTGGATCCTTGGTGTAGGATCAACCCCACTTATTATTAAAACTGTTTTAGAAAAATCTTTTCAAAATAAACCCTTGCATAAAATCCAGCTTTCACGCAAATTAAACCTTAGCCGTATCCTTGGATTATCCTGTGCATAATCTTTATATTCCCTCCGTGGACGTGGTTGGACTTGTTGAGTACGTTCGTACTCACCCCCTATTTTGTTGCAACAGAGGAGGATCCGGACTTTGTCCCTGAAGAGTTCGAGTAGAGGTCGTGTCCGCACCCGACGTTGCCTGTGGAGTGGTCCTTTCCAAGATGCTTCCGCTGTTCCTCGTCGAGATAGGGCTAGATCCAGTCACAGTCTATCTCTGGTTATGTATTGTTGTACTTTTGATTTCTGCTATCGTCTGTATCGAGTATCGTGCCCCTCTGAGGTCGCACGATGACTGAACCATCTGTGGAATAAATGTGTATCAGCCTCCTGGGACTGATATTTGTATCACATTTAGTCTCTGCTTAAGTGGGGACGCTTCACAAAACCAGTTTGGGTTTATGCCCGGTAGGTCGTCCATGGAGGCAATTTTCATAATAAGACAGTTGATGGAGAGATATAGGGAGCAGAAGAAGGACTTGCACATGGTTTTCATTGACCTCGAGAAGGCGTATGACAAAGTACCAAGAAATGTCATGTGGTGGGCCTTGGAAAGGCACAAAGTTCCAACTAAGTACATTGTCCTCGTAAGGATATGTACAAGAATGCGATGACATCTGTCCAGACATGTGATGGCGACACTAGTGACTTTTCAATTAAAATAGGATTACATCAGGGGTCAGCTTTGAGCCCTTATTTATTCACTTTAGTGATGGATGAGGTCACAAGGGACATACAAGGTGATATCTCTTGGTGTATACTCTTTGCGGATGATGTGGTGCTAGTTGATGAGAGTAGGGCGGGGTTAATAGGAAGTTAGAGCTATGGAGGCACACGTTAGAGTCGAAGGGTTTCAGACTTAGTAGGACGAAGACCGAGTACTCACAGACTGGAGGGCCCTACCCTGCGGTTCTACCCCACCTGCAGTGACTTCTGGTCGAGAAGATAGGGGCTGAGCTTGCTAGGGTGCGAGGTGCTGTGCGTGCACATGGCGGGCCCATCCTATCCTCTGTCTCCTATTCCCATCTCTTTCTCTCTTTCGCATCCACGCATCCATCTCCTTTCTCAACGGTCAGCGCTGGAGTGATGGTTGCGGCGCGCGGGCCACGCTGATGGCGGGCGCCGGGCATGGTCTCTCTCGAGCAACTGGCATGAGAAGATCGTGGAGCCTCTCAACACATCAGCGCGCCAATCCCATGGTGGAGACCCGGTCTGTGGCCGGTGGACTCTCGCTCGCCGTGGGTGCCCCTCCTATTGCTGCACTCGCGCGGCCGCGACCCTTCGTCTTCCTTCTATTTGGCTTTCCTCTCGTCGCTTCCTCCATTTCTCCCTCCAGCATCCCGATCCCTCTGCCCGCCTCTGAAATCGCCAGCGCCACGCTCCCTTCGAGCTCCCATGTGTCCTCACTCATCAAGTACGGGCGCATGACTAATGCACTGTCCAAGCAGCAGCTATCGCCGTGGAGGAGAGAGAGATAGAGATCCAAGCAGCTGCCTGCTATCGCGGTGGAGGGAGAGAGGGAGTGATGGATGGAGTTCTGGCTGATGCACTCGAGGAGAGTAAACAGATAGGGAGGGTAGTGGAGTGGACCTCAGTGCCATCCGCTTCGCACGTGTTGATGCCGATCACAAATGTCCAATATGCAGTGAGTGTGACAAAACAGATAGCAGCCTCTACAAATCGCTTCTAATTTAATTAATGAAAAATCATTACATTCTCAGTAGTTAAACTATTTTTGGCAGATTAGATTCTCCACACCACGCTCAGGCTTATTCTTGCTATCATTTGTTATCACATTTCCTTTCACAATTCATAGATTGGGTAACCATCTTTAGTGGAGATTAGATTATTCTTCACAGAACGCAACGTTATGTCATTCTTATTGAGTTTCATGAGTCCCCGTGAACCAATACCGACACTCAATACTGATATTCTGTTATTGTACTTACATTTATTTTACTAATGATTTATTACGAAAACATCCATGATTGGTTAAGAAATTATGATATAAGATTCATTGATTAAGCTCAGCTTTTGTTTAGATTTTTATTTTAATTAACACGATCATTTGATGGTGGCAATCAAGAGTAGCGGAAGAAGGCAATTGATCCCCTTCCACAAAGAGTATTGGTGTATGAACAAACATGATTTATGCCTTACATGTACGGAGTATGCTACTAAATATTTTCAAACATCATGGTGATCTCTTAAATTTATTATATCATTATACTATTGTTGTTCTAAATTCACCCGTCGGGGCTGAGGCCCCCATGTGCTATTGCTGCGTTTGTGATAGGGCGCGCAACAATCGTTATAGTTTGATAAATGTGAGCCCCGGATTCTAGACACCCCATGGAGAGTTGCGACTACTTCAATATATTATTGCCCCGTATTGTCCACTAGCACATGCAGAAAGCCGAAAAAAAGCTGAGATTTTTTTTAGATCCAAACAAAATCTGACCACAACATCAATCACGGTGATTTTTCATCTGAGAGAAGCACCGAAAAGAATGACGATTTTAGTCATGAGTTCTTGGAAAATCTAGAAATAAGAAGGAAACTTGGAAAAAAAAAACTCTGAATTTGTGGTGTTCTAGCGACATGTGAGAAAACATTCCACGCCTCTACTCCCGTCGGAGGTTGGCCGCGTCCGCCAAGAACTGTGCAAACTCAGCACGCGACGAGCCGCCGGCCTTACAGGCTGCGACGGCGGCATCCCTGTGCGCCGCCACCCTTTCCCTGAGCTTCTCCCCTTCCTCGGCCTCCATCACCAACCTCACCTTCGCCTCCACCTCCTCCGCCGTCACCATCCCTTTCTCCCACCCGGCCATCTCCACGCCGACACCAACCTCCTCCACCATGACCACCTTGTTCATCTTCTGCTCTGCGTACATCGGCCAGCACAGCATCGGCATCCCCGCGGTGATCCCCTCTAGCGCCGAGTTCCACCCGCAGTGCGTCACGAACGCGCCCGTCGCACGGTGCCGGAGCACCTCCACTTGCGGCGCCCAGTGCTTCACCACGAGCCCCCGTCCCTCCGTGCCCTCCAGGAACCCCGCCGGCAGGAGCGCGTCGAGGTCCGCGTCGGCGCGCGGGTCGAACAGCCTCTCGCCGTCGCTGCCGACGGGGAGTGGGGCGCGCACCACCCAGAGGAAACGGTGGCCGGAGCTCCAAAGGCCGGCGGCGATGTTCCTGATCTGCTCCGCCGAGTGGGTCACCGCGCCGATGCTCCCGAAGCAGAGGAACACCACGCTGCGGTCTGGCTGCGTGTCCAGCCACGCGACGCACTCGTGCTTCTTGTCTTCTCCCTCGGTGCCGGCGGCGACAAGGGGCCCGACGCAGTACACCGGCGGCGGCGTCCTGCGCTCGCCGCCGCCGGCGGCGGGAGGAAGGAGCTGCGGGTCTCTGAGAGCTTCCACCGCCCGAGGCTCCAGCGACGCGAACGTGTTCACGAGTACGCCGTCGGCGTCCTCCGCGTTCCGGCGCATCGCGTCCATCATCGCCTTGTAGATCTCGGTGTCCGGATCCAGGAGCGTCTCGCGCATGAGGTACGACGCCGGCATGGGAGGCACGCCGCGGAACTCGACGGGGGCGTCGCCGAGGTCCTTGAAGCTCCGCCTCGGCTGGCCGTCGCCGTCGCCGGCGGCGGTTGCGCGGGGGAACCAAGGGAGCTGGAAGAACACGGCGGCGGCGGAGGCGTTGGCGGCGTAGAAGGTGTAAGCCGGGACGCCGATCTCCCTCGCGACGTCGAGCGCGGCGACGGACGGCGCGTCGATGACGACGGCGTGGACGGTCGGCGGAGGCAGGGAGCGGAGGAACTCGCGGAGGCGCTCGTTGTAGCGTTTGACGACCTCGAAGTACCAGAGGAGGGGCTCGCCGGTCTCTGCGACGGCGGGAGGGTCATGGATCCGGGGGAGACGGTGGATGGCGAGCGACGGCTTGGCGGCGGCGACGCGGTCGACGGCGGATGACAGGGCGGCGTCTTGGTCTAGGGTGAGGTCGATGAGCGCGACGGCGACGGCGTAGCCTTCGTCTAGGAGGACGTCGGCGAGCTGCATCATGGGGACGAAGTGGCTCGCGAAGAGGCCGGGATACAGGACGATCGTCTTCTTCATGGCTTGAATTTTTTTCTTCTTCCTCTGGCTGCTTGATTGGGTGTGCTCGGTGAAGTGTTGGAAGTTCTTGCTCTCGCGGTCGTGGAGAAGACTGTTGACTTGGTGTCAACGTTGGAGTGGATTTTATAGAGCCAAGGTATGCTAGCTAATTGTGGCTAACTATTTTCTTATTTAAAAATCCGTACAACATTTTGGCTTGAGAAATGGCATCACGTCAGATAGGGTCATTCTGTCCCTATACATTTTGGTGGGATCTCGCTATACCTCGTATTTATACCGTACCCCATCATGGTGAGGTCTGAGAGATTTAGTACCCTGTACGTTCATCTATGTTTCACGTTTATTTTAAGAGGCTTCAACATGTTCAGCGAAGGTAGCGTCCATCTATGCCAATCAGCAATTCAGTGCTCGAGTCTGACGTTGCAACGTACACCTAATTAGTTGTGAAAGCAAACCGTTCGTCCATTGATTCGTAGCAGTAAATCATAGCGTCCCACTCCCACACAAACGGAATGATGATACACTCAAACTCAGACTGAGTTTACGGTCGTCGCCAGCCGCATGCGGCACGTCTACTGATTTCTCCATGTTGAGCAAGCAGAAACGGTGGGTAGCACACTAGCACATGCGGATCGGAAGAAACTCCCCACACAAGAACAGTTTCCGTGACGTCGGCAGTGACGGCCGGGTGCGCCACCACGTGCAGGTGCAGCCCGCCCGGACCGCTGAGCTCGAGCAGCAGGATGACTGCCAGCGCGGCCGGCCGGCGTCTCCATTGGGGCCGGGGGAGATGGCGATCGCTGTTGCGCAGCGCATGCAGCACCACGGGTCATCCATCGGCGCAGGTTTGGGCATGGCGGAGCTACGTGTACTTATTGGTGTCAACTGACACCGATAACTTGTGAAAATCAGTACCAAATCACTGTTCTATACAACTAATCTATAGAACACAGGTGTGCAAGAGGGCTCACACCGGTGGCTCCGCCGGCTAGCTCCGCCCCCTGGTCTTTTTTTTTTTTTTTTGGAAAATTTGTTTCTTCACGGCGCGGGTTTAATAACTTGGAAAATGCGGGCACGACAAGAAGGTTGGTTGGGGTAAAAAATTTTCGCTTGGCTCGCGTTGGAGCGCCGGTTACGGCCCGGGCCCGGGTCGCCGGATGCGACATAGAGAAGTCGTCAAACATCTGCGACAGTGCGACGTGCCGACGTCCCCAAGCCACGTGGGCTCACACATGTACACGGCCTTCTATGGGCCCTAAAAAGGGGAAAAGTAGGCTGCACGGAGTGTTGCATGTGGGCCGGCCTCTCGGAGCCACGCAGCGCGGGCCTTGAAGCCGTGCGGAGGGCGGCCTGCTCGCCTGGAGGTCATACCGGTCACTACCATTATGCTTGATGTGCATCAAGCAGAATGTAATAGTGATGCATATCGGATATCTCCGAAGAGACTATTAGTGATGCACGTCACTGATACTACATACGCTCGTAAAAAAAAATCACTGATACTACATACTATGCTGCTTATCGAACAAGTAGTAGACATTGTCTGCTTCATCAACTCCTTGTTCGCGTCGACCAAAACACAGAGACAAGTTTATCAGCGGTTGCTATCTTCAGCCAAACGAGAAAGAGAGGTGCGGATTGCCTGGAGCTAGCGGGTGAAACTGGAGCTGGCAGGTTGCTCGGATTTGCCTGTACCGAAGTGTGCTCGTTATAGCCTACAGGAATGTTGGTCGTCACTCTTTGGGCGCTTGTTCTCTGCTTGCTGAGCGTATGCCTGTACGACCTTTTATTTGACTGTTTACACAGGTTTGTGATCGAGATTTGGAGCTGTTTAGTGCGTGAGTACATTAAGAGCGCTATGTATAACTTAATGATGTACTCATCTTTGATATAACACAATTCTTCCTTGGTCAAAAAAAGAAAAGTCCAAAGATTGCCTGCAGCCCAGACCGTACCAGACGGAAGCTGATGGTGTTGACAATTTTATTACTTGCGGATGTACACCCTTCTTTCATGGGAACCGCTAATTTGCGGTCGGCCGCAGGGACTGGACCGTGCGCTCGCCAGTCCCTGCGGCCGACCGCGGCGCGCGTGCTGTCCAGCGCCGGTAGCTCGCGGGTCCAAGGCCACAGACGACAAACTTTTTTGCAACAAATTTTTGTCAACAAATTTTTGCTTGCTTGCGACAAAATTCTTCGGCACTAATTTTTTTGCAACAAAATTGTCAATAAACTTTTGCTTGCGACAAAATTCTCCAGCGACAATTTTTTTGCAAAAAACTTTTGCTTGCGACAAAATTCTCCAGCGACAAATTTTTTGCAACAAGCTTTTTCTTGCGACAAAATTCTTCAGTGTCAAAATTTTGTCTACAAACTTTTGCTTGCGACAAGTTTTTCAGCGTCAAAATTTTTGCAACAAAATTTTGTCAATAAAGTTTTGCTTGTGACAAAAAACTTTAGCGCCAAAATTTTTGCAACAAAATTTGCGACAAAAATCTTCAGCGCCAAAATTTTTGTAACAAAATTTTGTTCAACTAACTTTTATTAGGTCCCACCAACAGTCAGCGTGGAGGAGTCGCGTGGGGGGTGGGGGAGCGAGCGCACGGCCCAGCCGGTGCGCTCGCCTCCAGATTTGGGATTGCGCTTCTTTCATGCGGGTTGCGGGGTGTGCCATGATTGCAGATTGCACACGCAGCGGAAACCTGAAATTATTTCGTGTTGGATTGGATGACATGATCAGGAACATATGCGGAGGTTGCGTGGCATGCTGGGCGGCCGGGACGGCACAGACAGACTGAACACTAGGGTAGGGACGGATGTATCTTCCATTATTATTGCACAAACATATGATGCGTTCAAAGAGAAACACATTACATACATACATGTATATGACTAGTACAAGCTTAATGCAAATTAAGCATAATAACATGCTCAAAAGGGGGAAGAATGGTAAACGAGTGACCAATATGAAGACAAACACACTGATGCAGGCAACAGATCGAGTAACCAGGTCACATCAGAACGGCACTAGTTTGCAGCAAGTTGAGCACATGTCCGGCCTCTTTCATGTCTGTCAGGCCATCGAGCGTCCAGCAGGCTCCAGCGTAGATCGCTAACCGAGGATCGACGACTACTCGCAGGAGTCGGAAGCCAGCTTTTTATTGGTGGAGGAAGGTTCCAGGGATTGCTTGAGAGTGATGCAGTTGTCGTTGAGCAAAGCCACGCTCTGTCTCAGCAGAGTGTCGAAGGATATCTTCTTCGTGAGCGGGCAGAGGCACTTTTCTTTAGCTAGTATTACGGACTTGCAGCACTCTTTCACTTCCAAGTTAGTCACCTTGATCCTGTTGGATTTAATTGGGCTTAGCCCATTTCCAAACAATTAAATCAATAATATTTAAGGCTCACAATTAATGCTAAGAGTTACCAAATGGTGGTTAAGGTAGTTAATCCCATATGGTTAATTGAGAAGGAATGTAACCAACTTAAATGGTGGACTATCTGTGCACACCTTGTGAAGTTGAAATGGGAGCACCGGGTTGCCACACACGCGCGCGCTCGCTCGACGTGACGCGCCGCGCCGCGCCGCGCCGTGCAGCGTTGCCAGGTTTTGCACCTCTTGACATTGACTGCGAGACAATTATTAGTGCTAATGGCTGAACATTAGTGAGTCAGTTACTAGTGCTAATGGCTGGGCAGTTACTAGTGTTAATGTGCAATTGTGTTTCCGTTACTAGTGCTAATGGCTGAGCGTCAGTTACTAGTGCTAATGGCTGAGCGTCAGTTACTAGTGCTAATGGCATTCCTACCTCTCCCTCTCCTATTTTAACTGCGTCCGCTGCTCGAACCATCCCCATTCCACTTCGTGCGCGCACACGCTGCTGGAAGAGCAGAGCCTCCGAAACCTGCCGCGCTTGAGTTCCTGCTCGGGATAGCGAGGCAATCAGGTTTTTGGGTAGCGCAACAAGTGCGCGACTGCTCAACGATCGTCCACCTGCTGCTGTGATCGACTACTTCCCGGCGACCGTCCCTGTGTTCCCCAAGTGAACAGCGCGACTACATCCCGACGGCCGTCTGCACTGCACCAACGACTTCGCTGCATCAACCTGTTCGGCTACTTCGATTGAGGGTAGCCCACGATCAACATGGTTGATCTAGCTGCTAACGGCGCATCCGGTTCCTCCGGAAACGGACCCGCCCCTGGGTACATTCTGAAACTTACTCTGTTCTGTATCTTGTTCATGTTCTATACTGTCTTAATCATGAACACAAGCACATGCTATGTTATCACTGTTTCACTCGTTTTAATCATGAATTACCTGCTGAAATTTGGAATTAAAATATATCGAAAATTGCCTAGATTCCTAACAATCCAAAAACCTAATATTGCTAGGCTTTCGGTTACTGGTTTTGCTGCATCAATTAGACCCAATGTTTTTGATGGTTCAAATTACAAGCGTTGGTACAATAAGATGGTTCTCTGGTTGACTGCCATGAACGTTATTCACGTCGCGCAGGGGAAGCCCGAAGAGCTTACTCCAGAGGGGGAGCAAGCTTTCGAGGCTGCCGATAACCTGTTTCGTGGCGCCGTGATTTCCGTTCTTGCAGATCATCTGGTAGATTTCTATTTGTCCAAAACAACTGGCAAAGAGCTGTGGGATGCGCTTGAGGCCAATTTCGGTGCTTCCGATGCTGGGAGCGAATTGTATGTCATAGAGAAGTTCAATGACTACAAGATGATTGATGATCGTCCTGTAGTAGAACAAGCCCATGAGATACATACGCTTGCAAAGGAACTCGAAGGTTTTAAGTGTGAGTTGCCCGACAAGTTTGTGGCTGGAAGTATCATTTCCAAGCTACCACCTTCTTGGAGGGATTTTGCCACTTCTCTAAAACATAAGAGACAATTGTTCAGCGTTGCTGATCTGATTGGCTCTTTGGATGTTGAAGAGAAGGCAAGGGCAAAAGATACTCGCAACAAAGGAATTGTTGGAGCTTCTAGCGCAAATTTTGTGCAGAAGAAGAATAATTTCTCCCATGGCAAGAAGAAGAACAACAAGCCTGAAAATGGTGCAAAGACTAAGCAGACAACCACTTTTAAGAAGAAGAAGAAAGATGATGGTCACTGCTATTTGTGCGGTGAGCCTGGACACTTTGCTGGAAAGTGCCCACAGCGCAAGGGCGCTGCAAAGACAGCGAACGTGGTTATTGGCGAGACATCTGCGGGAACATCGGGGTATGGTAATCATTTACCTACAGTTCTTTCAGTTTGTGATTCACTTGAATGGTGGATTGATACAGGGGCTAATATTCATGTGTGTGCTGATATTTCTTTATTTTCTTCTTATCAGGCCAGTGGGACTACCTCCTTGTTGATGGGAAACGGGTCACATGCGCGTGTTCTTGGTGCTGGTACGGTCGTTCTGAAGCTTACTTCGGGAAAGATCGTGCAATTGAAGAACGTGCAGCATGTCCCTACAATCAAGAAGAATTTAGTCAGCGGGTCTCTACTGTGTAGAGACGGTTTTAAATTAGTTTTTGAATCCAATAAATGTGTGCTTTCAAAGTATGGAACTTTTGTTGGTAAAGGATATGACAGCGGAGGCTTGTTCCGCTTTTCTTTGTCTGATGGTTGTAATAACATTGTGAATCATGTGGTTAATGTTGACGATGAGTCTAATGTTTGGCATTCTCGACTTTGTCATGTTAACTTTGGGTGTATGATGCGACTAGCAAATCTGAGTTTAATTCCTAAATTCACTCTAGTCAAAGGTTCAAAGTGCCATGTATGTGTTGAATCTAAACAAACTCGCAAGCCTCACATGGCTGCCGAGGCGAGAAACCTGGCACCTCTAGAACTCATTCATTCTGATTTATGCGAGATGAATGGTGTGTTGACGAAAGGTGGTAAAAAGTATTTCATGACTTTGATAGATGATTGCACTAGATTTTGCTATATTTACTTGTTAAAATCAAAAGATGAAGAATTACATTATTTTCAAGTCTATAAAGCTGAGGTAGAAAATCAACTTGATAGAAAGATCAAACGGTTAAGGTCAGATCGTGGTGGAGAATACTTTTCTAATGCCTTTACTTCGTTCTGTGAGGAACATGGAATAATTCATGAGAGGACGCCTCCCTACTCACCTCAATCAAATGGGGTGGCCGAAAGAAAGAACCACACTCTAACTGATTTGGTTAACGCCATGTTAGATACAGCGGGACTTTCCAAGGAATGGTGGGGTGAGACTATATTGACGGCATGTCATGTCCTGAATCGTGTTCCTACTAAGAACAAAGAAAAGACACCATTTGAGGAATGGGAAAAGAAAAGATTATCACTTTCTTATTTACGGACTTGGGGTTGTTTGGCAAAGGTGAATGTGCCAATCATCAAGAAACGTAAACTCGGACCAAAGACTGTGGATTGTGTCTTTCTTGGTTATGCTCTTCACAGCGTGGGCTATAGATTTTTAATAGTGAAATCTGGAGTACCTGACATGCATGTTGGTACTATCATGGAGTCCAGAGATGCTACTTTCTTTGAAAATATGTTTCCTATGAGAGAGGAAGCTAGCACATCTAGTCAAGACATGTCTATTGATAAAGAACCTGCAGTTTTGATAGAACACACTGAACACACTGAGGAGGATAACAATGAAGCTCCTAGAAAGAGCAAGAGACAAAGGACTGCAAAGTCTTTTGGTGATGACTTCATTGTATACCTCATGGAAGACACACCTAAGACCATTGAAGAGGCATATTCATCTCCTGATGCTGACTATTGGAAGGAAGCAGTAAGGAGCGAGATGGATTCTATCATGTCTAATGGCACTTGGGAAGTCGTTGAACGTCCTTATGGGTGCAAACCTGTAGGGTGCAAGTGGGTGTTTAAGAAGAAGCTTAGGCCAGATGGTACTATTGAAAAGTACAAGGCAAGGCTTGTGGCTAAAGGCTACACTCAAAAGGAAGGAAAAGATTTCTTTGATACATACTCACCAGTTGCTCGATTGACCACAATTCGAGTGTTACTTTCTTTGGCTGCCTCTCATGGTCTTCTCGTTCATCAGATGGACGTTAAGACAGATTTCCTAAATGGAGAGTTGGAAGAGGAGATCTATATGGATCAGCCTGATGGATTTGTAACAAAAGGTCAAGAGGGAATGGCGTGTAAGTTAGTGAAGTCTTTATATGGCCTCAAGCAAGCGCCCAAGCAGTGGCATGAAAAGTTTGATTAAACTTTGACATCTGCTGGCTTTGTTGTGAATGAAGCTGACAAGTGTGTGTACTATCGATATGGCAACGGTGAAGGAGTGATTTTGTGTTTGTATGTGGATGACATACTGATCTTTGGGACAAACCTTAATGTGATTAAGGAAGTCAAAGACTTTTTATCTCAAAAGTTTGAGATGAAAGATTTGGGAGAAGCTGATGTTATCCTTAACATTAAGCTAGTTAGAGAAGGCAATGGTAGGGTGACTCTTACACAGTCTCACTATGTGGAGAAGATCTTGAGTCGCTTTGGTTATAGTGATTCTAAACCTGCTTCAACGCCTTATGACGCTAGCATGATTCTGAAAAAGAATAAAAAGATAATGACAGATCAGTTGAGATACTCTCAGATAATTGGTTCATTGATGTATTTAGCTAGTGCCACGAGGCCTGACATCTCATATGCCGTGAGCAAATTGAGCCGGTTTGTTTCAAATCCGGGAGATGAACACTGGTATGCTCTTGGAAGAGTAATGCGCTATCTAGCAGGCACAATGGACTATGGGATTCACTATTCCGGTTATCCTAGGGTACTGGAGGGATATAGTGACTCAAACTGGATCTCTGATGCTGATGAAATTAAAGCCACAAGTGATATGTGTTCACACTTGGAGGTGGCGCTGTTTCTTGGAAGTCTTGCAAGCAGACCATCTTAACGAGGTCAACAATGGAAGCAGAACTCACAGCATTAGATACCGCCACTGTTGAGGCTGAGTGGCTTCGAGAGCTCCTTATGGATTTACCAGTAGTTGAGAAACCAATACCGGCCATTCTCATGAACTGTGACAATCAGACAGTGATTGTTAAGGTAAACAATTCTAAGGATAACTTGAAGTCTTCAAGGCATGTAAAGAGGCGGTTGAAGTCTGTCAGAAAACTGAGAAACTCCGGAGTGATAGCCTTGGACTATGTTCAAACGGCTAAAAATCTGGCAGATCAATTCACAAAGGGTCTTTCACGCAATGTGATAGACAATGCATCTATGGAATTGGGCTTGAGACCCATGAAAGTTGATCAGTAGTGGTAACCTGTTCTATGTGATCGGAGATCCCGTGAAGTAAGAACGGTGAAACAAGCCATTGGTCAACTATGAGAAGAGAACCTTTGTATAAGGCTCATTCCAGAGAAGGTGCATTTCTCTTCTATTCTGTATGGCAGGTTGGGTAAAACCTTAATGTGATCCGAGTGATTCTTTTGAATAAAGATGTTGGCCTACAGAACATCTTTAAGGGTTGCACCTATATGAGTTGACTGCTAGTCACAGTCTATGAGATCGGGGTAATCTCTGGATACTCATGAAAGGCTCGAAGTACGACTTATAAGCTCCAAACCGCGGGGATGCATATAGCAGCCTAGTACTAACAAGGAATTTTGGTCAAGCTTGTTCGCACAAAACTGTCAATTCAAGGCATAGTCCATTGATTAGTTGTGGATAAGTGTAGCCACTACTCCAGGTGGAAGTTCAACTTAACAGTCTCCACTAAAGTTAGTATATCAAAACAGCAGTAAATTTGAGAGCATTTCTCGTGAGCCGTGAAATATTGGTGGGGATTGTTGGATTTAATTGGGCTTAGCCCATTTCCAAACAATTAAATCAATAATATTTAAGGCCCACAATTAATGCTAAGAGTTACCAAATGGTGGTTAAGGTAGTTAATCCCATATGGTTAATTGAGAAGGAATGTAACCAACTTAAATGGTGAACTATCTGTGCACACCTTGTGAAGTTGAAATGGGAGCACCGGGTTGCCACACGCGCGCGCGCGCTCGCTCGCTCGGCTCTCCCTACCTCTTGACATTGACTGAGCGTCAGTTACTAGTGCTAATGGCTGAGCGTCAGTTACTAGTGCTAATGACATTCCTACCTCTCCCTCTCCTATTTTAACTGCGTCCGCTGCTCGAACCATCCCCATTCCACTTCGTGCGCGCACACGCTGCTGGAAGAGCAGAGCCTCCGAAACCTGCCGCGCTTGAGTTCCTGCTCGGGATAGCGAGGCAATCAGGTTTTTGGGTAGCGCAACAAGTGCGCGACTGCTCAACGATCGTCCACCTGTTGCTGTGATCGACTACTTCCCGGCGACCGTCCCTGTGTTCCCCAAGTGAACAGCGCGACTACATCCCGACGGCCGTCTGCACTGCACCAACGACTTCGCTGCATCAACCTGTTCGGCTACTTCGATTGAGGGTAGCCCACGATCAACATGGTTGATCTAGCTGCTAACGGCGCATCCGGTTCCTCCGGAAACGGACCCGCCCCTGGGTACATTCTGAAACTTACTCTGTTCTGTATCTTGTTCATGTTCTATATTGTCTTAATCATGAACACAAGCACATGCTATGTTATCACTGTTTCACTCGTTTTAATCATGAATTACCTGCTGAAATTTGGAATTAAAATATATCGAAAATTGCCTAGATTCCTAACAGATCTTCTTCTGCGTAAACGGATTGTCGTCAGAGGACGACAAGAACTTGGTGCAGTTGACCTTTGCCAGGCAGGCGGAAGAAGCATCCTCCGTCGCCGGCGCCGCAGCTGCATTGGCCGTGAGGATCATGGCGACGACCACCACCACCAGGGTTGCACCGGCCATCGACCACGGCTTGGTGGTTTGCGGCGCCATTCTTCTCTCTCCCGGATGGATGGCTGCTCGCTCGTGATATATGGCTTGGGCTCGTGTTATTCGCTTCTGTGTTCTGCATATGGCTACCTCTGCCTAGGCCTTTTATAGAGCGTTCTCTGTCACTGACGTGCGTGCCACTAGCATGCTCGAGCAAATGTCTGATTGATTCAAGCGGATAAATCAATCGGCGCATTTGTAACGAGGGCTAGTCGTGACTTGTGATTTGTCATTTAATTTGTGTCTGTTCATCGCCAGGCTAGCGCAATGTAACTTGCGGTCTTAATTATTTTTAGCGAGACTATTGCATGAATCATGCAGCGATTAAACCATCTCAAGATAAGATTAAAAGGAAGAAATTAATCAGCTGGCCCTGCTTCAGTTGACTCGATATGTTCCAGCCTCTACCATAACAGAGTTTGTACTGGTATTTTACTGCAGAGCGCGGATATGGGATGCAAGATTATTCAAATTAAACATTAGCAACACAAGCAGCCATTCAATAGCAATTTCTCCAAGACAGGCCAATCATCAGGCCGTTCAATATGAAAGTCTGCAAAAGAGAGGCGGCTAAATCTGCTAAATCTGCCGTTCAGTATCCATCCTAGGAACCTTCGAGTTTGTTATATCTCCATATATTGTACAATAGGACTTTTGGCTAAATGTTTTTAAGAACATATGCTTAACTTTGTAGTGGCATCTACGACTTATTGTAATAATGTGATGATTGTGTATCCACAAAAGAGGATGTGTGAAGCTGAAAATATATTATTTATTATCTAAAAATTCTTGAAAACCTTTTACACCACGGGAGGTTTCTAACTCTCGTCAAGGTACCGAAAATTTTGAAAACAGGTTTTGTAAATACTTGATATCAAGGTAGATATTCCTATTTGCTAGAAATAGACAGGGGCAACATAGATATGTCATAAGAAATGATTTTTAATAGTAGAACCTAATAAGCCCGAATTTTGTCCTGTGGAGTCGAAATGCCGGTACGGGGGTAAGATTTTAAATTTTGATGTTAACATTTCGAAAGCCCAAATTTTTTTTTACCTAACTTTCACTGCTTTTGAGACTCGTGCTTTTATCCATTGGATGCACCTCCATCCCTCCCTCAAACCCTAGCCCCTAGTGCACACTGCCGCGTTCGGCTCTCCACAGGCCCCGCCACAGCCCCTGGACGCAGTGGCGGAGCTACGTTGGGGCAATACTGGGCGCCGGCCCCCCTTGCCATGCAAAAGTTTGTGATGATGCAGTCCATTTATGTCTAATATTTAGCTAATTCAGCCCATACTTTATGCATGCTAGTTAAAAAACTGGCAAATTGCCCCCTCTATATCTTGCTTCACGCTCCGCCACTGTCTGGACGACACACGTCGTTGCGTCGCCAGCCGTGCACCGGCTGCCACCGTCGCCCCTAGACCCGTGCACCGCCGTGTGCTCCATGTTGCACCGCCTCGGTATGCAGTGAGTGCTCCTGCTGCCACGCATCGTCGCGAGAGAAGAGGTTGATCTGCTTTTTTTTTCAAAATGATGACTCGGTTTTTGATAAAGGTTGAATCGATTCGTTTGAGGTGTTGAAGTAGGTTTTGAAAAGTGTTGAAGGTAATAACTCAAAATGTTGATTTAGCTTTTCAAAAATTGTCGAATCTATTATTTTTAATTGTTGATCTTTTACTTAAAAAATTGTTGAAATCTATCTTTTAAAATGTTGAATTCAAATCCATCTCTAACGGGGCCTGATGGACTTTAAAGCCATGAGGCTTAACCAGCTTCTGTATAGGAGCCCCGGGGAAAGGAGGCTGAGCGGGAGTTCTGTTTTGCTGCCTGAGCTGGAAGATTACTCGGATTCATAATTCATTGCTCCCCTGTACCACATGGAACAGGAATATTATCTGCAGCCCAGACGGAAGCTAGTGTTCGAAAACCTCCGATCTTTGTGCCGTGATTGCACAAGCAGACAAACAAATGATGAATACAGAGATGTATTGATGTATATGACTACTGTTGAATATGATTCAAATTCATCCATATCTAAAGGCCAACTTCTGATGGAGCGTAGCGGAGGCCCGTCGTCGGAAGGCTTGGGCCGGAGCGGAGCGGGTCATGATATATCCCGTTTAGGGTTTTCCATTGGAGATTTGATTCATTCATTCTTGTAAGCCGCCGTCGTTGGCGTTGTACTCGAACCCCGACATAGTGAAGTTCTTGCTGGCTGGCGCTGTGGTTTTTCCCTCTCACATCGGGAGGGTTTCCACGTTAAATCTCGTGTCCCTTTACTGCTTAGATCGTTTACTTTTATCGTTTATTTGCCGACGCGTATAACAAGTGGTACCAGAGTCTGTTTCAAATTCGTTCCACTCATGTCGACGTCGATGAAGTATTATCTACCGCTGTTGGATTACAAGACGAGGTCCTCGCTGTGCCAAGTCAAGATGCGGGTTGTTCTGGCGCAAACTCAAGACCTAGATGAGGCGCTGGAAAGATTCGGGAAGAAGGATGATGAAGCGCTCGATGAAGATCATAAGCGCAAGGATCGTAAGGCCCTGTCCCTAATTCAACTTCATCTATCTAATGATATTCTGCAAGAGGTGCTGCAGGAAAAGACTGTTGCAGCACAGTGGCTCAAACTTGAGTCGATCTGCATGTCGAAAGATCTTACCAGTAAGATGCATATGAAGATGAAGCTGTTCACGCTTAAGATGGAAGAGGGTGGTTCAGTGTTGAATGACATATTTGTTTTCAAGGAGATCGTTGCCGACTTATTGTCGATTGAGGTGGAGTATGATGATGAGGATTTAGGTCTATTGTTGTTATGCTCTTTGCCCAGTTCCTTCGCTGGTTTTCGTGACACTATACTTTTGAGACGTGATGACCTAACCGTTTCGGATGTTTATGAGGCACTCCAATCCAGGGAGAAGATGAAAGGCATGGTGCACGGTGAGGGGTCGTCCTCCAAAGGCGATGCCCTAAGTGTAAGGGGTAGAACTGAGCAGAGATCCTCCAATGAAAGGTATGATTGTTACAAAAGTCAAGAAAGCAGAGGTCGTTCAAAGTCCAGACCACCGAAAAAGTTCTGTAAGTATTGTAAGAAGAAAAATCATTTTATTGAGGATTGTCTTAAGCTTAAGGCTAAGGAGGGCAGAAAAGGTTCTGATGGTAAGGCCTCTGTTGCAGCTGGTACTCGTTCTGATTCGGGAGATTGTCTAGCTGTTGCTGCTTGTGTTTCTGACCATGATCAATGGATACTTGATTCTGCATGTTCCTTTCATATCTGCATTAACAGAGATTGGTTTAGTTCTTTTAAACCTGTGCAGAAGGGAGGTGTCGTGCGTATGGGAGATGACAACCCATGTGAGATAGTGGGCATCGGTTCTGTCTAGATCAAGGCACATGATGGCATGACACGCACGCTGGAGAATGTGAGGTTTATACCCACGATGACTAGAAATCTCATCTCGATCAGAACACTTGATGCAGAAGGATTCAAATACTCTGGTTCAGGTGGAGTTCTAAATATAGCAAAAAGTTCTCTTGTTTGGTTGGTAGGTGATCTGAATTCTGCAAATCTATATGTTCTTAGAGTAAGTACTTTACATGGTTCTGTTTCGCTGCTGCTGCTGTTACTAATGCTGAATCTAGTAAGACTAACCTTTGGCATATGTGTCTTGGACATATGAGTGAACTTGGGATGGCAGAATTGATGAAGAGAAACCTACTGGATAGCTGCACTTTGAGTAGCAAGAGGTTCTATGAGCATTGTATCTTCGGTAAGCATAAGAGGGTAAAATTCAATACCTCTGTTCATACCACCAAAGGTACTCTTGAAGTCTTGATTATGTACATGCTGACTTATGGGGTCCTTCTCGTAAGCCTTCTCTTGGTGGTGCTCGTTACATTCTTACAATTATTGATGATTACTCTAAAAAAATATGGCCTTGTTTTCTGAAAAATAAAGGTGATGCTTTTGCTGCTTTTAAAGATTGGAAAGTGATGATAGAAAGGCAAACTAAGAAGAAGGTAAAAGTGATTCGTACTCATAATGGTGGAGAGTTCTGTTCGCATGCTTTTAATGACTATTGTAGGAAAGAAGGCATTGTTAGGCATCACACCATACCGTATACTCCACAGCAAAACGGTGTCTCTGAGCGCATGAACAGAACCATCATCTCCAAGGCTCGTTGCATGCTGTCCAATGCGCGTATGGGCAAGCGATTTTGGGCTGAGGCTGCTAATACTGCATGCTACTTGATAAACAGGTCGCCTTCTATCCCACTTAATAAGAAAACTCTAGTTGAGGTATGGTATGATACACAGTTGAAAGTTTTTTGGCTGCACTGCTTATGCTAATGTTGCTTATGCTAATGTTGATAATGGAAAATTAGAGCCTAGAGCTATTAAATATCTTTTTCTTGGTTATGGTTCGGGAGTTAAAGGATATAAGCTGTGGAATCCCAAAACAGGAAAGACTTTCATGAGCAGGAGTGTTGTTTTGAATGAATCTGTGATATTTAATGACAGCTTGTCCTCAGATTGTGTTCTAGATAATTTTGATAAAGAACTGCAGCATGTCGGTGTGCAGGTGGAGCATATGGATGATGTGCAGAAGGAGCTGCACGTGCATGATGATGGTGGCGTGCAGGTTGAGCCACCAGTGGATGATCAGGAAAATAATGTTGTTGATAATGAGGCTCATGATGATGTTCAGCACTTACCGCCT
Source organism: Urochloa ruziziensis (assembly GCA_015476505.1). Classification (NCBI taxonomy): domain Eukaryota; kingdom Viridiplantae; phylum Streptophyta; class Magnoliopsida; order Poales; family Poaceae; genus Urochloa; species Urochloa ruziziensis. Next base: position 72,602,424 of record CM027118.1, read on the forward strand.
GTTTTGCAGCTAGAGGAGGATATTCCTATTGCTCATCGCAGAACAAAGAGGGGTTGTGATCCTAGACCCAGTCTTATTAAAGAATGTAATATGATTTATTATGCTTTTGAGTTGTGCTGAACAGGTGGAGAGCAGTTATGATCCTGCAACATATACTGAAGCCATTACTTTGTGATGACCGTGAGAAGTGGATTGCCGCTATGCAGGATGAGATACAGTCTCTCGAAACTGCACTTGGGATGTTGTGCCCTTGCCTAAGGGGAAGAAGCCTGTTTGCTGCAAGGGTTTATCTCCTAGCGAGCCTCCAAAGTTTAAGGGAAGGTTAGTGCCAAAGGTTTCAGTCAAATTCCTGGTGTTGATTATAATGATGTGTTCTCTCCAATTGTAAAGCATAGCTCAATTCGCACATTCTTTAGTATTGTTGTTTCATATGATCTTGAGCTTGAGCAGTTAAATGTGAAAACTGCATTCTTACATGGAGAGCTTGAGGAGAAGATTTACATGGACTAGCCTGAAGGGTTCATAGTGCCTGGCAAAGAGCATTATGTTTGCAAGTTGAAAAGATCCTTGTATGGTTTGAAACAGTCCCCTCGGCAGTGGTATAAAAGGTTTGATTCATTTATGTTGTCACATGGCTTTAAGAGGTCTAAATATGATAGTTGTATTTACTTGAAACATGTTAATGGGTCAGTTGTGTACTTGTTGTTATATGTTGATTACATGTTGATTGATGCCAAGAGCAGGAAAGAAATCACTACATTGAAGAAATTGTTGAGTAGTGAGTTTGACATGAAGGATCTTGGTGCTGCTAAGAAAATTCTATGTATGAAAATTACTAGAGACCGAAAGGCTGGTTTATTGTTTCTTAGTCAGCATAGTTACATTGACAAGGTTCTTCATCGTTTCAACATGCATGATGCAAAGTCTGTTACTACTCCTATTGCACCTCACTTTCAATTATCAGCTAAACAGTGTGCTAGTTCAGATGAGGATATTGAGTACATGTCTAAGGTTCCTTATTCCAGTGTTGTTGGTTCTTTGATGTATGCTATGGTTTGCTCACGTCCGGATTTATCTTATGCTATGAGTTTGGTTAGCAGATATATGTCTAATCCTGGTAAAAAACACTGTAGGGCAGTTCAGTGGATTTTCAGGTATCTTAGAGGGACGGCAGATTATGGATTGAAGTTTGGCAGAACTGAAAAGGGGCTTATTGGTTATGTGGACTCAAATTATGCTGGTGATTTGGATAAGCGAAGGTCTCTCACGGGTTATGTATTCACTGTTGGCAGTTGTGCTGTGAGTTGGAAGGCTGTATTGCAGCCTGTTGTTGCTTTATCTACCACTGAGGCGGAGTATATGGCCATTGCTGAAGCTACTAAAGAGTTGATTTGGTTAAATGGATTGTTTGCTGAGCTTTGTGGAGTTGATTCTTGCATTAACTTGTTTTGTGACAGTCAAAGTGCTATATGTCTCACCAAAGATCAGGTGTTCCACGAGAGGACAAAGCACATTGAAATCAAGTATCATTATGTTCGTGATGAGATCGAAAAGGGTAAGCTAGCAAGATCAGTGCTCATGATAATCCTGCTGATATTTTCACAAAGACTGTTCCAGTTTGAGCTTTGCTCAAGCTTAGTTGGTATAATTGCATAGCCCAAGAGGCTGTTTGGCGCCAGAAGTATTGTTTGTTCCTGTTGATATGTTCAGGGTGAAGGTGTTGATTTATGCTACGAGATGGAATTTGTCTCAAGATGGAGTTTGTTGAATATGATCCAAATTCATCAATATCTAAAGGCCAACTTCTGACGGAGTGTAGCGGAGGCCCGTCGCCGGGAGGCTTGGGCCGGAGCGGAGCGGGTCATGATATATCCCGTTTAGGGTTTTCCATTGGAGATTTGATTCATTCATTCTGGTAAGCCGCCGCCATTGGCGTTGTACTCGAGCCCCGACATAATGAAGTTCTTGCGGGCCGACGCCCGTGGTTTTCCCTTTCACATCGGGAGGGTTTCCACGTTAAATCTCGTGTCCCTTTATTGCTCAGATGGTTTACTTTCAGTTTATTTGCCGACGCATATAACAACTACTCCGTACACGCTCACTGCAGATTAAGCATAACCCGACTCAAGCCAAAAGGAGAAGAATGGTAAGCGACGAGTGACTATTATGCTAGAGGCGCGCACACACACGACGGAGGCAGGCAAACAGAGTAAACACTAAACAGGTCACAAACAGCCAGAGTCTGCAACATGTGCAGCAGAACCCTGACTTCCAGAAACGGCTAGCGCACGGCAACCACACCGCCTCCAGCCTCTTGATGTCACGCCATCGGGCGTCCAGGCTCAGCAAATTAAGGTCGCTAATGGAGGGGCGGCGGCAGCAACTTCGGCTTGCAGGAGTCCGGAACACCACCAAGCAGGCCACCAAAGGAAGGTTGGAAGGATTCGCTGAGAGTGAGGCAGTTGTCGTTGAGCAAAGCAACGCTCTGGCTCAGCAAAACGTCGAAAGAGATGGAGGCGAGGAGCGGGCAAAGGCACTTCTCTCCCGCTAGTATCACGGACTCGCAGCACGTCTCCACGTCCGAGTTCGACCCTACCTTCTTCCGCACAAGAAATGCTCCTATGTCCTCAGTATTAGAGGACAAGAACATGGTGCAATTGACCTTCGCCAGGCAGGTGGAAGAATCATCCTCCGGCGCCACCGGCGGCACCGGCGCGGCAGCTGCGGCCTTGGCCGTGAGGATCATGGCGAGGACGACCACCACCGGGGTTGCGGCCGCTATCGACCACAGCTTGGTTTGCGGCGCCATCGACGACCACGGCTTGGTTTGCAGCTCGCTCGTTACTATGTGCTGCGGCTAGAGCAGTAGAGCTTGCGTTTTTGGCTTGTGTTCTGCGTTTGGCTACCTCTGCCTAGGCTTTTATACCTGAGCCTTATATTGAGAGCCATCAGCCATGAACGTGCAAGGCAGGAACATGGCTGTTGTATATAGATTAGAGTTCAGCATGCCAAACGAGTGATTATAAATTTGTAAGTCTACGCTGACCAGATCTCATCGGTAAACCAGCTGATTTGCAGGCTCTTGTATTAATATGCAGTGATTAGAACCTGCACTCCGAAGATGAGATCTCAAGTAAACAAAAGTGTCAGTTGAGAACCATGATGTGCTCCAGGTACAGTGTTTTTTTTTTATCAAATAAGCATGAGATTATGCCTATTTCATTGATACAAGAGAGTGTACAAACCGGCTGGCCGGTGCCGTCGCAGCAAAGAATTAATCTCGCAGGCAAAATAGCCCAATTCATCCCCAAACTTTCTACGAAGGGTCAAGTTCGTTTTTCAACTTTTAAAAGGGTCAATACAGTGCCTCAACTTCTATTTTTGGGTCAAACACATCCCTGTGCTGATGTGGCGTTGCATGGTGGCATAGGATGAATAGTGAAATGTCTATTTTGCCCTTGATACTTGTAATTCCCCACATTATAAGAGTGCGTGAATAAGCGCCGCATGCATATGGGAATTTTTGGGTAAGCTTGTAACCTTTGAAAGCTTTAATTTCGTTGGTTTAAAGAAGTCATGGGCCGCCTACATTTCATATTATAATGATTACAAATAGCTAAAACGTTCCGCCGAGTGCATTTGTTCATTAGAGTAACCTTGGCAGCTATATTAGTTAGAATACTTATGGAGCCAGGGGTCATACAAATACATTAGCTAACACTGTTCAGCTCAACGGTGGAGTGGATGGAATTCAGCAGCAGTTTTGCTCGTTGCCTTATAGGACCCGCTGCATGCATTGTCTGAATGGCACTGCACGTAGTGCCCGCCCGTAGTGTTACATATACCTCCCTTACATGCCATTGGCCTCACATGTCATAGACACAAAAATCATCCCCTATATGCCATTCAATGGCACACAAAGGATGAGTTAAATTTTCAGTAGCATACAAGGAATTTATCCGCCTATAAACGGCAGCTTGTGCTGTTGCTTGACGACGCTCAACGGCACAAGTAGACGTCCAGCTGAGCTCAGTGATGCGGCGTGTAAAAATGATGCTAGTAGAAGTAGAACGAGAGATCGAGCAAGCGGAGAGGGATCAGGGGAGGTCGTGTTGCTGTGCATGTACGAGTCAAGAGCAAAACAGACATTTCACTGTTTGTCCATGCACAAAGATACATTTGGCCCTAAATTGAAAGTTGAGGGACTATATTGACCTTTTTGAAAGTTTGAGGATGAACTTGACCCCTTATGAAAAGTTTAGGGACGATTTTGCCTATTTTGCTATCGCAGGTGTTGTGTACTAACGCTACGCGTTAGAAATTCACGCTACCACTAATTGCATGCAATGTTCCATTTTAGAAAGAAATGCTCCAATGACTCCTCCGAATCAAGACCCCTTTTAGCTAATGTGGATTGTTTCTAAACACTTCCGTAGCATAAAGGGAGTGGCTTGCCTAGCTATCTGGAGCAAAGTTGCATTTTAGAAAGAGATGCAATGCTCCAATGACTCCTCTGAATCAATTCCACACATGACGCAATTATAATTTTGGATAACCATATGTTTTTCTTCTAAACAGCTCTCTAATGCTTAATCTGTCATTCAGTAGCAGCCAAAGAAAGATATTATGCTTCAGCTGACAGAAGGATTTCCACAACCATCTGTCATCTGACAATCTGAATGCTTGATGTACTTCCATGTGCCCATCACTTTGTATGTACGAGGACTTCAGATCGAGTATCTACGTGCGTGCAGGTTTGATTTAGCCATATGGTCAATAGAATTAGAGTACCGCAGCGTGTCTAACGAGTGCCAGGAATCAGAAGTATTCGCCAGATCTGGCGAAAGCTTCACGATTGGATTATTATTATTAAGTAAGAACAGATCTCAAGGAAACAGGCAGGAGATCTGCCGTTCATATATTGATAAAGCAGAGAAGCAGATACAGTGTAAAGGCCTAAGTCAAAGAAATCAAAAGGGGAAAAAAAAAGAAACCAGCTCACTACTGGTAGTAGTACTACGGCCGCGAGGAACGCAAGAAGTAACGTAGTACAATAAAGAATCCATTGAGATAATGCTTGATTTATTACATACATCCTATGCACATGATCGCAATACCTAATGGAAGCTACTGCATTATGCTGAGATGTAGAGAGAAAAATCCCTATTTATCATTAGAAATTGAAGTGCTTCCTTATTTGCCGCTGGAAACTGTTTTTCTTCGTTAGTTGCGGTTGTCTCAAACTTCCATCCATTGTTTAATTGCAGCGCAGTCCGTCTACTTCCGCGGTTGATGGAATGGAATAGAATGATTGAGCTAGATTGATCTTACATGGCTTGATAACCATCTTGTGAAGTACTAACCTTTTGCCGCGGATGCCTGTCGTTTAATATTTTCATACAGTTGGTTCAACAATCCCCAAACAATAGTTCAACATTTGAGATAGACTAATTTGACGATTGATTAAACAACCAGCGAACTTTGATTCAGCATTTCATGGGGCACGTTGATTAAGTTCAGCGAACTCAAACACTGGAGTTTTAAGGCCCAGGACAAAGTGCACCACCGCTTGGCGGCCTGCGGCCCAGGACAAGCAACGTGGGCTCACATGCACGGCCTTCTATCGGCCTCCGTCCTTTGTTGGCTGTGGCCTGTGGGCCGTAATCTCGGAGAAGCAGCGCGGCATACAAAAGTCATCGCTCGGGGCAAGGCGGCGGCGCAGAACGCAACACAGGTCACAGGACGCGCGCGCAAGAATCCATGCCCGGCTCCCCCAGCCAGAAGAAAGCCGGTGACCGACGCGACGCTAGACGACGCACAGACCCCGACGCCCGCCGCGCCACACAACCTACCACGTGAACTGTTGCGCCACAGCGCCAGAACCAGAAAAGGTTCATTGGTTCCACCGGTCCCCACCAATTCCGCCATGAGTTATTTTCGAATTCTCTCAGGAAGCACAAATCCTCTCAAAAGAAAATCCAGCACAAATTTCCGGCCTCTGTGGGCTGCCTAGGTACAGTAGCACGAGAACTCCGATCCCAGCCAACGGTTCACCGTAACTCATTGTCCCCCGAGTTCATAAGAAAACAGTTCACTACTCCATTCACAAAATGAAGAAACAAAAGTGGTTAACCCCAGGGTTAAAAAGGCACTGAGATTAGTGATGTTCTTCATAACTCATCACCCCTACATCCACTAACACCATATCCCGTAGCACACGATCGATATATCATTCCCGCCGATCTCTCCACTATGCAGAAGAAGTTACTACTCCGTTAACTAACAACTCCTACAGAAGAACACGCGTATCAACAAAAGCGGCGCCATTGCCTTTCTGAATTTACAACAACACATCCCTGCGGCTGATGAGCATCATCAGGCAGAGCACGAAGCCGAGGAGGACGCCATGGACGACGGCCTGCGGCGGCGTCGGGGCGGCCACCGCCGAGCTCGTGCTGCCGGTGTGCTCGAACTGCAGCGAGTCCACGGCCAGCGGCATGTTCTCCTGGTCCGGACTGCACCGCGGCGTGCCGGAGCCGGACTCCGTCGGGTGCGCGGTGTAGAGCATGGCGCGGAGCACGGCGGAGACGGTGGGGATGTAGGCCGTCTTGTTCTTGGCCAGCAGCCACGTCAGCCCCATCAGCTGGCAGTCCCGACCCAGCATCCGCCGCGCACGGTCGCCGCCGGTGACCTCGCGGCTCACGTTCCCCTTCAGCTGCATTGTCCATCAACAATGGAGAAGGAAGCAGAGTCAGCCAGAAACTGCAAGCTTGGCTCCTTCTATTCGAACAAGACCCTGAAGAAATGCAGGTGCAGTAAATGTGGTTCATGCAGGGGACGTTCTTGCAATGCAGTTTTGTTGCCAAGTAGGTAGGCTCTGTTCCAGTCTTCCATCACACAACGTTGGATTTGGCTTGCGCAGCCTGCCTCAGTAAATGCTACCCATGCATAATAACGATTGAACGACATGTTCATGCCGACGCGAATGCACACTTAATTTCAGCAGAATTGCTACGGCAAAGCAAAAGCTTTCGCGGTCCTTTAGGGGGGCCGGGGAGAAAAAATCAGCAGACTTTCAGCAACAACTGAACATTGCCAAAACATTTGAGTCTGTACATTGTGAAAAAAAAAATCAGCAGACTAATTTCAGCATGGTTGTTGCTGATAGCACGCGTGACTGTACGTCAATATCGTGTCCTACACCGATCAAGATGCCAATCTGGATGCAGGACAGGCACAGGTCGAGGACAAGCTCGGCTCAATTATCCACATATATGCTGGGAGTGGTGGTTAGCCGACTAAGCATTCATAATTGCAAAAGGGCTTTGGACAATGTGGCCATGCTGTCTGATCTCCCCCCAACACTAGTGTACAAGGCATGGTCCTGCAATTAGCTGGCAGAGCTAATGAACACTAACCGAGTGAAGATTGCCCTTTGCCACCGTGCTTTCAGAAAGAAAGCTAAGGGCAATTGAGTAGTATCAAGTAGCAAATGATTAGCGGTGATCAGCTCAAGAACAAGAAACTGCTTCATTTGGGCATTCCAAAGTCGATACAATGAGTGCTTAGAAAGGAGCTGCTGCTTTGTGGGAAAGCCGGAAAGGGGATCTCCTCTCATGGATGCTATAAAAACGGCCTTTTTGCTAAGCCCAAAAGAGAAACAAATAAAGAGGAGAAAAGGTATAGCTTGTAGTGCCGCACTACACTAGTTGCCCCCCCTTGCAAAGAATTTGTTCAGGAGATTTTTCCTATAACAAAGTGTAGAAATTAACCAGCGGATTTGTGTAAGCGTCAGAATTTAGGGAAAAAAAACTTTTATAACCAGAAATTAACAACACTTGAAATGTATCGAGTTGAAGGCACCAAAACTTGCATCTGCCCGCCATGAATCCCAGAAAGTAAGATACGGCATGCTGGTTGGATATTCGTGGGAAACGAGAAAAAGAAGAGACAAGAACAGAAACGGTAAACGAAGGCAATGGCAATGGCATCATTATTGCAGGAAGAGAAATAAAGCTAGCACAGCAAGAAAGGAGCTCACCTTTTGCAGGGACTGCACGCAGCGGGAGCAGCCGGCGTAGGATGCGTTCCGGCAGCTCTTCTCCAGGTCCTTGACGGCGGCGGTGGGCGTGGCGTTCTTGGCCGCCGCGCCGACGACGGCGAACGCGGCGGGGCAGCGGAGCGAGCCGATCTGGTGGAGGCGGATGCCGCAGAAGCAGAGCACGGTGTCGCACGTCTTGTTGGGCGCCGGCAGCGCCACCCCGCGCTTCTCCAGCGCGGCGCCGAGCGCGTCGACGCACCGCTGGTTGTCGTAGGGCACCATGGGTTCGTCTTCGCCGCCGGGGCCGAGCCCTTCCTCGCCGGAGAGCGACGAGGGCGCGGGCGCCGGGGGAACGGACAGGGCCGTGCGCGCGTGCGCCGCGAAGAGCCAGGCCGCGAGGACGGGGCAGCACCGGCCGCGGTCGAGGGAGCCAGGCCCGCCACCCGCGCCGCACGCCGCGGCCACGCCGCCGAAGAGCTCCGCCGAGAGGTCGAGGTGGCACGGCGGGGAGGAGGCGTTGGATGGGGAGGAGGAGTTGGAAGGGGACTGCGCCTGCGAGAGAGGGAACGAGGGGACGTCGGAGGCGCGGGACGACGCGGCGAGGAGGGAGAGGAGCAGCGCGGCGGCGAGGATGTGCGCCGCAGACATTGCCGCCGGCGAGGTGGACCAGGTGGCGGCGGCGGTTGTGGGCGTTTGAGCGAGGAAGTGGAAGTGTGTGGGAGCGTGGGCTTTGGGGACCGGGGTCGTATATAGATTATAGAGAGCGGAACGGATTTGGGGCCGTGGGGTTCGGAAGGGGATGTCTGTTCGAGTTACTGGTTCAGGGGTTTTGTTCTCGGGTTTGAGAGAATACAGTATAGTATTACAGCAGTAAAACATTGGAAATTTGTACATGTACAATAGTTTCATCCTTGGTACTTACTAGTATAACCTAATGATGCATAAAAAAGTTTCAACTTCCATCCGTGGCATCAAACTTCTCAAAATGTTTCTCAGATGCACTGTAAGTTAAAAGACAAAATTTCATCTATATTTTGAATGTCCCAAATTTCAACTTATCATGGCCCTAAAATGGGGGATCATTTGTAAAAAATGGTACTCTACCCGTTTCAAATTACATGTTTTTTTTATTTTTTTTTAAGTATAAATTTTGATATGTATATATATATATATATATATATATGCATATAGAAACTATCGAAAAAGTTGTATTTTTTAAAGCAGTGCACGCGATTAGCAAGAATTTGGTCCGGGGGGCGAGCGGTGATTTATGGGCAGAGACACTGATTGGCCGCTGGTGGTACTAGCATCACTGTTGAAATCATTCTTTTTGCGCCATGATGATCCAATGCTAGAAAACAGTTGGGTCAAATCAAGATCGGAAAGCAGGACTATCAGAGGGACTGGTACGCTAAACAACAGGCAGCGACCAGGTTAGACAGCCCAGGTACAATCATTTCTATCCTCGACTTAAACAATTTCGAAATGGCTCACACCCTGTCGGACGGAGAATGAAGAAAATGTTATCTCACCAAACTGGCGGATGTCAGGCAGTACGAACTGCAAATTCTATGAAATTTCTGCCGTGAAACAGCATTTTTGTTTGGGAAAATTAAGGGATACAACTAGCGGGGAATCATGGGGTCAAACCGCCGTCAAACACGCATGCTTGCTGGGGTTAAACAAGATAGTAAGATACACGTGACTGCACGGCCTGACCGTAGTATCTGAAGATTAGTAGGGAGGAAAGGACGTTGGGGCCAGGTAGTATACTGTAGAGTGCTCAGCGCCTGGGGCGAGTAGGGTTTGATTCCCTCCCTGTTCCAGCTGCAAACAAGCCAACAGCCAACACTCGGACAGTGAGGGACGAACCTTACAATTCTTGATCACACAAAAGGTGGCACCTTCTTTTTCACAAAGTACTACGGCCAACCTGTTCTAGATGAACTTAATCAAACCACCTCTCTCTGTCTCCCTGCATTTGCTTTACGGCAATGGCAGTTTAATATGAGATGTTTCAGAGATTCAAAGAGGAGAAAAAGATACACAATGCAGCCGAGCCAGAGCATGCAGGTAGGTCACAGGTCCACAGTTCAGACTTCAGACGGACTGGGAAAGGGGTTGCCCCTTTTCCGGTTGGCCCCCAGCGGCCGTCGCCCTTACCAACCCCTTCACGTGAACGGATGGATTGCCAGCAGCAACGGGGCGCGGAGCGTTGGGCTCCGCGGCGTCGTCCCTGCTGCTGGAACGAGAGGACAAGCGGCCTTGTCCTGCGGTCCTGCCCCGCCCAGTCCCGTCGCACAACACGGGGCTCGTCTCTGCTCCTCGACCTGTTAATTAAACCCAGACCGACCCCAACCCGAGAGCTGAGAGTTCCATCCATTGGCCGTTGCATGCAAGTGATGCAACCTGTGCCGTTCTTCTCTATAGGATTCAGCAGCCACAGCCTTGGAGCTTGGAGGAAGGCAACTGATCGAGAGGCGAGCGATGGGGCTTTTTTTACCTCTTTGTCAGCATGCCTGCCGCAGCCACATGCTCAGTTGTTCTGACGACAGAAGCTGCCCACTTGTGTGTGTGCTATCGCCGTCTCGCGCAACGCGCATGCAGATACTCGTATGCCATATGTGTGCGTGGGAGTGGGACAGTGGGAGAGAGTGATTTTGCACAAAGATCCTGCACGAAGACTCGAGGATTTTGCCCTTTTCCTTCCTTGTTCTCACCCCTATGGTTTTACCTGCATGCTGCATCAGCAACGCCAAGGACCACGTACACTCCACCAAGGCAGCTCTCTCATCTTTTCTTGGAAACAAGAAAAGCCATTTGCACGGGCCACATTTGAATACATCCATGATCCATCCATCCAGCCAGAGACAGGGTCGTTGCTTGGACTTCTACGACGATACCAATAACAGCAGCATGATGATCGGCAGCGCAGCACGAATCCTTGTGGGGATTTCCCTTTTTTGAGACTTGAGCTGGCGCTTTCTACTTTGCAGCTTCTCTCCCAGACCCTTTTGCTGAGTACCCTAGCGAGCACGGAATATTAACCTATAGGGAGTATACGTCAACTGTCAAGGACCCCCATCTCGATCTCTTTGATCACCGTGCAAAAATGCCCATTAGGTGCAAAGAACCATATTAAAAAGATATTAACAGGACACTGCGATATTCTATTCTATCCACGCGGGAGGAGGAGGCCAGGCTGCAGCTGCAAGCCTGCGATGCAAAGCCAAGCTGCAATCCAGGGAAGGGACGGGCACGGGCATGTGTCATGTGTGTGTGTTTGTCAGGTAGCTGTGGTCTTCTCTGTTTTAGTCCTTGCCGAGGGGCTGCAAACACTTGTCTCTAGTGCCATGGGAATAAGGTAACCCTTGTTTAATTTTTTGCTTAGTGTAGTACGGAGTAGGTGTGTGTGTGTGTGGGGACGAACGCTTGAGGATGGTGACAAGAATGATGCCCGAGATTCCCGAGCTCCTGCGGATTTGACGACGAGGTAGGCAATGATAGAGAGAGGCGCCTGTTTTTGCGCTCAAGTGTTTGTGCGTGGGCGTGTGGCACATTTGTCCGTGAGGATGTCATGTACTACGGCTAACGGGGTCTGGATACGGTTAGTACACAGAAACGCAGCCTCCGTCTGCATCGTCCGGGCACTGTTTCGACTTTCGTAGCTCGTGACTCGTGAGAAACAGGGCAACATCGCACGCTATATGCATTCAAAGTGTATAATTTGCTCTTAAATTCTCGTTGAAACAATTCCTAGTTTTAAACGGACGGGTACGGTGACGGTGCACCGAAAACGCCAAACTAGTCGCCTGAAATTCCGCCTGCAAGATGAACGCTGCGCGGACAGCGTCAAACACGTCCATCACAGCAATGGCCGTCCCGTCAAGAATTGCTTGATGCGAGAATGGACTGAGCTTGAGGCCGGCACACACTGCCTGATGGGCGATGGGCCATATGAGTTGGCTGTTCCTGATATGAGTTGGCTGTTCCTGGCCGACCGCGAGACCAGAGTCCGTCCAAGTCGGTGGGCTGGGGCGCAGGGCGCGGCTCTGCGCTGCGGCAGCATGAACTGCTCCAACGAAACACACGCTCCAACGTGGTGGATCCTACACACATATCCTGCTTTTAGGCCACCTGTACGTTTCCGCAGCATCGGCGCGCAGCTTGGCAAGCTCTGTTTAGGATACCCTGGCGCCCGATATCGCCAGATTGGCGGCTCAACTCTATACTCAACTCAACAGTCAACACTCGACGCCGTGCGCGCAGAGCTAGCCCAGCTGCACCAGGGCACGCTCAAGAGAGGCTTTGCGCGGCAATTGGCGAAACCAGCAAGCACCAAACAAAGCTCAACGAAATGACGTGAAACCTAAAACGTGCTAGCACCTCGTAACACTGTTCGACATGCCATGTCGGCGATGCAGATTCCCGGTCCGACCGGGTCATGGTAAAGCGGAGAACCCAGGGCCCAGGACATGGGCATCCTAAGCAAAAAGCCCAGACACGATGGCGAGGTGCCCGTCCTCTGGTCCAATCATTAGAACGGCGCATGTTTGGTTGGTCACTACTATTGCCACAACTAGGGTTAGGCAAAGTGTGACGAACAAATTCTTAGCCACAAGTGTGGCAAAGTTAGTCAAGAAATAGTGCATGACAAGCGGGGCATGAGGCTAAGAAAGTGTGGCTTACCACACATGTAGTAGCCAACCAAACACTAGCCTAAGAATTTGTGGCTTGACTAAGCTTAGGCATGGCAATGTTAGGCTCCAACCAACATGCCCTAATCCCTGAATCAACCGCAGCAGAGCACCAAACACAAAGCAACCAGACAACCAAACCAGTAGCAGCAACGGAGCTCATTCAGCAACCAAAGGAACAACGGCTCATTCTACACTCGTTCCAATCGACTGGCTCCAATCACAATACCAAAAACAATTCACCTTACATTTCTTCGTTTGGATTCAACGCCGAAGGAACATCATGCTTACCGCGACCCACTCTCAAAGGACAACCAAAACTTTAGACATTTTCTCGTTAATACAAAATTTCATTAGATGGCGTGGTTGCCAGTACGAAGCATGAATCTGGAACCAAACATCTATGTGCTCTGCAACATAGTTCAGCTTGGCCTCAATGTCTATTCTGTTCACTGTTCTACATGTGTTTGTTCCTCCATAGAGTTTGTGGACAATAATTTTCCATGAATTTGGTTTAAAAGAACCCCATGGCGGACACCGCCAGAGTGGTGGGCAAAATTTTCACTGAAGAGTTTCAAACTAGAAACCCAGTGTGACTTGTTGCTGCTAGAGCTACTTTCAAAAAAGACACAGAACATAATGCATTTCATATTATTAGCCTAACATTGCCATTGCCAGGATGCTTCCAGTCTTCATCCACCCATCATCTTCTGTTGCTGCTATACATAAGAACGATCTGTTCAAGAGAGAACTAGCATGGATGAGAATTTCAGCTTGCCCAATCTGAATGTTCCAAATTTCAACTCATCATGGCCAAACTAACAAAGAACAAAAGAAAGGAACTGCAGGCTGATGTAACAAATATGCAGTCAAGAGCCAGATGGTTCTTCACCAGCTTCTGGCAACCAACCTTGACAAAGCAACACTGCTGGCTGATGTAACAAATATGAGGTGAAGAGCCAGATGGTTCTTCACCAGCTTCTGGCATATTCTCAGATCATTTCTCATGTCTCATATTCGGAATGAATCCAACTTTCCAAATTTTGAGCAAAAACTAATGTAGAACCATGTGAAGAAATATTTTATGCATATTAATCATCATAATCATAATTTAAACAAACTTGGCATAATCAGCTATGGTGCTATTCCCTGCAGCAATTGATTTTTCTAGGAGAAAGGCCAGGACATTATTTTCATGCTGGTGCAAAAGGGTTGCTGCTACAAATCTGTTCTTGAATGCAATAATTGCCTATAAATTTCTTAGGCAAAAGAAATCAAACAAAAAGAGACGACCCAGCTACAAGAACCAAGATTACCTGAATGTTTGTTTACGAGAAAAAGTCAACTGGTTGCTTAACATCCTTCTCTAGTAGTAAAGTCTTCAACGTGTTCATGATATCAAACCTGGGTCCAGCTTGCGTTGCCACCCTACAGAAATATTATCATGTAAGCATATTGTGTATCCATCTATCTATAAGCAAATTGAGGTAAAGTTTATCATGGATAAGGGCTATCAAGTTAGCACATGTAGCATAGAAAACAAAAGGTGGTAGGTACTATGAACTTTAGACAAGTCTACAGTCAAAACGCAATGCACATAAAAACGGCATCCAGTCTCATGGAGTATGCCCAAATGAATTTAAATATCCAAAGTAAGAGTTTCCCCTATTGTTTTTCTTTTAAAAAATGAAGTTCAATATAATAGAAGTAAATGCTATCCAGAAAATTATTTTCTTCTGATAGTCACTAAGCTGTGCAGTTTGCACATGATATATCATCAAGGCTTTCTTCACAAACAGGAACCTGCATATCCTGTAAGTAGCCTTTTTTTTTTGCACATATTGCTGAAAGGCGAGTAGTGCTACAACATAATAATTAAGATTAAATATTAATATATCGCTTTGTTTACCAAAGAGGTTTACCTCAAGGACCAAAATAGTAACCATTACAGTACAGATGTTGCCATCAATGTTGACTTTGTGCCGGCGAACTGTATCAAGCAACTGATGCATGCATTCAACAGGATGGAAAACGTCGCCTTCAGGCGTTCCCCAGAATGAAAACGTCTTGGTCAGTTCCTATCAAAAATGAAAACAATTTTAATTCATGCAAAACATTTGCACAACAATTAGTACTGCATCAGTAGTACATCAGAAACAGTCATCAAATGAAGATGCGATAGTTTTGGCTGGATTTATAACAACCAACAAACAGACAGAGCATAAGATGATCAGACACACAGAGCTTGTCAGTGACCCATGTATCAGCATACTTCTAGAAATGGTCACTCTAGTGATCAGACACATTTTGTGTAACCAAAGCCACAAATTATTAAAAAAATTTTGCTCCTATCTACTAACATTGTATAGATGAAAATCATTATGAACTGTCCTGGGGTCTAACAAAAAAGTATCTGCATATGCATAGACAGATCAATCAAGAGTGCCACCACCTTTCAAGATAATCACAATAAAAAGAATCAAATATAAAAGAGTTATAATACTCAGTGCTGTTTCCTGAACCATAGTTTCACACTTTACCTCAGTGAAGGCCCCTGGGTTTGGACAGCTCTGATTCTTCGACAACTGAAGGGTACACTTAGCAGCAGTATGACCATCTCTAGTAGCCACCGCCTTGAAGAACTGTTGCAAGTTATCCCGGTCAGATCGTGTGAGCTCGGCAGTCATGCCCACATCGAGAAACACAATATGAGGCTTGGCCCTGAAAAATCTTCTCCTTGAAAACTTGTTTTCATTTAAACGGACAAGAATGTTCCCAGGGTGCATATCCGCATGAATAAAATTGTCCTCCTGCAGATCAGGGAGAGCACTTTATGAATAAAAACTGTGCATAATACCTAAATACATGACCAGACACATATACTACCACTAACCAAAAGACAAGGAATCAGAGAATAAGAAATTGCACGCATACCAGAAGCATCTTCAGGAAAGCATATGTCCCAATGTGTGCAAGGTCTTTCTTCATCCGAGCATTCCCTTCGATTTCATCCATAAAACGAGAACACTTTCTCCATTCTCAAAAGTCTCAACTAGGACAGATGGATGCACAAGTGGATATAAGGGCTTGGGGAAAGACACACTTCTCCATCTGCGGAAGTTGTAGATAAAACGACTCAAATGAGCAGCTTCCCTAGAAAGATCGACTTGAGACATCATGAATACTGCAAACTGGCGAGCACTCTCATCCAGCCTCAGCCAGCTCAACCCAGGGACGATACTAGAAGCCTTTGCCACAAGATTGATGAGTAGAAAGTCTCTCTTGATTGATTCTCCAACACCAGGATGCCTCACCTTAACTGCAACATGTTTTCCAGGATGTTGATGTTTTAGTGTAGCCCGATGTATTGTGCAATACTTCCAGAAGCTACAGGGTTCTCCTCAAAGGACTCAAATATTTCAGAAAGCTGACGCCCGAATGCCTTCTCAATGGCAGCCTTGCTGTAAGCAAAGCCATGCGCTGGAGCTGCACTGTGAAGCTTTGCAAGCTCAACACAGAGATCACTTGGAAAAAGATCAGGGCGTGTTGCGGCCCACTGGCCCCACTTAATGAATGCCGGCCCGGCCTTTTCAAGGGTCCGACGCACAAGACTAAGCCACCTTCTTCTGAATGCAACACTGAACTTGTCAGCAAATGGAGCCAATGCAGTTGCAGGGAAGAACAGGAATGTCAAATGCACTGCTCTAAAAAGCAAAGTGATGCCCTCCCAGACCGACCAAACAAGAGATGACAGAAAATGGCGGGTGTCTTGTGCCTTTGTGATGATGCCATCCATTCTCGGCATGAAGGTTTGTGAGTCTGCCAGGACACGTGGTGCAAGAGCCATCTTGCCAAAGCTAGAGCCATGACCCCAGGGATGATACGGGACCTCGTAAAGGACAGGCTAACAGCACAGGCTGCTCGGCTCATCAGCGGGAACCGGGGACCTCTGTATGAGTACATATGACTGAGCCGCTTCCATGCCAATTGGGCTTGCTGGGTTGCTGATGAATTGGCCACTGCCACAGTGAGTGTGCGGTAGCCTCTGGACATCTTGGTTCTGCACTTGTGATCCTCAACTCTGTTTCCTTCTTCTGACAATGACCTTGTAATGTGAGAACATTCTTGAGAAGGCAGCTGGAATCTTTCGCCTCGTCGACAAGCCATTGTCCCTCACTGCTGTGTAGTACCCACTTCTGTGGCTTGGTTGATGGGAATAACTGGCTGCCCGTCTATTTGTTCCGATCGCCAATAGCCTGCTCAACAATATGAACAGAAAAATGTCAAGGAACTTGCGAGTTTTCAAGCTTAATACCACTTGCCACTTGCCAGAGAGCTATTTTTACAAGGTGGAATTAAGAACTGAATATGTGCACAAAAACAAAGTAGACTTGAGAATATTTGTTGTTGGCCTGATCATACTGTTACTACAGCCCAAAATAAAATGTATGTGATTTTCTGTTTCCTGAATGCCAACAATGTACTCGTGGAATCACACATTGATTCTCCTGACCAACAGCAAGCTACCTAAGCTAAATCATAGGGACCAACTGATCAAAACAATCCCAAAATTTCCAAGTGCCATGGCTTCACAAAGAATTTAGTAAAGACAGGCAGCCCATAAATCGAAGCCTAAGTAGCATGCACACATAAAAAATATCGTGCCTAACTGGTCCTGGTGACCAGCTGAAATTTCTACATTCAAGCACACTGATCCTGAATCTACCAATTTAAGCTAAATCAGAAGGCCCATTGATAACAATAGTTGTAAGATTCAGGGTGCCACCGTGCCAGGGCGCAGTATGAATCATACAAGCCTCACTTCTCGCAGCCATCTACCCGAAATTAAGCCAGAACGCAGCCGTTTGTAACAAAATCAGGAACCCCAGGCTACCTAGTCCCCCCCCCCCCCCCCCCCCCCCCCACAAACTGAATTGAAACAGGAGAAACAGGGCACGAAAGGAGGAACAAGGAGAAATCGAGCCGCACCTCTCGCCAATCCCCACTAGCCGCTGCATAGGGGACGCCTGCTTCTTCTGCCTTCTTCAAAGGATCAAGCCGCCGCAGCCCGCAGAGCATACCACCCTCTCCCCTCCCCTCGCCGCCCTTCTCCCACACCAAAACCCCAGCACGGTCCGCCCCCCGCGCCGCGAACCGCGATGCAGCGCCCAGCCGTACCGCACCGTACCGTACCTGGGGTCGGCGGGGACGACGAGTGGAGACGAGATGCGCCTGTGTCGCGGCGCGCTCCTCCTCCCCCGGGTCGGTGGTGGGCGAGGCGGAGTCCTGCCTGTTTCCCCTTTTGCGGAAATTGCGTGTGATTTTTTTTGTTCGGGAGGTTTTCTTTTCGTGTTTTCTTTTCGGTTTTCTTTCTTGGAGAGGAGGGTATCACGAGGGTTTATTCCCGATTGCCCGGAACCATCTCGGGCACGCACAGGCGGATTGGCCGATTGGGTCGTAGCCCGTTTGTTGGCTTGGCACTCCGGAAAGGAAAGAAACTCCGCGCCGACTCGGTTTCGGCGCGCCGTATGCTTGGTCCGTCGTGTTCGAGCGAAGTTGGAATTGTCGTCTCGTATTCTCGTCACGCGTGACGGCGTGCGTGAGGTGGCCCTACATATATGGCGGTGTTAGGCTATACGCCTTTCACTCGGAGAACGACGTGTTGGGTACTTAGGTTACGTGAAGTTGTATATTGCAAAGAAGCAAATGTGTACCAAAACTTTTAACATGGAGATGTAAAGAACAACAATTCAGCTGTACAAAATGTTCGACGAACTGATGAACCTGTGAGCGAGAACTTTCAGCTTATTCGAGAGTCGAGACGACACTTAGTTTCTATCAGGTCGTATTAATGTGACCCTTGGGCCACAAGTTGTTTTTTTCCTCTTATTTTTTTTCTTTCTCCTTTTCTTAGACCTTAAGTTGATGTAGCAAGTTTTTTTTTTTAAGGAAAACAAGTTGGTCTGTTAGTAGCGTGGAGGAAAGAAAATCTTGGCCCTTCATTTTTTGGACAATAGGATGGAGCGAGGCCCAACGTGGGCTCTATCGGGAGAACAAGAAGCCCACGCCCCTCAACGTCATAAATGTGGCCGGCCCGACGCGCATGGGCTATGTACAGCTTCTCCATTTAGGCATAGCCCACAACAAGTCCACCAAACCTATCCTCCCCAATCAGACCAACAAATGTCTAGGCTAGGCAGATGATAATGGCAACGTGTCCTATGAGAACCGGCTACGTGTGAGAACTATGAGAACTCCAAACAAGATCATACGATCTCCATCCGATGGCCAAGAGGAGAGGTGGGTTATTTTAACACTTAAACCCCCACTCATCCCACCTAATCACTTACTCCGTATTTTGCAAATTAGCCCCCTCGCTTCCCCACCCTAATCTCCAGCACCGCAGCCCTACGCCCCTGTCATCGTGGATTGGAGGCCGCCTGACGCCGTGCCGCCTGACGCAGCAGCGCCGTGTCGCCCTACGCCGCACGTAAGGATGGCAATGGGTACCCGCAACCCGAATACCCGATGGGTTTTACCCGATAAGAAGGCGGGTGTGGATAGATATCTTCACCCGCGGGTATGTTAGTGGGCATAAACCTCTACCCATCGGGTATGCGGGTGCGGGTACGGGTGCGTGCTACCCATACCCGCATACCCGTGGGTAAAATATACCCGACAATGTACTACTTATATGTTGAGTACAAACCATATAAGATATAATGAACTTATAAATGTGTACTTTGTTAGTGGTGATAATTATTAATTGGTGAGAAAATTATCACTTATCTGCTTTTGTTTATTTATATTTGTTGATATATGCTTCGAATAATGTGATACATTCACGATTTTATTGCTTATAGCGGGTGTACCATCGGGTACGGGTTACCCGTCGGGTAAAAATACCCGAGCGGGTGCGGGTACGGGTAAGTTTCTCTACCCGCATGTGGGTACGGGTATTCTAGCGGGTAGAAATATATCTAACGGGTGCGGGTATGGGATAGCAGTACCCAGCGGGTATCTACCCGTTGCCATCCCTAGCCGCACGCCCTGCAGCCCTGCCTCCTGCCAGGCAGCTGCAGCCCTGCCATCTATACATGTTCGGTTCCAAAATGTTTCGAACTCTCAAACATGCGGTGTGTGTTGTGCAGGGCGCGTGTGTGCTATGCAGGGCTATGTGTGTGCTGTGTGCAGGGCTGTGTGTGTGCTGTGCAGGGCGTGCGGCGTGCGTGCAGGGCGTCCGGGCGTGGCACGGCAGGGGGCAGAGCGGCGGGCGGCAGGCGTGCAGGGCGGTGAGAGTGGCGGCGTGGCGGAGACGATTAGAGCGGCGGCAACGCGTGGGATTATGGTGGGGGTTATTTGCAAACTGATGCATTAGGAATTTAGGATGGGGTGAGTGGGGTTTAAGTGCTAAAATAACCCACCTTTCCTCTTGGCCATCGGATGAGGATCGTGTGATCTTGGTTGGAGTTCTCATATTTCTCACACGAAATCGGTTCTCATAGGATACGTTGCCGATGATAATATGCCCCCTAAAAAATGGGTGACAATATGCAGACACACGGTAGGACTAGCAGAGACATTGTGCCATGATAAACACACGGACTATGATGAGATGAAAAGGTTCGTATCTCCGTGTTGAAAATTGTTAATTTGAGTAGACTTTTTCTTTAACATGCTTTGAGTTGAAAAGGAGATGCAAAAGTGTGAAAACTTTGAGTTGGAAGTTGAATTATACTCTTGCCCGCTGTAAGTGTGAAATACCGAGCGCAAACTTCAGAATTTTGGGCAAAAAAGTTGACTTTTGTCTTGCTCGAAAATTGAGCGCCTACCCGACTCCTTACAGCCACGGAACCATAGAGGCTGCACGTGCGTCAAATAGCATTTCCTATCTCCAGCTCCAGGTCTTTGGAATGTTTGAACAGTTCCTCAAAAAAAAAAAAACAATGTTTGAATAACTTGGTTCTTCAACTAGAGAGGATTCCAGTGCATGCATGGCTTTCTAGAACTACCTCTCGATATTTTGCTAACAGAGTTTGCTGGGTAGAGTACAGAGTATCAAATCAATAAGAACATCTCTGCTGACTGATAATCTTCATATCGATCGGCATGCTCATGATTGCCCTGTGATTTTAGTTTCTCCCGTAGTAGGCCGTAGTCTCTATATGTGGCATGCATGTGCCGTCCCTTTCTCTCGTTTGATGGAGTACGTGGCAAGAAAAGGCGGATTGAAACCAAAGGCGTGACCGAAAGAACATCCTGTCAGCACCAAGCTAGAGTAGCACACACTATTCTGTCAATCTGTCACCTCCTTTTCCAAGATATTCCCACTAACCCGAAGTCTCCGTCCTCTAGAAAACTACTTTCCTCCAAGAGGCCAAGAACACCACCAGGAGAGACGACCATCCGCGAAAAGCGTCGCCATGGACGCATATGCGCAGCTGCGAATCAAACGTGCTGCTGCGGCCTGTGGGTGTAGTGGCATAGTGTGTCCATGCCACGTTTGGCATTTGGCAACAAGCAGACACACAGCGCGCGAAAAATAGAGCTATCGAGCCTGCTTGTTTCGTCCTTGTCATGTGAGAGTTTTCAGATGCCCCGAGGGCCGAGGCCGAAAAGGCGTTTTCTGTAGCGTTGTTCCTCGCTTGCACACGCTGACACGCATCGCGCGCACGTGGCATGTGCCATGCATTGTCACGCAATATACCTTTTCGATCGGCCTCGTCCAAGGATGATAGAAAAGTTGAGGCATCAAAGTGATATGTGTTCTCTTTGATTTCGACGTGACACTCGGGCATATGAACCTACTATACAGACTTTCGGTTCAAAAACAAAAAATAAAAATGCTCACGGCCAATGTTGTCATTTCGAATCGGTACGGTCCATGCACGGTATGAACCTCTGCAGAACGAATTATTATATGTTCCCTACCAAAATTCCTAGACGTCCCTTAGGGCTTGTTCGTTTTGAGTCGTATTGATGGAGATTGGATTGTATTGAGACGTATTAAATCCCTGACAAGTCAAAATATCTCTCAATAAGAAAGAGAAAGGTATTAAAGGACCAAGGCTGATGGCCAGAGTCGGTCCATGTTTTCCACCGCTCCAAGCTATCTCTAGAATGATCTTCATCTGAAATGCATGCATGCTTGGCGTGTACTAGCACCGTAGCAGTAGTACGTGGTAAGCCTAGCGAGTAGCAGCGGGATATGCACGTGCTACATGTCGACTAGGGCGGTCACAAAAGCGAAAGGATATTTGAGCGCCATTGCCGCGATCGAGGGCGGACAAAACAGAACTTTTGGTGGTGGTGCCCCCGTCGGCCCGGTCCCCCGTGCCGGGAGTCGTCGCGTGGCGGGCCGGGCTTTCTCCCGTGCGAGTGCGAGAGACATGGCTCGGGGTCACGGGATCATCCCCCGCGGCCGTTTTCTTGGTCGGCGGGGCCATGGAAACGGCAGGTCAAAAACGCCACCGCCCGGGGCGGCACACTACTCGCACTGCTGTCACACACGCACACATCCTTGCGCGCGCGGTGAAGTTGCACTCGTCAGACCGGCCGAGCCGTATCGTATTTACTCCGGTGAAAGCGAACGCCCCCTGCCACGGCCCCCTCCTTCGGCTCGCCTAATCCTTCCTCGGTGCCGGATCCCCTCGAGCGCTTAGCCGCTGCAGCGCATCCGCCTGCGTTCCGCAGTTTCTTCTCCTCTCTGTCTGGTGCCTCCTCTGCTCTCCAGCCGCGGGTCGGGTCAAACCGCTCAGCGCGGCGCAGCTCTGTACGCTGTGCGGGCGCAGGCACGTACAGCGACGTATAGATGGCGGGGGCGCGGGGCGACTGCACGCTAGCTGCTCTGGAAGCCCTGACAAGGGCGCGCGCCGGCTCAGATCGCTTTCGGGGACCGCGCGCGTACGTCGTGGTCCTGCGCGTGGCCCGATCCATCCCTGCGCGTTGTTTCTGCGGCAGGGTTTTCGACTTGTACGTTTAGCTGTACAAGTGTACAGACATACAGCTCCAGGCCGGCCTCCAGTCAAACAAAAGGCACTGTTTGTAGTATGTAACGTGGAGGTCTGGAGGAGCGCACGCGGCGGGCGCGACCGACCTCGTGCCGTATGTATGCACGTCACGCTTACATCAGCGTGATGGGTTCCGTGCATGGGGGTGCGAATTAAATGCGCCGCGGATAGTGTAAGCCGCCCTCCCATGCATGTACGTACACGGTCGGCCGTCCTATCAGCATCATAGTATCTGTATTCCCTCTAAGTACGCTATCAACTTAATAGCAAGTACCAATGTATCATGGTCTCGGTTACCTCAGCAAGTACGTTGTGGCACGTACCTCCTTGGTTGTTTTTCAAGGAAAATCGTGTCACTTACTTTGACGTGATTGGATGAAAAAACCGTGGCGCACACTTTGCCTCTATCATGGTCATCGCCATCTATCACCATCAGGCGGCAGGCGGCGAAGAAGAAGCAGGTAAGGAAGAGTAGTGGTAACTCTCCCACCTGGACGATGCAAACACCTGTAAAAACTAGCACACAGCACGATCGTCCTTGCCTCCTTGGCTAGCTGAGTTACTAGTACATACGCCCACAGGAAACTGCACGCGACGGCGCGGGCCGGCCAGCCGGCCAGCGAACCCAGGATCGAGAATAAAGCTAGCGTCCATATCCGTTGTCGTGTCGACCACCGGGGGGCAACGGGCAAGTCAACCGCGCATATGATTGGGGCGCCGGGGGGGACGGAGGTGGCAGCCCACGCGTCCCCGCCGAGGCGCGCCGGACGGCCGCGGCCGCGACGAAACCGAACGCAGCCACGCCACCCCGGCCCGCGCCGCTCCGGAGCATATCACGATCGCGACGGCGACACGGCTGCGTCGGGCGCGGCGCGGGCCCGCAGTACGCGCGCGCACACAGAGAGATAGACCGCGACGGCGAGTGCGGAGCGAGAGGACGGCCGCGCCCATCGCTGCACGTACGTACGTACACACATCGCGGAATCAGGACCGCGCCTAATGAAGACGGATGCATGCCGCCGTCGTAGTAGTACGACATCGCCGCATCAGGAACGCTACTTTGTTCTCGCTCGCTCTCGCTCCGCCGTGCGCGAGCGTGTGGCTCGCGGCTGCCCGGCCGGCATGCCGTGCCTGATCCTTCTTTTTCTACACGTGAGCGGCGTGACTGTCTCGCGAGCGATCGACAAGTATTACGAACTACGTACATACATACGTACGTACACAACTGTCACCGAACTGCAGAGTCGTCCGGCATCCACATGTCGGTTTGTACCCGGCCACCACTCCCTCATAGGCTCATACATACGTATGTCACACAATTCACAATTCAGGGTGTTCAACTTCAGTTTTTCTTTTTTACTTTCTGATCACATTTCATATTTTTACTCCCTCTGACTAGCATCCTTATCCCTAAGCTCAATCACAACTTTATCATCATCATAGACTTTGTCCTCTTGTTACAGCTTTTAGCGCAAACCAGCTAGCCACTGCACTCGACCGACTTTATCATCACAAATATTATAGAACACGTGACAATTAGAGATAAGTTGGTCAAACAGCTAGCTAGTTGATTACTACTGAATTGACTCCTACCAAAAAGGTGAAGTAAAATGTAGTAATAGCTACTCATACACACCAATATAATGTCACTACAAGAGAATGAGGCATCCGCGGATCATATAAACAGGGGCTATTTTTGAACCCGGTGCTAATAGAGCTTTAGCACCGGGTCTAATAGCTACGAGCCTGAAAGACAAGATAGAGAGGAGGTAGGAAGGTTTTAGCACCGGATGGTAGTAAAATCCGGTGCTAAAACCTACCCATTAACACCGGGTGCAACCACCAACCGATGCTAAATGTGTTTGACACATTTAGCACCGGTTGGAGGCTACAACCGGTGCCAAATGCAGCCAGGCATGAGGCAGAGCGCGGACAGCCCTCCTCTTTTCTTTTCCCATCCTTCTCTCTTCTCTTCAACCTTATCTCTTCTCATTTTCTTTCTTCTTTCTCAACTTCTCTTATCCCTCTCCAGCAGGCAAGGCGGGCGCGGGGGGCAGGTCGCGGCGCGCGGTCCGGCGCCAGCGGGCAGGCTCTGGCGCAGCGGCAGGCGCTGGCAGGCGCTGGCGTGCAGGCAGCACGCGCTGCAGGCAGCGCGCGGGGCAGGCGGCGCGGGCACGCAGCCGCGCGGGCAGGCGCTGGCGGCGCGCAGGCGGCGCGGGCAAGCAGCCGCGCGGGCAGGCGCTGGCGGCGTGCAGCGCACGGGCGTGATTGCAGGCACTAGAATCTGTTGTAAATTTTTTAGTATTCGTCTCTCTCTGTTCTAAATCTTCTCTGTGTTGAATCTTGATAAGAGTAGTTTTTGTCTCTTTTGTAAATGTTGGTTGTAAATTGATTCAGATATATTATTGTAATTCTAGTGAAGTTCTTTCTACTTCCCATCTTTTTCTCTCTCATTTTTCTTCTCACCCTTTGTCTCTTTTTTTCTGTTCTTGTTTGTTCTTGAAGAACATGAACAGAGGAGAAAGATAGGGTGCTGGAAAGAACAAAAAAAAGAGAAGAGAGAGGGATGAGAAGTAGGAGGAACCATTTAATTTTTTTATGCATAATTTCTTTAGCACCGGTTAGTATTGTCACCCGGTGCTAAAAACAACTTTTAGCTGAAGGGGTTTCCCAACCGGTGCAGATGCGTCTTTCTCTAATAGTGTGTATCTGTATTTGTTATAATCCTATTAATTGCTAGTAGTACTATATAGTAGTGAGAGAACTCCTTACTTTAATAGTAGCTCATTGACATGATCACTGTGCATTGTTTCTTCAAGCAGAAAGTCAAAATCACACACATCCACCTCAGTTTGCAGTTCTAGACGAGGTCGTGGCGGCTGCGTTCATTGCGGATTTCATCAAAGAGGAACTCTTATTAGCTGCTATAATATAAGCTTGTTTATACGTACACACGATAACGTGCATGCATGCAACACGTTGACTTGCCTTTTGTAGATACCGTCCACGAGACAAAGTGAATGGATTGATCAGCGGTCAGTAGCAGTGTGCCACTTCCGATACACACTTGGTCTCAGCAGATTGGCCGCAGTACATCTAGCTAGCTAGCTACTGTATATGCAGTAGGCACATGCAAGGTTGCAAGTCGTGTCGATATGAGTCATCACCGACCCAATAATACCCGGTGACTCGATCTGGCCACAACAAGGTACTGTGTGTCAAGATGCAATATTCTGCGCATCATATACGAGATCAACAAGCTTGATCCAATTGAAATTTATATTTAATAATGTACACATCAACGTAAATTTATTTGACTTGTCACAAATCCAACAGGAGTCCAACATATATGGTGTATATTTCGTCACCATCAGTTGATCTAAGCAATTGTTGGCCGCTCATCAGACGGAGCAGGCAAGCAGCAGCAATCATTTAACTTTCGTTTGCTGCACACCACACTACCAATGCTAGCTAGTGATCTGTTTTTCTCAACCATTTTAAAGAATCATTGCCTACTAGTACGTATATCATCATGTGACTATGACAGTTACTGGTGTCCTTATTCAAGCTTATTTTCTTCGTCCTTGTTTGATCATTTTCTCTTTCCTTTTTTTATTTTATATTCCCTCCACACAACAGTCCCCAATCACAAAGGAACCAAAGAAAGCAAGGGTGGATTAAACTAGTATAGCATGCTAAGAAAAGCAACCCTAATTTTTCTTCGCTGGAGACAAGGCGGTGATGCGAGCGAGAGCGACAGCGGCCGCCTCCACCAATCATGCGAGGACACCTTCGCCGTGGTTCCCCACACTGACACGCACCACACGACCCAACAATTGAAACGAACGAGAATTACAGGTGAAACAACCGAAAAGGAAGGGAAAAAAAAATCAAGGGAGCTGAATGAAGCTTCATTCTCTAACTGTAACCACATGAACGAACTGCCATAAAGAAGGTGCAACAATAATCCTGTACAAAAAACGAGTCCCTGATGATGAGATAGATTTTCGTCGCTCATTCGTCCCTTGCAGTGGTACGAGATGAAGAGTGTTGGACCTAGTTTCATTTCCACGGGTCGTGGGATCGATTTTTGGGGGTGTGTGTTACATCATGTAGTCGCTCACATCGAGGAGCTCCGACAGCTGCTGCAAGCTGAACTGCGCGGCGGCGTCTCTCGCGCCGCCGCCGTACGCCGTGGCGGTGTGATTCAAGCCGGCCACCGGGCTGGACGACGGCGTGGACACGCCGGAGCCGACGTTGTTGCTGTTGTTGTTGTTATTGCTGCTCGTCACCGTGCTGCTCCACTGCTGCAGGTTCGACGCGTCGGGCTGCTGATGCACCATCTGCATCAGCGCCGGCACGTCCAGCCCCTCGTCGACGTACCCGGCCGGCGGATGCATGCTGTGGCAGGCCGCCGCCATGTCCTGCTGCTGCGCGGCGGCCGCCAGCTGCTGCTGCTGCGCCACCGTCGTGTTTGCGTCGTGCACTGATAAGTCCGGCATTTGTTGGCGCGCGGCTCCGGCGGCGGCCTGCTGCATGAGCTGATGATGGTGGCCAGCCTGCTGTTGCTGCGGCGCCTGCTGCGCCATGGCGGCGGCGGCCTGCGCCATCTGCGCCTGCAACATCCACGGCAGAAGCTGCTGCGGGTCGGCGATCGCGGGCGCGGCGGAGCCCGGCGACGAGAGGAGGGTGGAGGCGAGGCGGAGGAGGTCGGGGTAGCCGGCGAGCGGCTCGAAGGCGCGGAGCGTGTCGAGGTCGGCCTGGGTGGGGTAGTAGCACGCGGCGGATGCGGCGGCGGCGGGCTTGATGAGGAGCGCGGAGAGGTCGAGGAGGTCGAGGCGGGGCGCGTGGGTGACGGGGTCGATGCCCATGCGCAGGAGGCGCTTGCGGATGTGCGTGTTCCAGTAGTTCTTGATCTCGTTGTCCGTCCGCCCGGGCAGACGCGCCGCGATCGCTGACCACCTAAACCAAGCACAGTAGACAATCATGAATCCGTCAGAAACCGTACTGGTACGCCCCACCTACTACTACTAGTAGCTGTACTACTATACTAGCTACTAGCAGAACAAGAACAGCGAAGCTAGGCCTGCTGCTAGCTCTCCCTTATGCGTGAAAAAGAAAAGAAAAGAAAATCATGACTTGACTTGCCATGATGATATGCATGCTTACTTGTTGCCGAGGATGCTGTGGAGCTGGATGATGGTCTCCTCCTCCTCGAAGGAGAAGCGGCCGCGCTTGATGTCCGGCCTCAGGTAGTTGGTCCACCGCAGCCGGCAGCTCTTGCCGCACCGCGCGAGACCTGCCATGGGAGAAGATCGATGGAGGTGAGCATGCATGCATATAGCCATATGTCTGTGCATAGAAGATACGAGACTGGTCGGGGCGCTCACCGGCATTCTTGGGGAGGGTTCGCCAGTTTCCCTGGCCGTTCTTCTTGATGTAGGCGACGAGCTTCTCGTCCTCCTCCGGCGTCCACGGCCCCTTCTTCAGCCCGCTCTTCTCGCAGCACGGCGCGCGCCCCATGTGGATCGATCGATCGACCTCTCTAGCTCCGCGGGACGGCGGCGACGACGACGCAGCTCGCGTGGAAGCGCGAGCGAGCGAGAGGAAAAGGCCCGGTTTGTCTCGCAGGCTATTGCCGCACGCAGCAGAGGCCGGGAGGGCGCGTCGTCCAGCTACAGGAGTGTGAAATGGAGCTCAAGAAGCGGACAGGAGGAGAGGAGATCGAGTAGGGGTGGGGGCGGGGGTGGAGGCTTATAAAGGGCGCGAGGGCGACCGGGGGGCCGGGTGGGAAGTCAACAGGATTCGGTGCCGGCCTTTGTGCCCCGCGCCCGCGACGTGGCTGCCAGCCGCGCGCCCCGGGGAGACACGGCCTTCGGAAGGAGCAGGGCCGCACAACAGCGGCTCAGCTTCCGTTCGGCTCGGCCAGCGGGGAGGATGCATCCAACCCATCCGTGATCATCCGTCGCCCCCCGCCCGGCGCCATCGGGTGAAAAAAGTTGCTGGGGGCCAAGCACGCAAAAGTAACCGCTGCCCGTACCAGCCAGGCAGCTGCCACACCGCAGGGGGGCCACGGCTGCTAGAGCGTTCTGGCCTCTGGGCTGGGCAAAGCGTCAGCGCCCAGCAGGCATGGAACACCACAGTACTGGAACAGAACAGAAACACAGCAACGACCAATACGACGGCACGGCGAATCCGCTCCGTGCATGGGAACAATCTCCGAGAGCCGGCCTATCGATCATTCGATTTCGTTGCTCGCTCACCGGACAGAATCACAGAATGTACTTTTTACCGCTGGAGCGATGGAAGAAGGTTACCAATCATGCTTTTTTTTTACCACAGGATTAATTGCGTTGTCAACTTTGTTGGGTATGTCAGCCCCGTTTGATTAAATTATCTGTTTTTCCCCTCTTCTTTGCTGGTTATGTTACGTTATCTTTTTTTGGAAAGTCATACATTTATCACGTAACGCTGCTACATGGCAGTATGGCACTTTATTTACTGTGGAAAATGTCAATGACTCGATGTAACAGATTGATGTCAAGATCAGTGATTCGAACGGATCTCGATCCAATAAAATGGTAACACCTTTCCGGAAAACCAAAACTTAATACGAAACCACACATTTGTATTCCGAAATGGTTTCCTTTGAGACTGGTTGGTTTAAATTTTTGTTCAAAACCAATCAGCTTTTCTCCCCCAGGGTACGGTCTGTATCCAAGAACTGCTAATAAAAGTTAAAAACTAACAAAAGGGCTTGCTAGGCCCCCCTAAAACTGATGATAATTAAATGATAGAAACTAACAACCATTGGTAGGTGCGGTGGGTTCGATATTTATGAGTCTTTTTGGCATAATCTTGAGGGGACTCAATCGCGGAGAAAGTAGAGAACAAGTATATGGAACAACCTAAGTGGTGGTTGAGAAATGTTCATAAATAGATTGGTCTCGCCTTTTGCCATCAGCACACACTTTTTGTGTGTGAACTCAGTTGGAATGACTATTTTAGTCAAAAGAAGTTTTGAAATGACTATCTATTGGTACTTGCTATTTCCTAAAAATGGAGGGTACACACATCAATCAGCACTAGTTAATAAGTTCCGCGTTCTACTTTAAGTTTAAGGCATGATTTTTTTTCCAAACCACATACCAAGATATTGAGCTCGATCCCTTCTTTTAAGAAAACTTTAGCCATTTTGCATGCATACTTTAATCAATAATGAGTCAAAATACAAGTATTTTTACTATATAAGATTAATAAAATTATATTCTTATTTTAAAATTGTTTGAAAAAAGACTCGATCTCTCGTACAGCCTAGAAGAAGTTTATGAAAGAGCCTTGGAGGCTCCTTACGAACAATGGGTCTCTCTAACCTTAGTCGAGGGCAAAAGTCTAACAGATATGTTCTAATCCAAATAACATTTAACATATACTTTGGGATGGGGGCACATGCCCTACGGGAAAATTGTCGATTTGTCTCCCCCATGCTAAATCGACAACATATTGAAATCAAGAACCTTGCTGCCCTGGCCCATCTTAAGAGGATTCCAGTCCAAAAAAGGAACACGACAATATTAGTATTATGGTATGCCGACAACACCTGTTTTGCGATGTCAATTACTGTCACTATACACAATGGTTGTACAGGACTTCTTCGAAGGGGCACCCCTGCTAATACACTACTCAAGTGGTAATATAAAAGACGGACCTCTACCATAGGTAAGATGTTCCAAACTTTCTCCATAAATTCAATATGTGTGCTTTCTTGCCATTTAAAAAAAAACTACACCCAATGGGGGTGATGAGCCCTACGGTTTTTCATTACGAAGAAGTAAACGCGAGAAATCAAACTCGGGTCTACTAGTGCATCCATGCTACGCACCCCTGTACCAACTACGGAGTAGGCTAGAGGGTCTTTTGCCTTTTTTTTCTGCCATTTCTAAGTTCATCTCCAAGATTGAGCTGCGCCCTTTTAAATTTCCCCTTGACGAGGCCTTCTCATTGCATCATCCGGGTAGATTATGGATCCTCAAAGGTTTAAAAGCTGCAAATGGTTGATTCATCTCGGGAGAACAATGGTTAAAAGTCTAACTTGGCCGAGCCAAAAACAAAAATGGGTAAGTGGGGGGGGGGGGGGGGGGGGGGGGGGGGGTGGAGAGAGAAACGTGGATTAAGGGCGGTCAAGATCAAATTTCGCACACTTGCTCCAAGCATCCAAGCGAGCAAACGACAACAACCAGGGACCTTTTCCCTTTGGCCCCGTGCGCGGTGCGGTGTGCCGTTTCCCCTCTCCCCTGTCACCTGGCTGTCGTTGACGGGGCTCTGGCGCGCGGGCGCCTGCCACCTTCCACGGCTGAGCCGCCCGGCTCGGTGGGGCCAGCGCGGTGCATGCATGGCTCCCGGCTCCCGCTGCCCCCCGCTGCGCGCGCGGATGGCAGCGCCGGACTGGCCTCGTCTGTCTTGCACTCTTGCCCGCCCTGTCCCCCTTTAATTCCTGCAGCCAGCGAGCGCTGCCGCCACTGCCGGCCGACCAAACGCCCCAGCGTCGTGCTCGTGCCGGTAGTACGTCCCTGCCACAGCCACCGCCACGTACGCAGCCGGGCCGGCGTGAACAGGAGGATCTCCCAGAAAAAAAGGGGCACGCGAAACCCGTTTCGCCTAGAACGCCAGCGGCCAGCCAGTGCTCGCCGCGGCTCGTCGTCGCCCATCGGATGCCGCCCTCGCCGTGCAAACGCTCGCCCGCGCCCACCAGGCCACCACCTGCGGGCCGGCCGGGCGAATCGCGCCGATCCCGACGAGACCGGCCGGCTACGACTAGCGACACCTTTCTAGTCTCCTCCCTCGTGTATGTGTTGCTCCCAAAACTTTTGAGCACAAGACGGCGGCCAGCGCGATCCCGCCGGGCGCGGGTACGTGTTCCCCGGGGGGAAAGTTGCCGTGATTCGCCTTTGTGGATCGCGCGTGGCGGCGGCCGTGCGATTGACAAGTGTGTACGCGCGTGTAGACGGCGTGTGCCACCTGCTGATGTGGTGCGCGCGTACGGATGGCCGAACACACCACGGGAACGATCGTGTCTCGCCGTGCGAGGCAGGGGGCGCGGAAGGTTTCTTCAAAAGATAACATTTGTTAGTTAAAAGCGGGAACCGGAAATGTCAAAAAGCTTTTGGCCCCGAGGAAATAAAGCTGAGGCGTAAAGGGGAGCGACAGCGACCAGAGAGATCGAGGAGGGAAAAGGCCGGCAACTAGCAGCGGAGGAAAATTCCATCCAAATGTACTCGTCGTGACCGATTAGGGTGCTAATGTAATTTTTTTTTTTTACCGCGAGGACAACATTATATATTCTCCCGATTGGTGGCAAAATTTCTACGGAGTTACCGTGAGTCAGTGACACGAACCGCCTTAGCTTAGCTGCTCGGTCGTCACCACCAAAACTCTCTGATAAGCGCCGCTCCACGGCGACGCGTGTCCCGGCAGCCTCCGGTGTCTACGTCAGTTGACTTCCAGACGAAGATCACAATTATTGCTCGACACAACAAAGACACGTCCACTTGTACAAGCCAGTACATGCGGCACATTTCAATATTCGATTAAGGTTTTGACCGTTCAATACACACACCCGGACACCCCCGATGGAAAAAAAATTTAATCTATACAAGGATGATGACTGGGACACTTGCGCTTTATTGGTAAACCAACATTTGCAGAATGAATTGCCTTTTAATTTGTTAATTTGGCTGCCCCCTATAGGAAATAGTGAGATTGTTTCATCAAAGATGAAAAAGGACTGCAAATTTGCAAATTAATGTCAGCAAAGCTGAGAAAGAGTACGTAGCAAATTTCTAGAAGCTAGCCCTTGGGATATTTGAAGTGGGAAAAGAGGGGAGTGTTAATTGCTGCATTATATTTTAATATTCTCATAGTCTTACTGTTTTCATGCAGCTAATTTGACAAATAAAATCACCTGAGAAATGCATGGCCTCCCACAATTCTAAGATGTCTGCTGTTGCTGCTATGGGAACTGTTTTGCATGTGTATGTATACATATAGTGGTGTGCGTGTGCATATATGATTGCTATTTTAGGAAGAAGAGAGAAAATAAGCACTAGTAGTACCTATTAGTAGATATGCCCTAGGTCAGCATTCCTGAAACAGAAGAGAGGGAAGATGGAAAGGCTACAAAGAGTGTAGCATAAGAAACAGCGATGCATCCAAGAGGGAGACAGCAGGGGGGAGACGAGAAGATCCCATCCACTCCATCAAACGTGCAACTAAAAGAGTCAAATCACACATCGAATGCTTGTAATGGCAGTTTTGGGTTAATTGACTTGTCATCCAACAACCAGGCACCGCCTGAACGCGCGCCACACTCCCTAATCTAGCTTAGCCACCAACTTAAGCACCCGTATTAGTTTAAAGCAAGTGGCTGCTAAGTCCAATCTAGGCAACCGCAAGTTCACAAGTTGCTCCACTAACGGTACGGATTCACACTATTTCCCGTCCAAATTAGAAGCTCGTTATGATGGGAACATCATCTCATGAAAGAACCTTGCATCTGCTTGGACTGTAGCTCTTGACCCTTGAGGCCACTAGAGTCTCGTCCTTCTCGAATCTATGGAAGAAAGAAAAGATATTTTATGTGATTTATGAAGTATCCCGGGTACGTCACTGTTTCAGTAAGTGTTCCTTCTGTTCCTGTACGAGTGTACTATACGTATATGCTGCTGGGGATTAAGTGACATGAAACTTACAGAGAACCTAATAAGGGTGCATATCGCTTATCGCACATCTGTTTCATTAATCATTGGTAATTAAATCATCGGTTCCTTCGCAAGCAAATATTACTACAAATAATTAACACGCAAAAGCTTTAATTTGCACGGCATTGCAATAAGAAGGAAGGCCGAGGAAAACAGAAGTCCCGACGAATCCCAGCTTGATACCTGTTCTTCCGTGTACCCGCCAATTCAACTAATGCAAGTACAGAAAGGCCCGAATAAGGACATTATTGAACGAGCTTGATCGAGAAAAGGAACAAGGGATGTTTTTGGTTAAATTCAGACCTATCGATGAACTCTCATATTAATTTGACAACGTTTTCCTTCCATTCGCATGTAACGTACTGCATCACAACACTGCGCGCCGCAAATGTGCGCAACCACACAGATCGCTAGCTCGCGGCAAATCTTATTTCACAAGGTGAAGCCCTGCTGAGCTCAACCGTACGGTGCCGATCCAACGAAATATAGGAGGAAAATTCGGGTGATGGGGTTGGATTAGCCGACGCCATATTGACAGTGCCTCATGCCGCCCCTGCTGCACACACGTGTGAAGCGCCAGCACGCAATGCGTGCGGACGCGTCCAACCTAGCTGCAGCTTAGCTCCGGCATATTCTTACAGGCCATTCTTACTTACTTTAATTGGGGCCGTACACGAGCCGCAATTAACAAAGGGGAATTTAAATTCATTTCGACGGTTTCAGTGAGATCACACTCGCAAGCACACTGGTGATCTCTCCTGTAACTTCCAGTGATCATTATTAGTCCTATTACCAAATAAGTATATAATACAAACACCGGCAGACAGACATACACGTATTGATACATACACAATTACTAGTATATATACAGTTAGTAAAATACCCTGGCGCTATGTACTAGGTATCGCAGCTAGATTACGACAAGTTTCAACATCCCACAAGATAAACCGGGCTAGATTTGGAAGTAACTTTTAAATAGCGCCCCCATGTCTCTCGGCAAGGAGACAACCGCCATCTTCCATGCACTAACCAAATTATATGGATGCTAGCAGCCTAGCTAGCACAAATACACCCCAAATTAACTATGCATGGTTTCGTCAAAGACAGCAGCAGCAATTGTTATCTTCCTAATGCCCGATTAGGGCCCCCTACGTGGCGCTTCCCAAGTGTTTCGTGGCGTATGCCTTGCCCAAACTTAGTATACACCACCAGTTACTTGTTATATATATAACATATTTATATGTTTATATATATGCATATGCTTGCATCGGCAGTTTGACCCCTACCATACATGCGTACGCGAGCAGCGAGAGCGAGACGCGAGAGTTGTTACGAATAGACGCGACATGCACACGCACCACGAGACTACGTGTCCCCGGGCTCCCCAATAATCTAGTGGCGAGAGGCATATGCCTCCCCTGCCTGATCCGCGTGCATTAGTTGGGCGATTATTCGCGAGATCTGCCGTGAGGTCACCGGTCGTGCCTGCTTCATCCAAACGTTGACGTCTATATATACTAGAGGTTTTCTTCGGTGCTCCATACTACCTTATACTGGTGTTCAAAAAGGACCAGTATAAAAGGATCTAACGGTCCAAATTAGTTGTATACTACTACACCTTCACATGTAGTATAAGGTAGTATAGGTCGAGTAGTACAGTAGTATAGGAGTATTATGGAAAAAAAATTATTTTTAACATGTGATATAATGTGGTATAGATCGAGTAATATGGTGGTATAGGGGTATTATGAGAAAAATTATTTTTATTTTATACTCATTTGGTCCGATATATTTATTTCTTTTTACACATATGTTCATTTAGGTTATGAGCTCCAATAAAAAAATTATATTACAGTCTAATTACAAAATTGCCCATCCCTGTATACTCCATACTACCATATGGTAGTATGGAGCACCGAAGAAGACCTCATATACTATTATACACACGTACACCGTCGGATTTAACTACTAGGGCTTAATTTCTTGCCTCTTTTGGCCGTGCTTTAGTTTAATCAGGACCATTAATTAATTTGCTTGGATTATTCTAGAGGGTAAAAGTACCAGGAATGGTTTGAAAATTTGGTTGTAGACATCGTGTGATCTTGGTGTGAGTGACTCGGCGAGTCAAGGCGCTGCTGGCTGCTGTGGTCTATGGAGCGGATCGTCCTGTAGATACTATAGAGTAATGGAAAGTGTAAACTAAAAAAAAAGCGAGCGGCAACGGCGTGCTCTGACTTTGCTGTAATTTGACACTTGGATGGTGCTCCCTTTTGTGGGTAACACCTGTGTTCGATGATCGTGTATGGATCAGGACTGCCACCAGAATCGAAGGGACCGGGAATGAAGTCACATGCAATGGATGATCAAGGTAAAATACTAAACAAGTACACACACGAGGTAGCCATACCAAGCTTATCTGGTATTCTACACCTCTCTGGGACGACCTTGCTAGAACATTCATCTGCTGATGATTAAGCATGCGTGACGACGGCCTTATTAATGTGGCCATCTCTAGCTAATCCTGATTTCTTTTATGCATGTTAATTTGGTGTTTTCTTCTTCGGTGCTCCATACTACCCTATGGTAGTATGGATTATGGAGGGATGAGCAATTTTGTAATTAGACTATAATATAATTTTTTTATTGGAGCTCCTAACCTAAATGAACATATGTGTAAAAGGAAATAAATATATCGGACCAAATAAGTATAAAAATAAAAATAATTTTTCTCATAATACTCCTATACCACTATATTACTCCATCTATACCACATTATATCACATGTTAAAAATAATTTTTCCCCATAATACCCCTATACTACTACTACTCGACCTATACTACCTTATATTACAGGTGAAGGTCTAGTAGTATACAACTAATTTGGACCGTCAGATCCTTTTATACTGGTCCTTTTTAACACCAGTATAAGGTAGTATGGAGCACCGAAGAAAACCTCTCATTATATGGTATCAAATTGATTTAATTTGTTTATTTATTTGCCAACGTTCATGTGATCATGTGGCTACAACGCTGGATCGATATGTGTACGTGTACGCCAACGATGAGGTGTCCAGTTAGCAGCAACAACCTTTGAATTGAAACCGCACAAGATGCACTACCCTGTTCTCGCTCTCTCCTGCTGCTTGCGTTTGCGGCTCGATCTCGGCGTTGCACTGTGGCTGCCTGTGGCTGTGTGCCGCCATGATGACCTGGACGTGGTGTGATCTCTCTGTTCCAGCTGCTTGCACTGCCCCTAGAGTTAGCAGGAGTAGATGGCTGGAAACCATTATAGTCTCGCCCCGTCACGCCGTGCATGGCCCATGCACACGCCAGAGCACGTACTTACCCCCGGCATTTCTTTATCTTTTTCTTGCGATCGAGAGCAGCCAATTGTTTATGTTCTTGTGGCTCGAAATGGCAAGAACGATCGATCCGGCGAGTGGGTTTGTGTGTATCTTATGTGGCATTATTGACATCTGGATCAGGAATAGTTGGTGGCGCGGACAGCACACTTGCTGCCTGGTCCTTGCAGTGATCTCTCTCTTCCATGCTTGGTCGATCCGGCGGGGGCATCATCATCATCAGAAGCTTCACGATGAGCTCCATAAAGAAAAAAAAATGAAAAGAAATGGTCGGTTCTGTGACTGGAAATGCACGCGGATGAGAAAAGAAAAATATGTCGATCTCTATATGATTTGGAATTGAATATTCAGGCGTTTGACATCTGTTTTCGGCGGTTCATACACTGATGATATGATGTCGTCTGGTTGGTCGTGCTGGAAGCTCGCAGCTGCTCTTGCCAGCTCGATCGGCTGTCAATCAAGAGGCTACTTTACTTGTGTACTTGCAGAAGACGTCGCGTGTTTAACTGAGTTTCTACTTTCTACTGGACAAAACTCACCCAGGACGCTACACTTGGATTGCAGTTTAGGCGGCGTACGTTTACAACACAAATATCAGAAACTTTTTTGACACCGTTTCATCGGTTTCCGCTGATATATGAAACAACGTAACTCTGAATTGAATCAGGTTCATTGGTCCACTTGTACTGTTGTACACGCAGAACATGTGATTTCCGTTCGTCAGGCAGGCAACACTTGCCGGAATGGCTGACTCGGGGCCACCATGGTCGATGTCGTCTGGGATAACAAGCGACAGGAACCCGGCAGCGCGAGGCCGCCCGGGCGGTTTCAGATCAGGATGAAACCTCAAACCCCAGCAGATTTTCACCGCGCATACGTACAAGAATTACATTATCCTGAATAATTCCTCGAACGCGCAAGCAAGCACGAATTTTTCTCCAGGAAGAAGAAGAGCATCCGATGGATCAGTGGCGCCTCTTATGCTGGGGGGCAAAAGTCAGCATGGATTGCAACGACAAGCCAACCACAAGTCATCTACTGGAGCTTCATTCGTGGAAGCCTGACGTGTCACCGTTGGGGAAAGCAACGCTGATTTGGGCAGCTCTTTCTACAGGGAGTTTTCGTGCTGACTATGCAGGTTTTCGGTTGGGCTAATCATGCTTTGGAGCCTTCTGATCATGCATTAGGATCTCAATGAGCAATCAGGTCGTTATCTCAGCGACGATGCAGCCAGGGTCCAGGGATACCGTCCTTTCCGCGTCTTTTTCTTCGGTTTGAATTGGTGGCCAAACA
The DNA here is from genome assembly GCA_015476505.1 of Urochloa ruziziensis. NCBI lineage: Eukaryota > Viridiplantae > Streptophyta > Magnoliopsida > Poales > Poaceae > Urochloa > Urochloa ruziziensis. Next base: position 72,640,584 of record CM027118.1, read on the forward strand.
TCATGTCTTTGCATGGTGCCCTTCTTATTGGTCAGAGATTTCGATTTCTCCCCTTTGTTTTTGCAGGATTCAGGTGTGTGCGTGGACATCATATGACCAAGAGAGCAGAGCATCAGGGTTACACAGCAGATTCACACATTGTGCAGGCAGATGCTGTGGAATTTTTTGTGAAAAAATGGGCACATAGACGACAAAGGCGAGCATAACAGCTCGCATGAATTGCGTCTAAATGAAGTTGCTTAAGTGTTCAGAACCTTGATGATTGCTCCGAGAAAATAGTGTGTTCTTATTCATGAAAAATGGTGGCAATGGCAATGGAAGTCATATGAACATGCTCTGTGATTTCTGTACTGAATGTGAGAGTGAGACAGAATACAATTTGATGGGGGGTCAATAAGGTAAACTGATTCCAGAAAAAGCAATGTGTCGATGAGTGAAGCTATCTATGCAGCTACTTGTAATTAGCTGAGATCATTTCAACAAGCTTGTCATGCAGAGCACCATTTGTCACGAGAACGCCGCCGGAAGGGTAGATGATTCTGCGAGATGTTAGGTCAGCTGCAAGATCCAACGGTTCTCCACTCCAGTCACTGATCTGTCAGTTTCAGAAAGTTACAAGATCACCATGGTCAAGAGCGATGAACTGGGAATTGAGTTGACATTTGACATAGTCTTGTCTTAACAGGAAAGAAAGGTGCAAACCTGGCCACCGGCTTCCTGCACGCAAATTACCCCAACAGCATGATCCCAAGACTATGTGAACAGTATCAAAAGCAAAGGGTGATCAGCGCACCAGTTAACTAAGTCAACAAGCTGTTTAACAATTGCAAGCAAACAGTCACCTTGATCTGAGTTGTCGGCCGTGCTCGAAGGACAAAAACGGAGGCTCTCCCAGAAGCTACCGTTAGATACTTGCACAAGCTATAGAATAGCAACGAGAAGGGCACATCAGGATGAACTCATATGCAGCCGACCAATAGATAATCATTAATTGATCTAATATAGTCATTATCAACCTCAGCCAGATTTTTTTTAGGAAATCCCATGATATCAGGACAGCAAAATAATGGAAAAAATATATTTAACAATATAGATTATGCTAGAAAGCATACAGTAAACAAAAGTAACATCGATAGCTAACTTGAGGAGAAAATCAGTCATTGCTTTAAACATCTTCTGCTCATCGCTAGCACTATATGTTTAAGAAACCAATCATTGTTTGAAATGCCTTAGCTCATTAGCTAGCATCATATATCACCTGGCTGGAGGCATGATAACAAAAATCTTATGCAAGTGTTGAATCATTAATGGAAGGTGCAACAAACCTGCCACAGAAAACAGATAGCAAAAGAATTTCATTCTCATTTCTAGGATCAGATTCACCCGTCGTTGAATTGAAGAGAACACATAACGGTATCATATCCCATGTTTGGCTATCTGGAATGCAATAGCGTGCCATGTGAACAACTGAACATGGATCAACAAAGCATCTTTTCCAAATGTCCGGTGCTACTGTGAACTGGCCAATCTCAGCAGATAAGCACCTAGACCATGTACCACAGCCTAGATGAGACACCATAAGAATCCCACGGCCATTACATGCAGCAGAACTGCCATCTTTCTCATTGGCTATGGTGTCATTGGTCCAATTCGGACATCCCATCACTCCAACGGTTACCTTTCCATTCACCACAAGAGCAAGACCCACCTTAACAATGGCAAAAATGTATGTTAGAAGAAAGAAAAGGCAAGGCAGGTTAATAACAAATAATTTGCTACAAAATCCAAGTTAGAAACCATATAGGGGCAAACACGCTTGGTGTTCATATGCAAATAAAAAATGGTGCCTCATAAAAAATATGTATGAACATTCTTAACCTCAGTTAACTGTTAATGATGTGAAATCATTATAATGTCTTGTAGCAATGAGGGTGATGGACTATCTGGAAATCCTCAAATCACATGCATTGGTATTCCATGAATCTTGTGACAAGTAAATAGAAGAGGGCAAAGTATATTGACTATAGATTCAGATTCATTCATCTAGATCATGCATGATATATGAGGTAAGTAGCAGAGGTCCTGAGATAACCTACAATAAACCAATATAGAAGATCCCAAGACAGCGGACATGCCTGGCTGGCACAAATGTGGCAGCAAGAAATTACCCAAGAGACCATGCTTGCAAAATGGAAGACATTTTTCGTTCAAAAATTATGCAGCCTATTACTGAAGTGTATATGCTTGTAAAATTGAAGAATATGTAGCAATGGCTGAATAAAGCATATCAGTGCCTGATCAACAGCATGTAAAGATAGAGTTTCAGAAAGAAATTAGGGAATCATACCACATATAGAGCATCATCCCCTCTCAAGAAACCTCTGGTGCCATCGATTGGATCAAGTACCTTCAAACCAAAGCATAAATTTATGATATATGAACTTGGCAGATACCCAATAAATGAACTGCCTTCAAAGAACTGGGCGTGTATGATAAAGAATACACCACAGCTTACTGATTACCCAATAAGTAGCAGGGTTTGAATCAAATGAGACAGCATCCTTGCCTCCTCTATCAATTGCTCTCAGCACATCGTCTTGAGTTAAAGGTGAACCACTGTTGCTCACTTTGTCTGCAACTGCACTAAAAATTGACTCAACAAGTACATCGCTACTATCATCATCAGCTTTGGATGACCTTAAAGATGCCGAGTCCTCTTCTGCCACCAGAGGTATTGATGGGAACAATTTCTGGAGTTCTTCCATTAGCAACATGGTAAAATATGGCATTAGACAAAGCCACAAAACTGAACTTCGAAATTGTGCTATGGATTACCCAAACTAACAAGGGCCTGCACTCCAAAATCTGCAATTGTAACAGGAGTCTGGTCATTCTTTTCAAGAATACTCTTGCCACCCGAAAACAGCGACCTCTTCACCTGTCAAAACATAGAACCGAACAAGAAAAATGAAGTTCAGACTTTTTTCTAATGAGATACCAGTCAAATATTCAGATTTATTCCATCATATCTGAATGATAACTCACAAAAATTGCATATTGATACAATGCAGACTATGACTGTTGAGCTGTTGAGCTCAAAATACAAAGCAAACCCTGTTGAGCTGCCGCCTGCCAGTTCTACTAAGCTTGTTCAGTAATATCTCAAATTCAGACTAGATCAATGTTAGTTCTCTTTTTGAATGATGAATGAATAATTTATTTATGAGTACATTCAGCATTGTTTGAATGGATATACCTCTTCTTTTTATTTCCTAATGTAACCCCTATAGTATGAACTTGCTGCTACCATGGTTAGTGTATCCTGTCCCAGGCACAAATGTTATATTCTGCTAAGACTTTGACGCATTTTTTATATGAAAACGGAATCGCGTGCTCTCGGTAAAAAGAGGGCCTATCCGGCGCTCAAAGAACCCACACAAGGTCTCTAGGGAAGGGGATTTATAGTCAATTTTAATCTTTTATTCAACCCTAATTAAATAACAGTGTACACTGTTATTGCACGATTTGAACCACTTACTCGTATGGTAAACACTAACCTCATTGGATGGCTTTATTGAAGCTTGTGGGTGCACAGAAAAACAATGCTATTAGGATCACAAACCTAGGTAGTAGTGGCAGAGCTTGAAGGAATCAAGAGGAGGCCATCAGCCCATCATTCCATCAGTACTATATTGTTGTCTAATGTGCAAATTCATTGATTTCTAAGCATAAGTACTTGTAGAGATAAATTTTAGATTGAATAAGGTCCATGTCTTTTGAAAGCACAACATCGGATTGGCAGCCTGATTCTATCCACAAATTACTAAAGACTTATGCTTCTAAATAAAAAACCAACACAATGTTGGCCTCAAAACTAGCAGTTCCCCAATGACGCACCAATTCTATGGACGACTGCTTATAATAAGTGATCCCGCCAAACTGAAACTGATCCCGCGTTGATGCCTAAAAACAAGCCTCTAATTTCATCAAACCAGTGAATCAAGAGGAGAGGGGGTGAGGTCAACTCACGTCAACGCAGAGGCGGCAGGCGACCTCGACGGCGGCGGCGGCGGCGGCAAGCTCGCGGTGGTGGGAGGCGCGCTCCGGAGGGAAGGGGAGCCCGTAAGCCTCAGCCGCGACTGACACGGCTGCATCCCCAGCAGCCGCCCTGTCCAGGAACGAGCACGAGTGAGCAGAGAAGCGGCGGCCGCGGTCGGGTTCTCAAATCTCAACTCAAACTCGCGCGCATGCGACAGGGTAGGGTTAGGGTCGTGAGTTCGTTTCACCTGACGGAGAGGCGGGTGTGACGGGGAGCCGGCGGGAAGTACATCCGGCCGCGGCCGGCGGCGAGGAGGCGGTGCGGCGGGAGCGAGAGGTGGAGGAGCGGCATGGATGTGTGTGGGCGGGAGCGAGAACGCGCGGCGCGGCTGCGATGCCGCCGCGGGGGAATACGTATACGTATTCGGGGGGTATATTCGCGACTTGGTACTAGGAAGACAAAGTACGTCTTCAACGAATGGATACGCCGTCTCCCGCTGATACTAGTTTTTTTTTTTTTTTTTTGAGAGAAACCGGGTTGCGTTTCATTCATAGATTTGATAGTTTTCTATAGTTACAGCTCATATTACAAAGACACCATTGGACAATGCTTAAATTACACGCAGGTCCTTGTAATATTACAAAAACACCCTTCAAAGATGCATAACTTGCGCGCAGGTCCTTATAGCACCTCCCGGTCTTCCTCGCCTCCGACGGCCGAGATCCGCACCCTGGAGCCGACCTCCTCCCCGGCGAAGAACATAAGTTTTTGGTCGCCGTCTTCAGTAGCACATCCACGCCATGCTTTGTTGACGCTGAACGCCCCGGCTTGAAGAGATGACCAAAGGTCATCACATCGCCGGACCTTGAGGAATCTGACGCCCCATGGACCGCTAGAATCCCCAACTCGCCGGACGACGAAGAACCCAAAAGGGGAGCTAAACCATCCAGGCCGATGGTAGATATAAACCAACCCGGTTCCACATCGAGCTGGTACAGCAATCCGATGAACACATCACCGGCAAAAGCATCCGAGCTCCTTTGACCAGCAGGCAAGTTGTAGGAAACGGAATTGGCACCACCATAGACAAGAAGAACACAAACAACCCACAAAAGCTCACAGAGGGATTGAGCATCGACGCAGAAGATGAAAACAAAGAAAAATACATCGATGTCAAAGCCTCTGCATAAGAGAATGTCGCTGTGCATCTTCCGCCCATGGAGTAGCTCAGTAATCCGCCCCCCAACAGCAAAACCCATGGCAGCAAAGCTCGGCAAAGAGTCTAACCCTAACCTGGAACTGTTGCCGATGGCGGAGACAGGGAATCCGCAAACGACGAAGAAGCCCCAACCGAATCCCGGTTGGGAAGCATCCTTCTCGCCTATACATCGTCGCCCGCCGAAGCCACAACAGCTCCAGTAGCTAAATCCACTCCACGCCGCCGGAATGGATAGACCTAACCCTAATCTACCAAGAACATACCTAACAGATATGGGTATATACACCGCACAACGAAATCGAGGTTCCCCCTGACCTCCGGGGACGACGAGGCCACCGGAGGCGAGGGGGAACCAGCGAAATCGCCGGCGGAATCTCAGTCTCCCACGATTCGCCCTTTTTTACTGTGGATGGGGAACGGACGCGTCTTTAACAAATACTACTAAACACTCCCGCTGATACTAGTACGTGTTGGTGTCGCGCGCACGCGTACAGGGGAACCCGGTAAGAATGGGAAAATGGCCCAGTCCCTTACTTCCTAGTCGGGCCTAGTTTTTTGGGAGTTCGTTAGGCCTAGAGTTATGGCCCATCTCTTATAAAAAATTACTAAGGGCCCATAAAAATTGCTTGATTTCTTCCTTCTAGACCAAAGTGGTGTTGGTTGTATGGAGCATATTGAATTCGTTTTTTTTTTCTCTTGAGAAGATTCACATGTCAGTGTAAGTAGTAAATATCCTCCTATAAATCAACTACTTAGCCCTTCACATTTTGTTCATTGTGCTGCACACTCCACTCGATAGTCACTGTCTGAGGTACATTTTCACTACAGGTATAGGCTATTTATGGTTTGTCTCGCTGCCATGGACCCATGGTAGATGGATCATCAAGATCACTAAGTTGAATACGTTGCCTCGGTGGCTGCTTTTGGTAGATGGAGCCCTTAAAATGGGCCATAGTAGACGTGTGAATACTACAGATAAATTCAACTGAATATGACCATGCATCATTGCCCTTGCCCATTGCTTGCTACTCGTCTTCTTCCTCATGGGATCGGAGAGCTTCATTTAGCAGCAAAACACTACCATTTTAATGACCTCAACCGTTTTCACGCAAGCACCCTACGTATAGAGTAGTCCACCATCACGCCTGCCGCCATTGCTAGGTGAGACTGAGAGCATGGCATATATGAAGTTTGCAAACGTATCCCAAATTCCCAATGCAAATCATCGACCGGTTTGTTATGCGCTGGCACGGACACTATCCCTGCTGAGTGTGGCACGGATATGGGATCCGATACTCATGCTGCAAAACCTTCATGACCATAGAATCAACATGGATAATGTGCCATTGCCAATTTTCCATGTTCATTTTTCTTTTCGGCAAGGAAGTGTGTTTTGTAGTGTAGTGGTAACAAGATCTCTAATGAAATTAACCGTGGTGCATCAGCTCAGGATCGATCAGATGTACGAGTGAATGCATTAATTCATCATCACTGGTTCATATATTACAAATCACCAAGTCCCAGCAGCAGCAGCTCTCCTAATTAACGAGATCCCCATTAACAAAGTATTGATCGGATCGATCTTCCCTTACCCTCTCTCTCTCACACACTCATTTTACAAAATGATACGACACACGGATTCATTATCCATCTCCAGCTGATAGAGATCACAGTTAATTCAAGAACAGCACGCACGTTCCGAGTTCCGACCGACGGGGCTAGCTTAATTAAGAGGATGATCCGAACGTGTCGAAGATGGTGGTGTGCAGCGGGTCGCTGAGATGGGTGGCCCAGTTGTTGAGGGGCCCCTTGCCGGTTGCGGCTGCCTGCACGGCGAAGCCGAGGAAGGCGACCATGGCGAGGCGCGCGTGCTTGATCTCCGCCAGCTGCAGCCTCTCCTTCTTCTCCGGGTCCGCCGCCAGGCCCAGCGGGTCGAAGTAGGATCCCCCCGGGTACAGCCTCTTCTCCGGGTCCAGCTCCGCGTTGCGCTGGAACTCGATGTACCCGATCACCAGCACCTCGATCCAGATCAGCGTCGAGATCGAGAAGGGCAGCGGCTGCCCCAGGTAGGACGACCCGTCCACAAGCTCCACCTGCGTGCCATCAATCACAAAGATGTCAGTGAATTTCCGTGTCGCCGTCATATATAATATATATACATATATGTATATATATGCAGCATGGAAGAATATTAGTGGATGGTTCATCATCGTGTACCTTGCCGGCGTCCTGCCAGGTGACGCCAGTGAGCCACTCGACGGAGAGGGCGCCGAGGGTGGCGAGCATGGCCCAGCGGCCGTGGATGAGCTCGCACTCGCGGAAGCGCTGGAGGCCGAAGACCTCGCTGTAGGGCTGGAACGGGGTGGACTTGACCTCGGAGGACTCGAACCGGGTGCCGATGATGCCGCCGGCCTCGTTCTTGGCCAGGTTCTGGTCCAGCGAGTCCAGGTCGAACTGCAGGTACTCCGCGGGCTTGCCGAGCCCCCACGGGTCGAACCCGTAGTCGCCCACGTACGACCCGTCAAGGTAGTCGGGCGCCACCGCGCCGGGGAACCAGAGCGGCCGGTCGGAGCTCGTCGACGTCTTGGCCGCCTTCTTCGGGGCCGCCGGCTTCTTGCCGAACCCGAACCGGGCCACGATGCGCCCGTTCTGCGGAGCCGGGTCCGCGAGCCGGGTGCCCAGGAATGTGCTCGCCGCGGCGGCCACCGACGAAGCCATGGCTGCTGCTCCTGCTTCTTCTCCTTGGTGTGTTTGTGTGTGTGTGTGCTGGGGTCAGGTGGTGGTGTGTGGCGGGGAGAGGACTCGTCACGGGGTACAAATAAGAAAGGAATTCCGGTGTTATCTCTGCGTGGCAGATCGGGCGGCCCTGGAGTGGATGTGATCTATTTGACGGCCGCGATGAGCTCTGCCTTATCCGGGGCTTATCTGCATGGTCCAATGGATGCGATGGGCCGTGGGACACGTGGAGGGATGTGATTGGGAGGAGGGCGTTTGGAGCGCCTCTGATTTGTTTGTGGTATTCGGGCTGCCTGCTGGGGCTGGGAAATATCGGGCAAAATAATCTTGGAGATCATGTGGTTTTGGGATCCACAATGGTCAATGGTTCTGAAGCTCTGTTTCTGTCTGTCGCTCACGGTAACCGCGAGCTCTAGTGGTTCAGTAAAGTTGAGCTCTCTTCCCGTATTACGGCCATACAGCAGCCTTGCTTCAGTGTTTGAGTTCGTAAGGGAAATGGGCATGCACTGTTTAGCATAAGCTGAACTGATGTCACGTTACCTTATATGAAACTCCATTCTGTTTAAGTTGCGTGTTCTTTCTAGCTACAAAAATGAAATTGTTGCAGTTTCTCACAAACGTGAATCCAGCCAGCACAAAATGGTCTGATACCTTGTCGTACTTACTACATCTAAGATCTTTTCCAGTTCACTGAGCCCGGTGCATAGAAATTCAGAGAAACATCCCATCAACTGAATTCATGTTCACCACAATATACAAGTGAACACAGAGCCTCTCAAATTATATCTCCACAAAAATACAAAAGAGGAAAGATATATTTCTCATCTTATGGGTAACATTGATTCCCACATACCTCTTCATATACTTTCGAACAAGCGGTGAGAATGAATACATTTGAAGATGCATAAGAAAATACAAATATCTGTTCAGTAGCAAGAATAATCTGGATACTTTGTACGGCGGAATGCTCCACCACATCAAGAGAAGCCAAATATGTCTTTGTGGTGAAAGCGGATGATCGATATTCTCTCGATACAGTCCAGATGCTGTTAATTCTGTTATCCGTGGAAACTCTCCTATGCAAAAGGCTGACCTAATGCCTCATGGAATAAAGGTTTCCATCAAATTTGGTAACAGCTTCGTTTGGCTTTGGAGTTTCTGATCTTTCTTCTCTCTTCTTCTTTTCCCTGCCAACATAGTTAAGTTGGGTGAGTTTTCTGTCACTAGAACGACAGTCCAGAACAGTAAACAGGGCAAGATGGACAGTGCAAAGGGCTGACCATGTAAACCAAGCAATTGACAGTCCTTATTAAAAGAGGAGCAATTCAAGTGGACAAAAAGGGTCAAATTCACTGATGAAGTAATGTTTTTCTTCACAATAGGAACTTCTCAAATAGCTTAGCAGTATCATTTAATACGAAAATGACACGTAAAATGACAAAGAATTAATTTATAGCTTGGAACATGGTATTACCTATCCACATATTCCTTGAGAAGTTCCTTGGCTTGAACCAACTTCGAGAGTATGTTGCGGTAAACATCAAGGTCCCTATCCACACTTCTTTTATTGACGTTTAATGCAGCACAAAGCTATCAAGCGAGAAATGAAGTCAGCGCTTGCTGGAAATATTAGAGGTGTAACAGTGAATGAGTGCATTCCATTCTGATATCAACACCAAGCACAACCTAAACTGCTCAAATGCTCTGCTGAAATATTTGGTATGCTTGCAAAAATGACTTTATCAGGATGTGCTACACTTCCTCGCATGTGCGAAATGATAACTTACAATTGAATGGCAATCTAACATATGCCCAAGCACCAGTCAACAACATTATGAATAAGAACTGTAAATACAGTTAGTACAAGGCTACCTGACTATACTAGTTAGAAGGGACCATACCAATGACAGGTGTCATGTCAAGGTCAAATGAAATTTGTAGAAGGAGGTGTAACCTTGATGAGTCTGCCTATAGAAATCCCTGGATAGGTCCAAGGGGATGCTAAATGCTACCTAGCACACCTTGAACCCTAATTGTTATTTCTACTTTGGTAGAAACATCATAGAGCATGGATCAATTCCAAACTGACTCTCACACCATAACAATTAAGATATTTGCAGCCTCAACCCTTGATGAGCAATATTGATTAGGCCAGCATAAAAATGAAATCTATGTAAAGACAATAAGATCTTACAAATGAATCCAGAATATAAGTGGCTCAATATTTTCTTGTAAAGAACATTGCATGGATCCTAAATAAGCTATGAATATTAAATATTGGATTCAGATCGGACGCTGAATTAATTTAAACTAAATTGTGTGCACTTTAGCTAAAAATAAAATCTTAAAATAAGATCTAAATTAATTTAAGAGAATATTAATTTAAACTAAAAATGAGTCCTTTCTGCAAAAAAAAGTTAGTAAAGAAGCTCATAGATGAATATAAAGCATAATTGAGAACACGCAACAACTAACAAGAAATGCACCAAACAGAAAATTAATAGTGGCAGGAACAACCTTGTCTAGTACTGTTGGCTCCGTTGCATTTGCAAGCTCAAGCAAACGGAACAAGCCAACTGCAAAGAACCGACTGTAGCTGAAGTTTCCCTTACCCTTGGCCCTTTCTGATACATCTTTCAGAATGGCCTCTATTTCTCCATCCCTGGAAGAGAAATCAACTAACGAGTTGCCATTCTGGGAACGCGCCCACTCTTCCATCTTTTGTGCATCAGCTCTGTACAGTGGACACAAAACAACACTTATCTGGATTGTTTCAAATAGAAATGCTACTTTCTGAGGAAAGAGACTTATGGATGCCAAATTGCCAACTAGAAACCCAAAATGCACAGGCTGTTATTGATGCCAAGAAAGATAGCATCTAGTGACCCATTTAACAACTGCACCCATAAGAAATATAAAGGAGGTAAAGCAAATAAGCTGGTAAAATCTTTCTCTAAGAAAGCAATCCAGGTTTCACAAAAAAAAAAAAAGTTGTAAAATATGTTTCATGCAACATTGATGGCTTAGAATAGCAACGATTTATCTTCAAAAAATAAGGGCATGTTTCGATGTTACAGTATTTGTAAACCACAGTATCTGAAAACATCTTTTAAGAGCATATTGTGAGACACCACAGTTTCTGGTTGTTACAGTACTAACTGGATGATAACATGAGTCACAAAGACAGATATGTATGGAATATACCTGTATTGATCAGGATCTTCATTTAACGCTGTTATGTATGCCTTGAAGATGGAATCCCTGTCCTCGTTGCTGGGGTACCCTTCCATGAGCTGATCATAGACAGTGACAAAACCAAGAGCAAACACAGGATCGTACTGATAGGTTCTTTTGTATCTCATCAGATGTTGCTGAACCAAAAGTTCTTGCAGGACTGTACTGTAAATGCTTGGGATAGGGCGTTTGTATGACTTAAGGAAGTTCAGCTTTGTTTCTGCGACTGTAGGTGGAACATCTGCACGAGATTATAAACAAATTAGAAGGAGGCACAAATAAAATGATGTACTATGTTATTTACACAAATAAGATTTTCTACATCGGATTCGGATCCAGCCAGTTTTAACCAGAATATATTGGACGCTGTGTGGATCGCCAAGGACTAGTTGAAAAACACTTGACAAGTGATTTACAATGTGTTTGAAAATAGATAAGACAGTATTAGATCAAGGGGAGAAGCCACAGAAGAACATGAGGAACTTCTGGCATGAGATGATTATGTGAAAACTAAAGTTTAACAGAAAGAAGCATGTGCCAGCCTTTTCTTTTCACTTTGTCCCAAGACTTCCAATGAAACCTGTTTTCATACACCAGTTCACCTCATAAGCATCAAAAGAAATTATGTTTCTCTGGTAACCAAATCGTATGTGAAGATGGTGCCCAGAAACCTATGCAAGAAAGGGACTCATGATTTCAGAAGCAAGCACCAGCAAAAAAATCTATGGGTAAATTAATTCAAAACTAGTACACCTCCAATGTAAATTGGGTTTGTTAAAAAAAAAAAAAAAGATTCTCGAACCAGCAGGAGGACTGCATGTCATTATATTAAGATGAAGAAATAAGAATTGGTCTTACAAAATAAAGGACTGGGCTTCTTGTCATTGATCTCATTCTACACTGTGTGCCAAAAGTCTTATTCCATAAATTAACTGATCGTGATTATATTCTGCACGATTAAGCTTCTTTAGGTGACTTGCTCACACCAGTCCTCATTTTTCAGAAGGACCTCATGCCAGTCCTCTTCATGTGGAATTCAACACATAAAAGTTCAGTGAATTGCATAACCGCATTTTGTAAGCAAGTAGCTGCACGAAGTGGAACTAGGATCCTAACTAAATCCAATCAACTGAAAAACTTACTAGCACAGGCAAAGGGTGAAGAGAGCTAGGATGCAAAACTTGGATTGGTAGGATACCGTGCTGGCAGCAAACACATGATTAATTGGATTGATGGAAAAAAAATCTGGATTAGATTGCTCACAGCAAAGAGAGGTCAACTGGAACAAAACTATTAGAACAATCCATCCAAGCAAGCTAGATTTTATTGCCAACAAAAGTCACACCAGCTCACAGCAGGGAGCACGACGATGACAACACAAGAATCTGAGGTGGTGTGCCTCCGTGAAGGAGGCACTACCGCTGGAGACGCCCGGAATCGCACATTGCTGAGTAAATTTGGGATGAGGAGGAGGTGGTCTTTTGTGGTGAATCGAACAGGTTGGATGGTGATTCGGATTCACTAGTTTGATATAGCGCTGCAGCCTGCAGCTACACGCCCGACAGGACAGATAGAGAAAGCTCACCACCCGCCGTGGCCACGCAGCGCACCACCGAGCGCGTGCCCCGCCGAGCCCTCGCGCTGAGCACGACGGCGCCGGAGACGGCCGCCGCCGTGGACGACGGCCTCCACTCGGAGGCTCCGCGCAGCGCTGCGAAGGGAAGCGAGGATATGGCCGCCATGGGGCACCCCTTTGGTCCTACAGCCGGTTGTTTCGCCGGACGCGGCGGCGGGTGGTCGGCGCCGCCGACGAGGGCAAAATGGTAAATGCAGGAGAGCGAGTGCGAGGAAAGGCTATTGTTCGTCTGGGTAGCGAGGGCTGGGATCTTTCTTATCCAGTAGGCCTACGCAGGTTTCTCGGCCACTAATACGTTGCCACGTGGCATATCACTCTTATGATAGGAGATTTGATTTTTGTATTTACACTTTTTTAAGGTTTTAGGACAATTTTTATGGGCACGAGAGGTTGGATTTGCTTGCGGATTTGCAGTTGGGGTCTGGAATCTAGTGGTTTGATGGCTTTGGTTTAGACTTTAGCCACTAAGGGTTCAAAGTGTTTGGTCACTGTTACTCTCTTAGTGGTGTGTACGCAACAAAAACATATGATTGGTAATATTTTTGAACAATTTGTTTGTTTGTGTAAGTTAGAGTTATCTATTTTGGTAACATGTTATTGTTCCTTCCCTCCGACCGAACGAGGTTATGGGATCTAATAGTATCGATTATCGTCTATCGAGGAGACAAGAACACACGAATGCGTCACTAAGTTTAAACTTTTTTGTTCCGGACATGTTTGTTTGAAACCTTTAGTACATCTCTAAATGTGAGATCTAAAATGTTTGTGTAAAATAATTTTACTTCTTGTACACAGTATATATCCGTGAACAAAAATTATAAATACTATTCCCTCGAAAGCTTTTGTATATATTTTGGGGTCTGAAATATTTGCATCAAATATTTTCTGTTATGTAAATGGCATAGATGTTAACATATAGTGTGTGATGTTCCCACTCTAGTTTGTCACACAGCCAAAATTGTTGATGGTATTCACTCTCCACCACACTAGAGAGAGGTATGGGCTGTATATGTAAATTGTATATTGTTAAAAAAAATGTAAATTGTATTCTAGCTTGTGAAGCTCGATGGGATATATTCACGAGAAAAATTGTCATTTGAGCTTATTGAGGTCTGGAGATAACCAAACTCTTTGGTTGCTTTCCCCATTTGATAATAGAGATTTGACTCTTCCAATCCCACGTGCTGTATTTCTCTCCTACGACAAAGATAGCAGCTTCATTCACTGTCATACCTTTTTCCTTTCCAAGTGTTATGTTTCTTTCTTGTAGACATGTGTTAGTAAAGTTATATAATAATTAACATTATTTGTGTGCATTTTTAATATGTGGAAGTGTCCCTTTGAACAAGAGACTTGATTCATCATTTAAGTGCATATCGACGATGTTTTTCAAGAAGTATCAGTTCATTAGTTTACACTTGTATAAATTATAGCCTATACATTATGGATAGCATATGTTAAGATAGAAAAGGGAGTTACATCTAAGAAAGCAATAAGAACAATTCATTAGTATCTTATAGCCTACGTATTAATATCATGATACGTCTTTTTTTTTTTTGCGAAATGTTATGATATGCCTTACTTTTGTTGTTGATGGTGCAATAGCTTAATTGCTACCGCATGCACACTCCTCGCTTTTTTTGGGCCGCCTCCTGTTTCGCCACACCTTCCTTTTGGGCCTCCCTCCTACCTAATCCGTTGTTGGCTCCCTCCTTAACTTACAACATCATTCGTTATCAACCGTTGCCCATTGCTCTCCCGTTACTAGTAGTGCCACACTTTTCGGTTGTTTTAATAGTATTCGAGGAAGAATAAAATAGAATAAGCTAGAATAATATTCTATGTTATTAAAACTCTTTAGCTATCTATAAGGTTGTCACGATAAACTGCTTATGCAAAGAAAATTTTAGTTCCATGGATCACATGTGTCACCCCCTTGCACTGGCCATCGTCGCCGGGAAGAAGAATTGACAAAAGCATCCTGCAAGCTACAATTGGACGGGAACATGTCTGCTTTCAGAGTTTTACTGCTGTCACCTACTTCCTCGCTCCTCCAGTCCTCCGGTGTGGTGCATAGAAAACAGTAGCAGATCCATCACGGGCCCATGATTAGCTTCACTGTAGCGGCAGCAGCATAAAGCCGCAGTCCACAGGCCATCAAATAAAGTCAACCGGAAAAAAGACGCGATAAAAGGGGCGAGATCAAGGATGCAGAACGCACTGTAGCGAAAGCTGGAGGTGAAAGAGTGAAAGAAAAGGAGATCACTTTAGAAGAGTGGGGAGCGAGTGAGAGCAAGCCACCCCGGACCACAAGCCTCACCGTACTCGGTGTGGTAACTAGTAACTTCCCTCATGGCGATCTCCGGCGAGGAGAGGCACGCAACCGCCGGGGGCGACTCCGGCGGCGGCAAGCTCTGGAACCTCTGCCGCATGCCCTTCCGGCAGGCGGGCGGGGCGCCGGCGGCACCGCCTCCGCAGTCGTCGTCGTCGTCGTCCGGGATCCACCACTCCGCCGGCCGGTACGGCCACGAGGCGCCCGTCGCTGGGGACGGAGGCGCGCAGGGGGCGTCGGCGGGGTCGATCTCATCCGTGGCCAAGTCGTTGCTCCCGGCGCGCCGCCGCCTCAGGCTCGATCCGGCCAACAAGCTCTACTTTCCCATGTGAGGATGCGAGAACTGAAGCTCTCTTTATCTCCTGCTTGTTTAATCTACGGGATCTCCTCTCGAGTAGTCTGGAAAGTTGCCGTTTTCGCCTGATCTGGCTTATGTCGCATGGCTAAAACCCTGAATTTCGCTATGTTTTTTCTGCAATTATTTATTAGTTTTGCGCGATCTTAGATATTTCGAAGTTATCTGTCGAGGAAGTGGCGGTCTTGGAAATTGGAATGTATTTTTTGAGGTTTGGTTTGGTTGGCGACTAGGACTGACAATACCTTGGGCGCCAGTTTCGCCGGTTTTCTTGACCTTGGTGTAGAGGTTAGGATATCATCAATCCAGGAGCTGGATCTAAATCTTAGTGGACACTTGTTGTGCATTAAAGTTCCAGCAGGGAGTACCATTAATGATTTTTTAGAAGACTAGAACTCACAAGATTCTGGAACTGAACTTCAAGTATGGTTGTGTTCATAGCAATAGGCCAATAGCATTAATGAATTTTTTGTAGGAGACTAGAACTCACAAGATTCTGGAACTGAACTTCAAGTAGGATTGTGTTCATAGCATTAACTACATTACCACATCAGATTTTAGCTGATTTGGCACTATATTAAATAAGAGAGAGAGGGATGAGAGGAAACAACCGGGTCTCATGCAAGAAATAGGTCTTGTTTGGATCTCATAGGGATTATAAGAATCTGGATAGTGGATAAGGATTACAATCTGGATTCTGCCCCTAATAAATGCTGTCATCCCCTTTTCTCTCTCCTTCTCTCTATCTCTCTCCAAATAATCTCCAAATTGTAGTGTTGAGGGAGATAATCGATTTCTTATAGTCTGGGTGGTTGGATTTCTATAAATCCACACAAGAATATGGGGGTGTTTGGATCTCATAGGGATGCTGTCTTCATAATAGGTGGGGAAGATATGAGTGATGGGAGAAGAGGAAAAATATTAAGTGAATAATTAATTTCTTGCCCTATTAATTTCTTGGCATTGGAAAAAATGATGTCTACAGTGAATGAGTGATGTCCATCTGAAATGGCAAGGTATGGAAACTACTAGGTGGTGTCGCACTGGGACTGCCCTAAGATTACATGTGTTTGTGGTATGGTCGGTGTTAATCAAGGTCTGGGGGCATGGGATTATGATCTACTCTGTGTTGCAATCTTTTTTTTTTTTGTGGTGGGGTGGGGGGGGGGGGGGGGGGGGGGTTGACTGTTGATGCCACGATGCACAAGTTTGCTGCGTCTGAACATGTAAATGATACATACATACAAGTCTTTATTTATCAAGTTGGCTGTGGTAGAACATAGAATTGAAACATACCTATTGTGCAAATATGCTACAGCTTTCTGTGATATTACAATACTCTTATATTCTATTAGATAATGTTGTGTTGGCATTGGTGACCCTGTTACATGAATAAAGCAGTTATGGTTGGTCTCCATGTTTCGTAAAATCTATTATCCTGTTAGTAACCGGTTAACAGATCAGCACACATTAAAGGCTAAAGCCTAGTTTTCTGGGACACACAGAAACGCCAATGAACCGAGCAATTTCTAACTCTTTGAATGTC
The DNA here is from genome assembly GCA_015476505.1 of Urochloa ruziziensis. Taxonomy (NCBI): domain Eukaryota; kingdom Viridiplantae; phylum Streptophyta; class Magnoliopsida; order Poales; family Poaceae; genus Urochloa; species Urochloa ruziziensis. The sequence goes on from CM027118.1 coordinate 72,657,681, forward strand.
AAGTGTCTCGGTACTATATTTAAGCTGAAATGTTATCCAGGACTAGAACCCTTGTCAGAACAGATAGTTATCATTCAATGGACAAGGAAAAAAAAATGCTCGATGTCTAAATCACTCCAGGCTTGATTTCCTTTCAGCTTAATAATTGCATAATCACCTGTGCTCTTATGTTCTAATGCGTAACAGTGGCAACAAATGAGAAAGAAGTTTCCATTCAACCTAGTATTTGTTTAACATTTGCTATTTTGTGAATAGAAGCTAATGACATTTCTGTCTTGCCATGTATAGATGAACCAGGAAAGCAGGTCAAAGTGCAATTAGGATAAAGAATACAAGCAAGTCTCATGTAGCATTTAAGGTTCGTATGTCATATCGCATTGCACAAGTGCAAAACTCTATTCCAACAGAGTATGTGTTGAATCAGCAGTGTTCACACTAATTCTATTAGTAATGAATTTCTTTTCTGGCTTTTAACTGATATTTGAATCACTAGTTTCAAACAACTGCACCCAAGAGTTGCTTCATGCGCACTCCTGGAGCTGTCCTTGCCCGGGGAGACTATATAGCAACTGGTATTACTGCTATAACCTTGGATGGTACTAACAATAAGGCTTCCCAGTGTTCTTTTTGGTGCTTATCCTTTCATTTTTCTAACTTGCCAGTTTTTTTAAGTTTGTGGAGCCCCGGAGAATAATGGAATATTCTACAAAAGTGCAAGGTCAAATTCAGATTTTGAGTTTGAAGGTGAAGGGTCCACTAGGAATATGACACCAGAAACTGGTTAGTAACTTTTCCTGCGTTCTTGTTTGATTTCTACCAAAACCATGGCTGGTTAAAGAGTACTGGTAACTGTAGAGATGAGTACCTTACCACGTTAGTCATAAGTGATGCCCTACGTGTGAGATCACTTGGTGGATCTCCATGAAGGCTAAGAAGAAAGAATTTCCAGAGATGATAGTGTTCGCATTAAAAAGGAAGGAAGGTTAAGTGGCCGGCAAGAGAGTTGACACATTGTTGGCATAAGCCTTGGGTAGGATGAGCTGGGCGGGAAATCTTATTTCGAGCTTGTGGCTAAAGTAAGCCTACTAAGTTGGATAGTTAATTTATCGGGTATCTGAATTTGCCATTTTAGGGACCTCCTCATGTAGGAATGAGGCATGAGGCACCGACCCCGAATCTTGTGACTATGGGGTGGATTGGTCCTTCTTGAAACAGTTATTCTTGTTGCCATTCTGTTAGTATGATTTTGGTTGGATGACACCATTCTCCCTATTGTAGTAGACTTAAAAGCTTATGGATGTTTCAAGCTGTCAAGCACTAACTCATTTTTATGCCTCAACGAACAAGTGAGACACATTCTGAGTTAGGATTTAAAATAAAAATACTGACACTCTATTCCTGCAAATCAAATACCCAATTAATACACTCAATTTAGTGCCGGAGGCTGCTAGGGTGGATCATACGGGTTGTTAAGGTTGGTAGTGGTGCCATAAAATGAAAAATTTATGGCATGTAATGGGATTGTAGAGACTATTTGGGCTGAACCCTTACACTCCCTTATCGATAGTTTGTACAGTATATTCATGGCATAAAGTAAAATCACAAGGGTCATTTTTTATAGCCTTCTCATGTGATGCACCTGTTAAGGAGGAACTGAGACTAGCTCGGTTGGTGGGAGGTGTGGCCGTGTGGGTGCACTCCCACCACCTAGGTTCATGTTCCCTTCAACTCGAATTTGGGTGCCACCTTGTCCTCCTAGGTTGGGCGAGGTCTTAGCTTTGCTGTCCAGTAAATTATTTACTCTCTGTGTTTCCAAACAATGTCTCAGTATTGTATAAACATCTGGCTCATTCTGCATTTGATGTTTGAGTTGAATGGAACATGGGAGAACTCATGTTTCTTGTCCTTGATCCAATTCATGGTTTTATTGAGAATACATATGCTATTGTGTTCCAGAAACTCTGAACTTATGAAGGGGCTCAGGGCCTCGTGGCCAGTTCAGTTGTGTTCTGTGGGTGATGTTCCTGTAAACTGTACTATGTAGCATGTCTTGTTTCTTCACCGAGATGTGTTCATGTCTGTGTGAGGGTGGTGTGTATGTCTGAGTTTTTGGTTCTTTCCCATTTGGAAGAGTTTGTGTTTTGGACCAGTGCTCTTTTTCAATGCAAAGTTTTGCAAATCTCCTGCATGTTCAAGAAAAAAAGACCTCTGAACCTCTTTTTTTTCATATCATGTGGAAGCAACTCTCCCACCCACCCAAGTTATTAGTTCATTTTTCTGATTGGAAAACTAACCTTTTTTCATGATGCAGTTTGATGAGCAGAAGGATCAAGCTGTTGTTGAGAAGATCCTGAAGGTTGTTTTCTTGGATGTAAACGGTCAAAGCCCTGTAAGCAAATGATAATAACACAATTTTGTATTTGTAATTCTTTTGATGGACCCTGGAATTCTAATAATCTCACTTGTTCCTTTTTTCCCGAAGCAACTGGAAAAGCTCAATAACCAATTAGCTGAGGCAGAAGCTGCACTTGAGGCACGGAAGAAACCTCCAGAAGAAAATGGCCCAAAAATTGTTGGCGAAGGGCTTGTCATTGATGAATGGGTATGCCTCTCAGGCTTTCTCAGCAGACATGAAATATTCTGGCTCTGTTCCAGTTCAGTTCTAAAGTCCATTGTTGCATGTGTTCATTGCAGAAAGAGCGGAGGGAAAGATACCTCGCGCAACAGCAGGTTGAAGTGGTCGATTCGGTGTAAATTGTACCTTCTGCTGCTCCATAATCTATGCATATGGCTTCAACATGGGCTGTGACATTCCTGTAAACTCTTAGGTTTTGTCGTAGTGTAGTGTATGTGGTAGTTTAGGGTTGTGCTTGCAGGATCAGTCCCCAAAGGACACGCTAACCTCCGGTATCATCGGTCGTGTAATTGTGTCAAATGTGTTATTGGGTGCTAGTGCTGGATGCGTTTGTTTGTCGGAACAAAAAAAAGCGTATAATTGGTGGCATCAGAACAGGTTGAAGTGAGTGCCCTGTAGGATGTCTGCTTCCTGTTTATAATGGTGCGCAAATGCTGTGCTGATTGGGCCATTGGGGTGGGCTGGATGATATTGATCTGAGTTTCGAAAACTTAAAACCTGTTGCAACCTTGCTCAACTTTTTCGTCTATTTGTTGTGTTGATCTGTAATCTTAATTTTAAGGAGGCTATTTACTTTATTGTTTTGGGTGCCCTTATCATGCTAATTGGTTCGAGTGCTACGAAACAGTCCTGTCTACTTCTCTAGTGTGAGATCTGTTGTTGATAACATCGCAGTATCTAATGCAGCTACTGCCATAGTACTTTAATCTGTAATTTGACATGAACTTGATTCCTAAACCAGATTTCCGAGGTTATATTACACTCCATAAGTACAACCTACTGATGTAAGTGTTGCACTAGTAGTGAAGTATAAATTATCTGTATTGAGCTCGAAACTTCATATTCCTGGAACGATAGCTCTTGCCTTGTTAAAGCCAAGTGTTGAGGGATTAGCCTTGATCCTACTCAAATTCCAAATAAATGAGATACACTTAATAGTGGTTGCAAACCGATGTCTTTGTAATGATCTCCAAACGAATATTGGAAATTAACATAGGAAGTGCACGTTTGATAGTTCCTTGGATAAGTTCCTCTTCGAAGCCCGTGTCGTCTCCGCTGGGGGCGACCCGGGCGGCCCCGTCACCCCGCCGCCCCACCCTCCCAGCCTCCCCCTCCTCGCCGTCGCCGGAGCAGGGCACCGGAAGCCCGTGTGCCTGCCAGGACGGCGGCGGGGCCTTTTTCCCGGACGGGATGCTCCCGAGCCGACCTTCGGCACCACGCGCCGGGCCATGGAGGCGGCGGCGGCGGCCCGGGCCGGCGGATCCGGGGTCCTGGGGCTGGATCCGGCGCCTCCGCCTCCGGATCTGCGCGGGCATGGTGTGAGGCGGCGCGGGAATTGGAGGACGACGGCGGGCCGAGCACGGTGGCGACCCCGGCACGGGGCCGAGGAGGCTGCGTCGGCTCGCGGACAGCCGTGGGATCTGTACGCGGGGAGCGGCTCACGGCGGCGGGGGCGACGACGCGGTGGGCCGCGCGTTGAGCGCGGGGAGAGCGGGCCCGGCGGCTAGCGGGCGCTGGAGTCAGCGGGGGAGGAGCGGGCCGCGCGTGTATGGCGCGGCGCGGCCCGCGGGGGCTGGCGCGAGATGCCGTGCGCGGCGGCGGTGGAGCAGGGGCCGCAGGTCACCCTGGTGAATGCTGCTCGCGGGTATCGCGGACCGCGTCGTCGCCCTGGTGGCCGTCCGAGCGTGACGACGGCAACGGCTACAAGTCCTCTCTTTCGGTTGTGCTGGAGGGTGGCATGAGCACCGGCGAAATCCATGTCAGATTGCTGACGAGATGACGACGAGCCCTCGAGCGCCGTTCTTCTCCCTTGGAGACGTTGTTATGGTGCTCCCCATCTGGCCGGCTGCAGCGGGGCGTCGGCTATGCCGTGGGGGCATGGCCGGCAACGGCTTACTTGGCTGTGTGCCAGGATGCCATGGTGGTGTGGCTGGCAGTAGCCGAGGTGGGTGTGCCGGGGTGGCGCCAATGGTGGTGTGGCTGGACGCACCAAGCCGCTTTTTTGTGCGTTGGTCGTGGCTCGGCGCAGCGCGAGGGCACGCAACGGGCTGCGGAGGTGCTGCGCGGTGGCCACAAGGGGGCAATGCAGTGAGGGCCGCGAAGTTCATGGAGAGGCTAGTGTCGACGTCCCAATTCTGACCGGGCAGGGGCAGCCCAATGCCGAGCGCGGAAAATGTCAAGGTGATGAACCATGTCTCTGAAGCTTTGTGTCTGTGCTTGTGGCCGCAGTTGAGATTCTGATGCTGGCAAGGACGAAGGTGAAGTTCATGGAGCGGCTTGGTGGTACCTTATCACCCTCGATGGCGAAGCAAGCCTAGATCCTTGGAGAGTCCAGTGGCGGGGGAGTGGCATGGCCCCCGTGCACTTTAAGGTGGTATGTCCGAGGAGTGGTTGTTAGGCGGTGGATGTGACGAGGCCCCCACGCGTTTGAGTTGCTTCGGATGTCCAAGATCCAGTGTGGTTGCTTCGTTCGGTTGGTTGTGTAAGGTGCACAACGGTACTTCGGCGAGGGGTCCTGCATGGCGGTGGCCTTTTCGGTGTAGTATGGGGGCTACTCTACAGGACCTCTGCCAACGCAAGGCCGTGATTGGGAGATCGACGACCATAGTGTGCGTGACCTGAAGACGATAGCGCATGGTGGAGGGATCGCGGCAGCTACATGGCCTTGCAGAGGACTGTGGCGGCCAGCCTTGCATGGCAGAGGCTGGTTGGCGTGGAACATCGTCGGCGACGACGGCGCTGGTTTTTGTGAGCTACTTGTCGGCTTTCTCCTGGGTTGTGGTGGTGCAGCTTAGGGTTTGAGTGGAGTCGGAGTGAGGTGGTTGTGCGGCCGTGTTGAAGTCCCAATCCAACTGGTCGGTTGTTGTTGTTGTTGTGCCAGTCTGAGGTGTATTCTTCTTTTTAATATAATCGGCAGCTATCCTGCCTGGTTCGTTAGTTCCTTGGATCACTGTACAGCCAATTACATATAAACAGATTATCCTTGGAAAATTGCGCCTCTAAGTAGGAACCGTGTTACAGATAGACTGGTTTGGAAAAGTTATATATGTTTTAATTGTACTGTGAACATCACATTGGCCACCTACATGAATCTTCTTATTTGTTAACGCACAAGCGCCACTTTCTCAATTAGTTCATCCGATTTGATCAATTTATCATCTATTTACACTCGATGGAAAGATATGTTCAGAGGTACCGAATTAATAGATTGATACCCTGTGATTCTGTGAATACAGGTCATAGGAGTAATGAACAAAAATCAGACGTCCTTATCAACACATTAGTGATTCATTTAATTGGTTATTAACTATCCTGCAACTATTTCAATCATTTGTATCACCTCAAGCCACGTACGTAACAGGTAACACAATGGCTTGTCTCCTAATACAATATAAAACCACTTGATATTTACCAATTCATTCGATTGTGACATCCACTTGTGTGCTAAATGTAGGACATGACCAGAAAGCTACAAATGGTGATGTTCCACGATGAGATTCGTGAGATCTTGCATATGCATATAATATCAGCAATGGATCTTAGATAGTCTGTCTATGCAATTATCTGCGACCTGTCACTTTAATAATTATTATTTAGTATTAGTGATCCAACTAATCGTCTTATCAGCTACTGTTCTTTTAAAAGTGATGTAGCTTTTACATTGACACATTACTGACAGTTACCGGAAACTATTTACTGTGGCCTTTGATGCTAATTTGCCCTGTAAAGAACAAAAGCATTTGGGACATGTACACTACCATAGTATTACCAAGGGTTGGATTCTAAAAATATTACCGAGGGAGATTTTAAAAGAAGTCAAACTGTGTGTCATGCCCGTTATAGAGATCGATGTTTGTCTCATTCGCTTGTTAATTCGTAAGGATAACCGTCAGGTCCTAGCAGAGTATTATAGTGTTTATCTTAATGCAGTGTGAGCAAATACAAGGGAGCACATGCAGCAAGAAGCTAAGGCTTGATTGTCTCGGCCGCTTCTTGCATGTTCATAACGGATAATGCTCCAGATCAGAGAACCTATCCATACTAGTTTTGACAGTACTCTCTATCTGTATTTCATTTGCCATATCCGCAGGTGGTTTAGTTTCAGAACACAAATCGGCCAGCTTACTCTCAAATCCAAATCCTAAGCCCACTGAAACTTTTTGCGTTGGAGTTGCAGGCGGGGCGGGACTCGAAATTTGGCGATCAGTATGAACTGACCGGGACGTGAAGGAACTGAAGTGCTGAACGCTACGACTTCAAAAGTGATGCGAGCAAAGCAAGTGATGACAGGTTCAGGCGAGATGAACTGGATGCTGCAGAGAAGACAAGCGCCTGCAGCTGAAGCGCACGTCCAATCAGATGGCCTCATGAGCCACTGAGCCAGAAGCTATACCGTGGACTCGAGGCCGACACGAGCTCCCGGTTTGGCGGCACCAATGGTCCGCTCGGCCACCTGTTTCCCGAGCTGCCCGCAAAACCATTGGCCACTAACGGTAGCCATCAAACGCACGGCACGTCAACACATGTGTATAATATAGGGCTCGTTCTGCACGATCCTCCATGTACTCTGACGTTCTTGAGGAGCAGAGAGGAGGAGTTGTGTTTGAGTCAGAACGCAGAACAGGGGGGAGAGAATGAGGTTTGCAGTGGCGAGCAAAGCGTACATGGCGGTGACGCTGGGCGCCGCCATGGAGCTCAAGGAGCAGGTGGCCAAGCCGTGCTCGTCGGCGGCGAAGCGGGGCGCCGCGCCGGTGTTCGCGGCGCGGTCGTCGGCCCGGCCGGCAGGGTCGACGGCGCGGCGCCGAGGAGTCGCTGAGGATGGTCATGTACCTCAGCTGCTGGGGGCCAAGCTAGGCTCTGCATCGCAGGGGAGTTGCCGGTGCTGCAACTGCATGTACACGTTTCGATCAGCAGTTTTACAGTGAGGATTGCTAGTGGCTGGCAACATCTGCTTTCGTTCTCGCTGAGCACCGATCGAATCCCATCATCGTTTTCTTGGTTGGATTGGATGCTCGTCCAAGGCTCAAGCTAGCTAAGGCTACAGCCAAGCTGATATGTAGTACATTTGTTAGAAGATGAACTTGCTTGTGAATCTGAAGCAATCCTATGTCCAAGCCTAAACATGTACATATGACTGAACCCTTTTGTTGTGTAAGTTGCATAAACTTGATGAATCTAGGACTTGGTCAAGTATTAGCATGGGCCTCTATCAATAGCAACGAAGAAAAAAACGAAAGGAGAATCGAGTTAACAGTCAGGAATCCCAGGATAATACTGTCATGTTATCCCAAAGAGTACGACCAATTATCGGTGTCAACAACCACCATAATTTAGTCTGAGTACTGCAAACAAACAAAGAGGTGGAGAAATGGACAAGAGTACACGCAGATGCAGCAGCACCCAAAGCGACAAAGCAGGAGGTGCCCACTGCCAACTTGATGGAAAACGATGACTCACCACTGCGCTCGGGATAAGCCTCGACACCTGTGGTAGTCTCACTCAAGCGGGTACGAACCGATAAGGCAATCATCTCGCGCCCTTGCAGTTGCACCCGGTTTCTCCCACGAGCTGGCTCGGCCGGCATGATTATGCTTCACGAATGTTTTGAAAGCCCAAATATAACCCTCTTTTGCTTAAGATTTTCTTTATATCAAATGAGAATTAAGGCGACTAATTGTCTTGTGTAGACCATGGGTTGTTTCACAAATTACAAACCTAGTGAAACAATTCGATATGACGCT